>CP106709.1:62012259-62612259 GCA_025503065.1 Gossypium bickii
CAAGCCAACATATTTCATGCTTGAAAACATCATACTTTACCAAACTCGAGCATACCACAAGCACATCCACAAACATTCAACATGATTACTTTCAATGTGTATAGTCTAGCCCAATTTCACTAGCTTACCAACAAGCCAATTCTCCCCATTTAACACCTAAATTATTTAGCCATAATCATTCATCTACCAAGCAAATAAAAAGCATATCATAAATAACATTAGCCCATGCATAACTCATATCCAAATTAACCAAGATAGGCCATCTTTCAAGGCCTTATAAAAAATATAAAATTTATCAATTACAAGCCAACGCTTTTGGCCAAATCATAATGACACATATACCCAAAATGACCAAGTCCCTATACATTCCATAACTCAAAATATTAACATTTCAATGGTACCCAAACTAATGGTTGATAGTGTGAATGGATCTCCGACGGTCTCCAATCCCGAGCTAGCTTGGTGACACTATAAGATAAGGGAAAGAAAGGGGAGTAAGCTATATAGCTTAGTAAATTCATATGCAAATGATAAACAACACTAATTATGCATTTATCATATGCATAACATAACATGAATCAACATAAATGTCATTAAAACTTCATGAACATAACATACTCAATCATATTCTTACCAATAATTCATCATATACCAAATCGAATATATTTCCTTTGAGTTTTTTGTACATACCTATACCAACTCGTGACATAATCACATACTTTCTCATCTTTAACATACCCGTTGAACCACTTGAAATACTATCGGATACACGGAAAGATTTTCACATAAGTGCCACATATGTAGCCAATGCTACCACAAATCTCACAACACATATAGACTCGTTCTCGAGCTATCTATGGGCATGCTCACGCAAGCTGTCAGTCTAGACGTAGCTATGCAATGCTGCTCACACAAGCTATCAGGTATCCACAACATATGCTAGTATACCCAGGCACCGATAGGATGTACAGGACCAGCACCTGGGTCAAATAATCACATGGGTTCCTAGTGACATGTCACTTGTATCCTAATCTATTCCTAAGGTTCAACCAGGATTTCTTTTTTGCTGAAACTTCGTCGAATATACTCATAGAATCAATCATACAATTCATGCAATATCAAAACATTAAAATACAAATATAACATTGTATTTGTAATAGGCCAATTTTGGCCTGGCCCAATATTAACCAAACAGAAAATAATTAAAAGTCCATTACATAAACAGAGTCCATTACATTAAACAAACCCAAAATTTTAACCTAATAGCCCAAATTAAATAAACTTAACCCAAGCCCAATCTACATTAAACCCAATCTGAAGAGCCCGAATGGCTCAAACAATTTCGGCAAACAGAAAACCCTAGGGGAGTTTCTGTTTTTTCCAGCGCCGCAAGTAGCCTTCTCCCCAACGCGCTCACCACGTTCGTGCGTACGGCCTCCGTACGGCCACGAATGCCTTGTACCTGCGAGAACAACACAACAAACAACGGGCAGCAAAAAAAGGAAGAAAAGAAAATAGTTGTATTCTCATGGTTTTTTTTTATTTTATGAATTTTTCGATTTCGGCTTTAAAAGCGACGAAAACAAACCATTGTAGGGGGTTCACCATTTTTACGCACACATACGCAATACAAATACAAAAAAATCAAAAGCAGAGAAATTGAAAGGTGATTATCAGTAGATTAATCGAGTTTTTATTTTCGTGCTTTTATGTTTCCATTTAAGTATTCATTGCATGCGAAAAAAAAAGGGAAGCACTTACCTATTAAGGCCGTCGTCGGATCCCTATTCGCTTCGTCGAAATCGAAGTTTGAATGGGGATCTTGAGCAGAAAGTAGGCGATACCTTGGGTGTTCTAAACGAGGGTGATAGGGCGTCACTATGCGCCACCATACACCGATTACGATGGTGAATGGTGGTCGAGTGGCGCAGACATCTGAATCGGCAGAGGGAGAGGTTCGATTTGTGTTTTTCTAAAGCGGCTAGGGTTTTGATTTCAAAGGAGAAGAGGGGAACAGAAGGCCGATTTTCGGATTGTTCTTAGGCTTTTAGTAGACCTTTTTAAACTGCGCAAAACGACGCTATATGGGCTCGGTCCAACTTGACCCGACCCGATATCCACAGGACCCGCGCATTTCCGCGGTTATGGACAATTTGCGCAATTAGTCCCTCTTTTCCTGCGCCGTTACTTGATTAGACCCTAGGTGTTTTTTATTTGTTTTTTAAAATTAGTCTCTTTAATTTAAGCGCGTTTTCAATTTGGTCCGATTTGAACGCCGCGTTTTGGCTAACTGAAATATTTGCTAGATTAATCCCTAACTATTTATGCGCATTTTAATTTAGTCCTTAAATCTGTTTAAAATTAATTTTATAATATAGCCTGTTAATTTTATTCTTATTTCAATTAAGTATTTTTTTAGTTGATAATCTTTGCTACCTTTATGATATTAAATTTATTGTTTACTTTTTAGAAGCTATTTTAATAAAATTATTTGTAAATTGATTTTACAATGTCTTAATTTGTTTTATTTTCATTTGTATATTTTTATTTATTACATAAATATTTGATTTCAAAATTTTCTTTTATGTGTTGCTGTGTTTTAATAATTTGTACAATAGTTATACTCTTATATATTATTTTGTATAAATATATATAGGATTCATATTAAAATCATCTTATTTTATGTATTTATTATTAATTACATATTATTTTGGGTATATCTTTTTCTTATAAATCTAGTTAAATAACTTATATCTTTTTAAAATTTTAATCTTATTCATATTTTTGTTTACTTCAAAACTTTCATCATATATAAATTACTTATATTAAGTTTTATTGCATATATTACTTATTATTTCTATTTACTATTTTGTATACGATTTATTTGGATTTTCCTTTTACATGCAAGTTCCAAACTTATATATATATATATAACTTATAATTCAAATAATATTGGTTGCAAATGGCTTTTCCTTTATGTTATTCATTTTTTATATATATACATTTGTCGCATTTGAATTATGTCAACTTATTTGGTATTCTTTTTAAAAAGATTTTGAATGTTAATGTTAATATTTGTAAAGTATATATTGTATTGCCATCGTATGTGTATTAATTTGGTTTCTTGGTATTTTCATATAATTTTATGTCTTAATATGTTATTGTTGTCACATATTATTATTCCATGCTCGATATTATATTTTTATTTCTCGTTATCGAATAGTGGTTCAATAAAAGCATTTCGAGTCATTTTTAAAATCGCTCATTTAAAAATTCCTCAAAATAAGGCAATGTTCCATATTTGGAAATTCGAGAAATCGTACCCTAACGTGCTGGGTTTCGATTTTTCATTTGTCCAAATAACCGAATATCCTTTTAAGATTTCATTCGTGTTTTGGCAGTTCAAAACAAGACAGTATTTAGTGATTAGAAATTTGAGAAATCGTGCCCTAACGTACTGGGTTTCCATTTTCCATTTTGACCAAATAACTAAGTATCCTTTAATTTTGCCCACGTTTTCCTTTTTAAGACAAGGCAATATTTCGTGTTTGGAAATCAGAGAAATCGTACCCTAACGTGTTGGGTTTCAGTTATTCGTTTGTCCAAATAACCAAATACCCTTTCAAACTTTCAATGCATGAGTTTTGAGAATTTTGGAATAATCTTGAATTCGAGGACTTAAATTGTTATATCCTAACGCGCTGGATGTGATATTTTATTCCTTCAGAATAAGAGAATCTTAATGTTCAAACTCGAGTATCTTCAAATGGGTCAAAGAAGGTCATATTTTAAAAAGATTTTAAAATTTTCAACATAAGGACATTAGTTAATCAATTTGGTACCAATTTTGGGCGTACGAAGGTACTAATCCTTCCTCATACTTAACCGACTCCCGAACCCATTTTCTTAAAATTCGTAGACCAAAATTAATTTCTTTTAAAAATAAAACAAAATGTTTCATAGGTGACCCGATCACACCTAAACAAAAAAGATTGGTGGCGATTCCATTTGTCATTTTAAGGTCGATCCCCGTTTTTTTTAAAATGAAAAGATGGTTTTGACAGTATTATTAACATACGAACTTACCTTGGTACAAAAATAGTGAAAATGGACCTAATTGTCAAACACTTTGTTTTTCCCCCGATCTAGGTCCGAACTTCGTTTTTCTTGATCTATAATAGAAAATTTAACTCATTTAATACTCACATTATTCAATCCAGTCCAAAAATAACATTATGAAAAAAATTAAATTTTTACCCCTAACTTTTTAGCATTTTACACTTTAGTCCCTAGGCTCGTAAAATGAAATATAGTCAATTTTTTCAAAACCCAAGCCTAGCCGAACCATTTTCATACTCATAAAAGCCCACATTTTTCATTAGATCACACTTCTATACTCATTTTAAAACTTTTACAAATAGCTCATTTTTAGACATTTTCATCAAAAACCACTTAGTAAAAGTTGTTTATCTAACATCAAACATCACTTAGTAAAAGTTGTTTATCTAACATTAAACATACATTTTCTACCATTAAACATCAAAATACACAAGTATCTAACATGGGTAAAATTTTAGACTTTGACATCTTTGCAAATTAGTCCTTGAAATAGCTAGATTAGGTTGCAAGGATCTCAAAAACATAAAAATCATTAAAAACGAGGCTAGAACAGACATACAATCGAGCTTGGAAGATGAAAAAACCCTAGCTATAGTCTCCCTTGAAATTTCGACACTAAGGGACTCAATTAAATAAGATGACATCTTTTTTATTTGTTTTATTTTGTCTTTATTTACCAAATGACCAAAATACCCTTAATGTCTAACTTCAAAATTTCACCTAACCATGTCTATTTTTGTCCATACTAAAATATAATGGTCTAGTTACCATCTAAGGACCTCTAATTTGAAATTTCATAGCAATTAGACACCTCTAGCTTCTAGAACACACATTTTGCACCTTTTGCAATTTAGTCCTTTTAACTAAATTGAGTGCCTAAACATCAAAATTTTTGAACAAAATTTTCACAAAATCATTTCATAAAATTGTAGACCATAAAAATATAATAAAAAAATTTTGTTACATCGGACTCGTGACCCCGAAACCACTGTTCCGACTAGACCCAAAATCGGGTTGTTACAACTCTCTCCCATTTAGGTATTTTCGTCCCCAAAAATCTTACCAGAAAAGAGGTTTGGGTATTGTTTTCTCATAGCTTCCTCAGGTTCCAACATAGCCTCTTCGACCCCGTGACAATGCCATAAAACTTTCACTAAAGCTATCCTTTTATTTCTCAACTGTTTAACTTTCTAAGCCAAAATCTTGATTGGTTCTTCACCATAATTCATATCGGGTCGAATCTCAACCTCTGTCGACAAAATTATGTACGAAGGATCTGATCGGTATCGTCGCAACATAGACACATGAAATACATTGTGAATCTTTTCCAACTCTATCGGCAAAGCTAACTGGTATGCAACTGGCCTTATTCTTTCAATAACTTCATACAGCCCAATGAAACGCGGACTTAACTTGCCTTTGCGACCAAATCTTAGAGTTTTCTACCACGAGAATACTTTCAAAAATACTTTATCACCAACTTGAAACTCAATCTCTTTTCTTTTCAAATCCGCGTAGGAGTTTTTGTCGATTAGAAGCTGCTTTCAAACAATCACGGATTACTTTCATTTTTTCTTCAGTTTCTTTAACCAAATCGACCCCGTGAATCTGTCTCTCACTGAGCTCGGTCTAGTACAACAGAGTTCAACACTTGCGGCCATACGATGCCTCATACGATGCCATCTTTATACTCAACTGAAAACTATTGTTATAAGCAAATTCGACTAAGGTAGATATTTCTCCCAACTACCTTCGAATTCTAAAACAAAACATCGGAGCATATCTTCGAGAATTTATATTACTCTTTCAGATTGACCCAAAGCTTCTTGCAACTTCTTTCCAAAATCTCGACGTAAACCACAGATCTCTATCCGAAATAATAGAAACAGGCACCCCGTGCAATCTAACAATCTCAGCAATGTACAATTCAGCTAGCTTATCAAGTGAATAGTCGGTACATACTGGAATAAAATGAGCCGATTTCGTCAATATATCAACAACAACCCAAACGACATCTTTTCTTTTCGGAGTCAGAGGTAATCCGGTTACGAAATCTATCATAATTTTGTCCTATTTCCATTCGAATACAATCACTGGCTGGTGTAAACCCGAAGGTACTTGGTGTTTGGCTTTTACTTGTTGACAAATCAAACATCTCGAAACAAATTCTGAAATATCTCATTTCATGACCGACCACCAATACAATTTCTTCAAATCGTTATACATTTTCGTATTGCCCGAATGAATAGATAAACAACCATTATGTGTCTCATGAAGAATTTTCTGAATAAGCTCGGTATCCTTCGGTACACAAATCCTACCTCGGAACATCAAGCAATCATCGGTCCCAATTTGATAGTCCGGATCACTAGCCGATTCGAACTGAACTCTTTTAGATTGAAGCTCTGTGTCACTTCTCTAAGCTTTGCGAATTTGCTGAAGAAACACCGGTCTAGCTCTCAACTTAGCTAGAATCGAACCATTCTCAGATAAAGTCAACCTCGTATTAATAGCTCTCAAGGCAAACAATGACTTTCTACTCAAAGCGTCTGCGACTACATTCGCCTTTCCAGGATGGTAGTCAATTACCAACTCATAATCTTTTAGCAACTCGAGCCATCTCTATTATCGCAAATTCAAATCCTTTTGAGTCATCAAGTACTTTAAACTCTTATGATCAGTAAAGATACGACACTTCTCACCGTACAAATGATGTCTCCAAATCTTCAAAGCAAACACTATGGCTGAAACACCCCAAACCCGGCCCACGAGCCTTGACTGGATCTGGTATGTTCCTCGAGTAAAACATTTCAAAGACTCATTTGTTACTTTGGAAAATTTGAATGGTTTTGAAGGAAAATGTATATGTGTTGGGTTTAAAATCGAAAACAATGTTTTGCTTGAAGTTTGGATTTTATGAAACCTCGTTTTCATGTTTCAAAACCTTAAGTTAAAAGAATTGCCGATTTGGTTTAGAGTTTACCTTTAAATTGAAAATCGTTTGTGATTAGGAGTCAAAATATTTATAAATGCACTTTAAGAAAAGCTATTTAATAATCGTAACATAATAGAAGTTAAAAGCATACATAAACAGTTTAATACCAAGTGGCCTTATTACATAAAAAACAAACCCGAATAAATTCCAAATTTAAAACATAAAGTCTCAAAATAAAAGATCACTGAGCTGAGCATTGCCACCACTAAGTTCCTACCGACCCGGTCCATCTACTGAGTGTCGCCTGAAAAATATCCCACAACGGGGTGAGTCAAACAGACTCAGTGTGTAACAACCAACACTAAGTCCCAATGATTTAGGCATATCAGATCATACATATACATATAGCAATTAAATATAATGATGCAATCCCGAACCCAAACCTAGATAACCATCTGCTACACATCACCCGTACCTGCCATCACACCGTGGGGATTACTAAATCGACCCTCCATCCGCTACACATCATCGAAGGCAGTCGCTGCAGACGACTTGCTCATCGCCCTTATAAATTCGTGGCATAGCCACCAGATAATATATTTTGTGACATAAGTCACCACATTCAGATAATCACCCTTATAAATTCGTGGCATAGTCACCACATAAGTTACCATAATATATTATGGTAAAAACCACCAGATCACTTCCTCTTTGATAATCACCCATATGCCCCATGCACAATAAAACATGCAGAAATCATGCCATATTCCTTATTCTGTATTCATATCAATATTCACATGCGTGCCATATTCCAAATGTTCATAACATTTATTAACATAATGTTAAGATTATGTACCTGAGTACTTTGTACCATTGCATGGTACCTTTGCCCACTTTTCATATATTTATTAACACATATACTAAAACATTACCATAAATCTATTAAGATTTAGTGTGGGGCTACACACCTGATACTTAACGAGTTCACTGAAATCCCGAAAATCCCGATCTAAAGCCCTAGATCCTTAGTCCCTACATTCGGCCAACACTAAGCAATTTAGCAAAAAGCCATTCGGCTAAATGATCAATTCCCGAAGGATTATCACAACTAAGATCCTTACCTTGCTGCCGATTTAGTGACTACTCAAATCCTGAAACTCCGTGATATTTCTTCCTTGCAATCAGCCAACACTAGATCACCTGACTTGGTTAGTTTCGGCTTTTGAACGAATAAGAAACAGATCTGAATCAATATAGCCTTGGCCGAATGTTCATGTTCACTTACTTGTGAACCTTAAATCCCGAAAGTAGTCTCTTGACTATGAAGATGTCGAAATCCTACAGGGTACATATTACATCCAATTCTAACACTTAATCACAATAAATGGCCTTCGGCCTATGATCAAATTCGCTTACCTTAGATCTAGAAATCCTGAAAACCTCCTCCCTTGTAGTCGACACTAGCAGAATCCCGAAACCCTCCTTTAGAGTTTCGGCCAAGGTACATTAATAGGATTAGTTCTTAAGTTTCGGCTAAAAGAAAAAGAAAGGAAACCGAATAGCATTTGATCTTACCCTTACTACAGAAGTCGACTGCACCTTCACTTGAACCCTCAGAGATATTCGGCTATAGCTAGATGTTGACCAACAGGTTTCGGCTTGTGATTAACATAGTGATAATGAGAAAAAGATGAAACAAAGTGATATGGAGGCTCAAATATGATTCGGCTAGAGTGGAAAAAAAAAGAAAGAATTGAAAGAAGAAAAGAAAAGAAAGTGTTGGTGAGGCTTAACCAAAATTCGGCTCAAAGAGAAAGATGAGAAAGGAATGAATTTCGGCACACCTTCCCAATTACCAAAACCGAAAATTCCATCCTCTTATGCCCCATATTCGGCCAACTCCTCTTCCTTTATCTAATCCCTTATTTTCTCCTTAGTTTTCTCTTTATCACCCATTCAAAAATAATTGAAATAAATCAATAATTATCCTTTGCTTTAGATTTTAAAAGGATTTAACCACATCTAAAGCTCCTCCCTCAGTCTCCCAATGCCGTCCACTACTCCTCCTTGTTGCCGTAAAATAAAAGCTCTTATTTTGCTTCCCTTGTGATTCGAACCTAGGCCCTGTCCACTACATATGGCGTCACTTACAGAGGCTCTAAGTGGCGCCTTCATGCCACTTTACCAAGCCCAATCTTATGTCCAAAAACCCCTACAATTTTTCTTAAGGCCTCCTTTGCCTAGCTTCCTCTTTTAAACTTTAAAATCGAATAATTTCTAAGGCATTTCCCTACACTCTAAGGTTCTCAAAATTCATAAAACACATTCAACATATACATAGACATGCTACTTCATTCAATTAAGCATTAATGCATAAGCCATAAATCTTGGATGTTACAGTTCTACCCCCTTAAAATAATTTCGACCTCGAAATTACCTGACTAAAATAAGTGAGGGTATTGCTGTCGCATTACTTCTTCCGGCTCCCACGAAGCTTCTTCTGATCCATGATTGCGCCATAACACTTTGACTAGAGGAACTGATTTCCTCCATAACACTTTTACATCTCACTCTAAGATCTGAATCGGCTCCTCCTCGTAGGACAAATCTGGCCTTAGCTCCACCTCTTCAACCGGTACCACATGAGATGGATCCGATCGATAACGACGTAACATAGACACATGGAATACATCGTGCATCTGCTTCAATTTTGGAGGCAACTCTAACTGGTATGCCACTAGCCCAACTGGCTTTATTACCCGATAAGGTCCTATAAACCTTGGACTTAACTTTCCTTTGCGGCCAAATCTCATTACCTTCTTCCAAGGTGAGACTTTAAGAAACACTTGATCTCCTACATCAAATTCTATTTCCTTCTGCTTATGATCTGCGTACGACTTTTGCCTATCAGATGCTTCCTTTAACCGTGCCCGAATTACCTCAACCTTCTCCTCGGATTCTGCCACAATCTCTGGACCCAAAACTCGATGTTCCACTAATTTTGTCCAACACGTAGGAGTGCGACACCTCCGTCCATACAGCGCTTCATACGGTGCCATCCGAATACTAGCTTGATAGCTGTTATTGTAAGTAAATTCTGCTATAGGCAAATATTCTTCCCAACTTCCTCTGAGATCTATCACACAGCCCCTCAACATATCTTCCAACACTTAAATCACTCGCTCAGATTGACCGTCCGACTATGGATGAAATGCTGTAGTGAAATCTAATCTGGTCCCTAAAGCTTGATGTAGCGCTTTCCAAAATCGAGACGTAAACCTTGGATCCCTATCTGAAATAATTGACACTGGTACTCCATGCAACCTCACAATTTTCGCCACATATAACTTCGCCAACCTCTGCAAAGAATAATCAACTCGCACTGGAATAAAATGCGTGAACTTGGTCAATCAATCCACTATCACCCATACCGAGTCCTTCTTAGTAGGCGTGAGGGGAAGCCCACTAATGAAGTCCATGGAAATTCTCTTCCACTTCCACTGCGGAATCTTTATCGGTTGAAGCAATCCTGACGGAACTTGGTGTTCAGCCTTAACTTGCTGACACGTCAAGCACTTCTCTACAAATTTGGTAACTTTCCTTTTAAGACCAGGCCACCAAAACTGTTCTCTTAGATCCCTGTACAACTTGGTGCCTCCAGGATGCATAGCATAAGGGCTACTATGCGATTCCTGAAGAATCATCTGCCTTAACTCCTCGTTCTTTGGCATACAGACCTTACCTTTGAAACATAACACTCCGTCGCCATTAATACCATAATCCTCCAACTTCCCACTCTGCACTTGCCGTAGCTTAGCACTTAAATCATCATCTGTCAACTGTCCTTCTTTTACCTCGTTCAACCATGTCGACTTGACTTACAACTCTGCTAATAAACTTCCATCGTCGTACAAGCTAAGATGTGCAAACATCGCCCTCAGATCCGACACTACCTTCCGACTTAAGGCATCTGCCACTACATTCGCCTTGCCAAGGTGATACTCTATCGAAAAATCGTAATCCTTCAATAATTCCACCCACCTTCGCTGTTTCAGGTTCAACTCTTTCTGAGTCAGCAGATACTTAAGACTCTTGTGGTCTGTGTAAATCACTGACTTTTCTTCATATAGGTAATGTCTCCATACCTTAAGAGCAAAGATCACTGCCGCCAATTCCAAATAATGCGTCGGGTAGTTAAGCTCATGTGGCCTTAATTGTCGAGACGCATAGGCGACTACCTGCCCATCTTGCATCAGGATACATCCTAATCCTGTGTGAGAAGCGTCACAGTACACCACAAAGTCCTTTCCTGCCTCAGGCTGAATTAAAACCGGAGCCTCAGTCAAAACCTTCTTAAGTTGCTTAAAGCTCTCTTGTTGCTTATCTGTCCATACGAAAGGTACTTCCTTTCTCAACAGTTTCGTCAAAGGTGCGGCTATCGATGAGAACCCTTCCACGAACCTTCTGTAGTAGCCTGCCAATCCCAAGAAACTACGAACCTCAGCCACAGACTTAGGTGGTTTCCAATCTAACACTACCTCGATCTTTCGAGGATATACCCTTATCCCTTCTGTAGACACCACATGCCCTGAGAATGCGACCTCCTTTAGCCAAAATTCACACTTGCTGAATTTGGCATAGAGCTTCTTCTCCCTTAACACTTGCAACACTATCCGAAGATGCTCATCATGTTCTTCCTCAGACTTAGAATACACTAGGATGTCGTCTATGAACACAACAAACCTGTCCAAGTATGGTTGAAAGACCCAGTTCATCATATCCATGAATGCGGCTGGGGCGTTCGTCAATCCAAACAGCATTACTAAGAACTCATAATGCCCGTATCTTGTCTAGAAAGCTGTCTTATGGATATCTGCTTCCTTCACCTCAAGCTGATGATATCTAGACCTTAGATCTATCTTTGAGAATACCGCGGCCCCCTTGAGCTGATCAAACAAGTCGTCTATCCTTGGCAAAGGTACTTGTTCTTGATGGTCAGCTTATTCAACTGACGATAATCTATGCACATACGCATAGTTCCGTCCTTCTTCTTCACAAACAAGACCGGTGCTCCCCATGGAGACACACTGGGTCGGATGAACCCACGATCAAACAACTTTTGGATCTGAGCCTTAAGCTCAACTAACTCCTTTGGTGCCATTCTGTACGGGGCAATTGACACAGGAGCTGTACCAGGCAGCAAATCAATTCTGAACTCCACCTCCCTGTCCGGGGGTATTCCTGGTAACTCATCCGAAAAAGTATCCACAAACTCCCTTACGGTTCTAACTCCACTAACTCCCTCTTCTTTTGCATCCAACGCACTAAGGAAGGTCAAAAATGCCTTGTACCTTTTCCGAATCATCTTATCAGCCTTTAGAGCAGAGACTATGTTAGACAAGTAGTTTCTTCTTTCTCCTATCATAATTATCGCCTCATCCTCCGGCGTCCTTAACTCCATTCGCTTAGCTGCACAATCCAATATAGCTCGATGTTCCACTAGCTAGTCCATGCCAAGAATGAGATCAAATTCTCCGAAGGGTAGTTCCATCAAGTCGGTAGGAAATACCACTCCCTGAAACTCTAGAGGTGCACTCCGAAATATCTTATTCACCACTAAAGTTTGACCTAACGGGCTCACTACAGTCATCTCCCTATCAGACAGTTCAGAAGCTATGCCTAGTGTTTCAACTACACTACATGCAACATAAGAGTGGGTCCAACCAACATCAATCAAAGCAAAGTAAGGCTTGTCAGCTATAAGGAATGTACCGGTTATGACGTCCGATGCGTCTCTATCCTCCCTCCGGTGAACTGCATATACCAGACCCGGCTGTCTTGCCTCTGTATTACCAACACCTCTACCCGATGTTCCACGTCCTCTTTCAGAACCATTACCTATGCCCATCAGACCACGACCCCGTTGAGGTTACTGTCCACCTCTTCCAGCCTGATTAAAACCCTGACCTACTGGTCGGCTCCCATTTATCTTTATAGGACAGTCCTTAATCATGTGTTCCTTGGACCCACACTTGAAACATCCTCCTGTCTTTTTCCAACACTCTCCTAGGTGCATCTTTCCACACTGAGTACAAGTACGGTATTGCCCAACTTGCTGACCTCGTGGCCCATCAACTCTAGGCCTTTTTTAGGCATTCCCAGACGACCCTGACGATTCAAAACCTCTCTTTTGCCTATTCCGATCAGTATTCTGCCTTACAGAGTCCTTTATCCCTTCGGCTACCTTAGCCTTCTCTACCAACACGACAAATTCCCACTCCTGCTGCGGAGCTATCAACAACCTTAGATATCTCTAAGTCCGTCCTCAAGCCGGACACATCGTTCATGCTCCGTAGCCACAATTCCTCGAGCATACCGGCTCAACCTTAAGAATTCAGCCTCATATTCCGCTACGGACTTGTTCCCTTAAGCTAGCCCCAGAAATGCCTTCCCCTATGCATCAGTATACCTAGTTCCAACATACTTCTTCTGATATGCCGCCTTAACATACTCCCAAGTGAGATCCTCAGCTGTGGCACCATCCCGAACTGTGAGCCACCATTGATATGCCTCATCGCGAAGTAGCGACACCATTCCTTTCAGTTTCTCCTCAGCGGTCAGATCCAGCTCATCCATAATTCGCTCTGTTGCTTCTAACCAATACTCAGCCATTCTGGGTGCCACACCAGATACGCTACGGAATACTTCAACTCCATTGGCTCGGAGTCACTCGGGTAGCGATTTTCGAGCTCCCATACCTCCACCTGCATCATCCCCGTCCGATCTATCGCTCAACACCAACAACGGTGGTGGTGGGGTGGTGGTACCTCGCTCTCGGACCTTGACCCGATCTAACGGGTTCCGATACTGATCATTCTCGCCTCTACCACGCCCCGCACATTACGACCACGCCCCTAGAACTCATTTCTACGATCGCGCTTGAATCGATTTAAGAAATTTTATGCATTAGTATTTTGTTCCACTGATTATCCGCGAATAATTTTATGAAAAGGAGCTTAGTAGTAGTTCTTTCAATCAATCAAAGTTTTCGTTTTAAGTTTTCTACCCTAATTCAGAGAAATACATTCATTCGATAGCATCTACTACACACACATTCATCACTCAAATGCTTTCGTCCGTTTCTAAACCCTGTGGTATTCAGTAATTTGTCCTATAGGGGTATTTTGGTAAATTTCCAAATCAGGGTATCTTGATATTTTGCAAATAAGGTTTTTGGATGTTTTGTGAAGTAAGAATATCTTATTGAAAATCGAGGGTAGTATGGTAATTTTATAAACCAAGGGCATTTTAATAATTTTACAACCAGGGGTATTTGGGTAATTTTGTAAATCGGGAATATTTTGGAAAAATTTTCAAAATAGTTTTTCCACAAATCAAAGGGGTAATTTGGTGATTTTAAAAACTAGGGTTTTTATAAAAACATGGCTAGTCCCTTTCGAGTTTTAATTATTGAGTTTAGCCTGTGACTGAGTCCTCTTGGTTAGGGTGAACCGTAGCTACGCACCAGGTAGGATTCGAGCGAAGAGGAGGTGAGTCACTAGGACTGCTTAAATACCAGGCTCTTCCTGAAACCAATACTAGACATGCGCACCATGGTTGCCACACCCTAACTCGGCGACTTACTCACAGGTTTGTTTAGTTAGGCTTTAAGTTTTATGTAATTCTGTGTTGGAGTAAGCTAGTCCTAGGGTTCAATAACTTAATATACTAATCTACGTTCCCGTTATACGCACATACAGATCATACAATAATTCACCCAACAGTTAGAGGTACTTACCTGGTGGACTTCGGGCCGGAGACTCAGGTGCCATGCCAGAAAAACCTGCTTATTTCACAAAAATTTTCACAAAACTTATTTGGGCTTAATTTTGAAAACGTTATGGGCTTTAAACCCAAGGCCGAGAGTTTAAAACTGGGCTCTGATACCAAGCTGAAACACCCCAAACCTGCCCACGAGCCTTGACCAGATCTGGTATGTTCCTCGAGTAAAACATTTCAAAGACTCATTTGTTACTTTGGAAAATTTGAATGGTTTTGAAGGAAAATTTATATGTGTTGGGTTTAAAATCAAAAACAATGTTTTGCTTGAAGTTTGGATTTTATGATAAACCTCGTTTTCATGTTTCAAAACCTTAAGTTAAAAGAATTGCCGATTTGGTTTAGAGTTTACCTTTAAATTGAAAATCGTTTGTGATTAAGAGTCAAAATATTTATAAATGTACTTTAAGAAAAGCTATTTAATAATCGTAACATAATAGAAGTTAAAAGCATGCATAAACAGTTTAATACCGAGTGGCCTTATTACATCAAAAACAAAACCGAATAGATTCCAAATTTAAAACATAAAGTCTCAAAATAAAAAATCACTGAGCTGAGCATGGCCACCACTAAGTTCCTGCCGACCCGATCCATCTACTGAGTGTCACCTGAAAAATATCCCACAACGGGGTGAGTCAAACAGACACAGTGTGTAACAACCAACACTAAGTCCCAATGATTCAGGCATATCAGATCATACATATACATATAGCAATTAAATATAATGATGCAATCCCGAACCCAAACCTAGATAACCATCCGCTACACATCACCCGTACCTGCCATCACACCGTGGGGATTACTAAATCGAACCTCCATCCGCTACACATCATCGAAGGCAGTCGCTGCAGACGACTTGCTCATCGCCCTTATAAATTCGTGGCATAGCCACCAGATAATATATTTTGTGACATAAGTCACCACATTCAGATTATGTGACATGAGTCACCAGATATTGTGGTAAAAACCACCAGATCACTTCCCCTTTCATAATCACCCGTATGCCCCATGCACAATAAAACATGCAGAAATCATGCCATATTCCTTATTCTGTATTCATATCAATATTCACATACGTGCCATATTCCAAATGTTCATAACATTTATTAACATAATGTTAAGATTACGTACCTGAGTACTTTGTACCATTGCATGGTACCTTTGCCCACTTTTCATATTATTATTAACACATATACTAAAACATTACCATAAATCTATTAAGATTTAGTGTGGGGCTACACACCTGATACTTAATGAGTTCACTGAAATCTCGAAAATCCCGATCTAAAGCCCTAGATCCTTAGTCCCTACATTCGGCCAACACTAAGCAATTTAGCAAAAAGCCATTCGGCTAAATGATCAATTCCTGAAGGATTATCGCAACTAAGATCCTTACCTTGCTGCCGATTTAGTGACTACTCAAATCCTGAAACTCCGTGATATTTCTTCCTTGCAATCGGCCAACACTAGATCACCTGACTTGGTTAGTTTCGGCTTTTGAACGAATAAGAAACAGATCTGAATCAATATAGCCTTGGCCGAATGTTCATGTTCACTTACCTTGTGAACCTTAAATCCCGAAAGTAGTCTCTTGACTATGAAGATGTCGAAATCCTACAGGGTACATATTACATCCAATTCTAACATTTAATCATAATAAATGGCCTTTGGCCTATGATCAAATTCGCTTACCTTAGATCTAGAAATCCCGAAAACCTCCTCTCTTGTAGTCGACACTAGCAGAATCCCGAAACCCTCCTTCAGAGTTTCGGCCAAGGTACATTAATAGGATTAGTTCTTAAGTTTCGGCTAAAAGAAAAAGAAAGGAAACCGAATAGCATTTGATCTTACCCTCACTTGAACCCTCAGAGATATTCGGCTATAGCTAGATGTTGACCAACAGGTTTTGGCTTGTGATTAACAGTAGTGATAATGAGAAAAAGATGAAACAAAGTGATATGGAGGCTCAAATATGATTCGGCTAGAGTGGAAAAGAAAGAAAGAATTAAGAGAAGAAAAGAAAAGAAAGTGTTGGTGAGGCTTAACCAATATTCGACTCAAAGAGAAAGATGAGAAAAGAATGAATTTCGGCACACCTTCCCAATTACCAAAATCGAAAATACCATCCTCCTATGCCCCATATTCGGCCAACTCCTCTTCCCTTATCTAATCCCTTATTTTTCTCCTTATTTTTCTCTTTACCACCCATTCAAAAATAATTGAAATAAATCAATAATTATCCTTTGCTTTAGCTGAAATTTTAAAAGGATTTAACCACAACTAAAGCTCCTCCCTCAGTCTCCCAATGCCGTCCACTACTCCTCCTTGTTGCCGCAAAATAAAAGCTCTTATTTTGCTTCCTTTGTGATTCGAACCTAGGCCCTGTCCACTACATATGGCGTCACTTACAGAGGCTCTAAGTGGCGCCTTCATGCCACTTTACCAAGCCCAATCTTATGTCCAAAAGCCCCTACAATTTTTCTTAAGGCCTCCTCTGCCTAGCTTCCTCTTTTACACTTTAAAATCGAATAATTTCTAAGGGATTTCCCTACACTCTAAGGTTCTCAAAATTCATAAAACACATTCAACATATACATAGACATGCTACTTCATTCAATTAAGCATTAATACATAAGCCATAAATCCCGGATGTTACAATGGCAGCCAATTTTAGATCATGCATCGGATAATTATTCTCATGCAGTTTCAACTGTCTCGAGGCATAGGCTATCACTTTGCCCTCTCGCACCAACACACATCCTAATCCATTCAATGACGCATCGTTATAAGTCACAAATTCTTTTCTCAGTTCAGGTTGCACTAAAACCGGCGCCTCAGCCAATAATGCTTTCAACTTCTCAAAACTTTGCTGACATTTTTCGGACCATTCAAACTTAACATCTTTTTGCAACAACTTAGTCATAGGAGTAGAAATCATCGAATAACCCTTAAATCACCGATAATAGCCGGTTAAGCCCAAAAAGCTTCTAACCTCTGATATATTTCTCGGCAGCTTCCAATCAACAATTGCCGAAATCTTACTCAAATCAACCCAAATACCATCTCCTGAAACAATATGTCCTAAATATCTGACTTCTCGAAGCCAAAACTCGCTTTTACTGAATTTAGCAAATAATTTCTTATCTCTCAAAGTCT
Organism: Gossypium bickii; assembly: GCA_025503065.1. NCBI lineage: Eukaryota > Viridiplantae > Streptophyta > Magnoliopsida > Malvales > Malvaceae > Gossypium > Gossypium bickii. The sequence goes on from CP106709.1 coordinate 62,030,309, forward strand.
GCAATACAGTTCTTAAGTGCTCGGCATGCACAGTCTCATCTCGAGAATAAATTAGAATGTCATCTATAAACACAACCATGAATTTATCTAAATACAGTCGGAAGATTCGGTTCATCAAGTCCATAAAAACAGAAGAAGCATTAGTTAGTCTGAAAGGCATGACAAGAAATTCATAATGCCTGTACCTTCTTCTGAAAGTGATTTTCGGTACATCCGACTCTTTAACTCTCAATTGGTAGTAGCCAGACCTCAAATCAATTGGTAGTAGCCAGACCTCAAATCAATCTTTGAGAACACTGTTGCCCCTTTCAACTGGTCAAACAAGTCATCAATTCTCGACAAAGGATACTTGTTCTTTATTGTTACTTTTTTGAGCTATCGATAATTAGTACAAAGTCTCATAGATCTGTCTTTCTTCTTTACAAATAGTACTGGTGCACCCCAGGGAGAAAAACTCGGTTTAGCAAAACCTTATCTGTTAACTCTTGCAACTGAGCTTTTAATTATATCAATTTGGTCAGAGCCATTCGATATAGAGAAATCGATATCAGTAAAGTCCCTGGTACTAAATGAATACCAAACTCAACTTCTCTAATCAGTGGCAACCCAAGCAACTGTTCTGGAAAAACATCCGGATATTCACATACTACCGGCACTGATTCAATTTTCAATTCAGACACTTTTGTATTCAACACATAAGCTAGATAAGCTTCACAACCTTTTCTTACATATCTCTGGGCAGACATCGAAGAGATAACAACAGGTAACTCACCCGACTCATTTGAATAAATCCGAAGAATTTCACCATTTTCACATTTCAATTCAATAATTTTTCATCTACAATTCACTACACCATTATGCAGCGTCAACCAATCCATACCCAAAATAACATCGAACTCATCAAATGGAAACAACATTAGATCAGCCGAAAAATAGTGACCTCGAATCATCAAGGGACAATTCTTGTAAACTCTATCAACTAATACATGTTTGCCTAAAGGGTTTGACACTTTAATCACAAACTCAGTAAACTCAACAGGCAAGCTCTTACTAGCTGCCAATTTCATGCAAACATTAAAATGAGTTGATATAGGATCACTCAATGCAATTACAGTAGTATTATATAGAGAAAAAGTACCAGTGATAATATCGGGAGATGTCACTTCTTCGTGAGCACGGATAGTATAAGCTCTGGCGAGTGCTCTAGCCTCGGATCTTACAGTTGAATATTTAGTTACACTTTTACTACTGGTCGCATTCCCCGTATTCCTTGGGGGTCTCCCTCTAATGGCAGTGTTACCCAATCTTCCATTATGAATCTTGTCTTTCTCAGCCATCTTAGGGCAGTCTCGAATAAAGTGGTCTTGTGAGCCACACTTAAAGCAAGCCCGGTCATTCATTCTACCTTCACCGGGATGTCATCTGCCACAGTGCTAACATTCAGGTCAATTGGATCTAACATTACCAACATTCGCTATCAACGTAGTTTGGGCTTTAGAACCCGAATATTGTTTCCTACGATCTCTGTCGGAATACCCAGCTGAAGCACTCAAACGAGCATACAAATCTCTCGATTTCTTAGGCTGAGATTGAAATGACTTACTCATCGACCTTTTTCTTGCATCTCTAGCCTCAGACTCAGCTTTCCTCTTCTTATTGCCCAATTCTTTTGCTTCACAAGCTCAGTCGAATAGCATCACAAATTCTTTCAACTCAAGAACTCCAACTAACAATCGGATATCCCCATTCAACCCATCTTCGAACCTTTTGCACATGATAGCCTCAGTGGAAACACACTCCTGAGCATACTTACTGAGCCTGACAAACTCTCATTCATACTGGGTTACAGACATTCTGCCCTGTTTCAGCTCTAAAAACTCCTTACGTTTCTGATCAATGAACCGTTGGCTGATATATTTCTTCCTAAACTCATCTTGGAAGAATTCTCAGTTAACCTTCACTCTCGGTACCACTGACACAAGAGTTTTCCATCACCAGTATACTGAGTCTCTCAGAAGCGACAAAACACATTTCAGACATTCATCCGGTGTGCAAGACAATTCATCAAATACCCTGATGGAGTTTTCGAGCCATCATCAACATTAGCTCTAAAATCTTCAGCCCCATGCTTTCGGATCTTATCAACCGGAGGCTTATTCAACCTTACAAGTTCTATACCTTGTAGAGCTACGGGAACCGGTTGAGGAATAGGTGGGGTGGTGGGGGTTGATCAGTCAGATTTGTTTGAACAAACTCCGTATACCAGTCGTTCATCATGTGGAGGAAGGCTACTTTAGCCCCTTCTCCTCCTCCCTAACTAACCGTGGGAGGTCTACTTTGAGACGGCGCTGCCCCTTGAGCGGGAGCTGACACATTACTTTCTATGTCATCAGCTTCAGCTTGATTGGGATCCATTTACTATATAAAAACACAATTTAAAGTTGTCAGGAGTCATCACACTATCACAGTTTGTTTATGGCATGTATAGCTAGACTCATACACACGCTACGTTACTCCGAGAATCAAGTAAATTGTAGCTCTGGTACCACTAAATGTAACACCTCTTATCCGTATTCAACACCGGAACAGGGTACAAGGCATTACAGGACTTACATCGCAAGTAAACATACAAATCAAGTTATAAATTTGCGTTCAAATTAAAACCATTCATAACCAATCATAAAGTCCCTAATACGAGCCTACGAGGCCCAAAAGATGCTTTAGTAGTGGTTCGGGACTAAACTGAGCGCTTAGGAAATTTTTACAAAACATAGAAAATTTTTGCTAGAAACAGGGGTCACACACCCGTGTGGTTTTGGGACACGCCCGTGTGGACAGGCCGTGGGGTCACACACGCCTGTGTCCTTGACCCATGTAACTCTCTGTTTGTAACTCATGAACAAATTGAAATCTCGCAGCCAACTCACACGCCCGTGTGCTAGGCCGTGTGGTCGATTTAATTTTCATGATTTTTCATAAAACAGATGCAAGCTTTACACGCCCATGCCTGAGGCCGTGTCCCTCACAGCCGAGACACACGCCCGTGTCTCTGCCCATGTGCTCAATTATGAGCATTTCGTTTCTCAAAATTAAGGTGCAGGGGACACTCAGCTAAAACAAATGCCCGTGGGACAGGCCGTGTGTCTCACACGGCCTAGACACACGCCCGTGTGTCTACCCGTGTGGACAAAATAAAGGCTACTTATCAAGCCATTTGCCACCCTCATTTGCACTCACTTATACACAACTTCAAGGGCATAATTCATAGTACAAACACAGAACCAATACCATCATAACTAAGGCCTAAACATGTCATTTACAAGCCAACATCTATCATGCTTGAAAACATCATACTTTACTAAACTCGAGCATACTACAAGCACATCCACAAACATTCAACATGATTACTTTCAATATGTATAGTCTAGCCCAATTTCACTAGGTTACCAACAAGCCAATTCTCCCCATTTAACACCTAAATTATTTAGCCATAATCATTCATCTACCAAGCAAATAAAAGGCATATCACAGATAACATTAGCCCTTGCATAACTCACATCCAAATTAACCAAGATAGGTCATCTTTCAAGGCCTTATACAAAATATAACATTTTATCAATTACAAGCCAACCCTTTTGGCCAAATCATAATGACACATATACCCAAAATGACCAAGTCCCTATACATGCCATAACTAAAAATATTAACATTTCAATGGTACCTAAAATAATGGTTGATAGTGTGAATGGATCTTCGACGATCTCCAATCCCGAGCTAGCTTGGTGACACTATAAGATAAGGGAAAGAAAGGAGAGTAAGTTATATAGCTTAGTAAATTCATATGCAAATAATAAATAACATTAATTATACATTTATCATATGCATAACATAACATGAATCAATATAAATGTCATTAAAACTTCATGAACATAACATACTCAATCATATTCTTACCAATAGTTCATCATATACCGAATCGGATCTATTTCCTTTGAGTTTTTTGTACATACCTGTACCAACTCGTAACATAATCACATACTTTCACATCTTTGACATACACGTTGAACCACTTAGAATACTATCAGATACACGGAAAGGTTTCCACATAAGTGCCACATATGTAGCCAATGTTACCACAAATCTCATAACACATATAGGCTCGCTCTCGAGCTATCCACGGGCCTTCTCACACAAGCTATCAGTCGAGATGTAGCCAAGCGGTGCTGCTCACACAAGCTATCAGGTATTTGCAACATATGCTGGTATACCTAGCTATCGGTAGAACGTACAGGACTAGCACACGGGTCACATAGTCACATAATCACATGGGTTCCTAGTGACATGTCACTTGTATCCTAATCTATTCCTAAGGTTCAACCGGGATTTCTCTTTTGTTGAAACTTCGTCGAATATACTCATAGAATCAATCATACAATCCATGCAATATCAAAACATTAAAATACAAATATGACATTTCATTATTAACATACGAACTTACCTTGGTACAAAATAGTGAAAATGGACCTAATCGCCAAACACTTTGTTTTTCCCCCGATCTAGGTTCAAACTTCGTTTTTCTTGATCTATAATAGAAAATTTAACTCATTTAATACTCACATTATTCAATCCAGTCCAAAAAGCACATTATAGAAAAATTACATTTTTGGCTCTAACTTTTTAACATTTTACACTTTAGTCCCTAGGCTCGTAAAATGAAATATAGTCAATCTCTTCAAATACCCAAGCCTAGCCGAACCATTTTCATACTCATTACAGCCCACATTTTTCATTAAATCACACTTCTACTACTCATTTTATAACTTTTACAAATAGGTCCTTTTTAGGCATTTTCATCAAAAATCACTTAGTAAAAGTTGTTTATCTAACATCAAACATACATTTTCTACCATTAAACATCAAAATACACAAATATCTAACATGGGTAAAATTTTAGACTTTGACATCTTTGCAAATTAGTCCTTGAAATAGCTAGATTAGGTTGCAAAGATCTCAAAAACATAAAAATCATTAAAAACGGGGCTAGAACGGAGTTACAATCGAGCTTGGAAGATGAACAAACCCTAGCTATGGTCTCTCTTGAAATTTCGGCACTAAGGGACTTAATTCAAAGAGATGACATCTTTTTTATTTGTTTTATTTTGTCCTTATTTACTAAATGACTAAAAAGCCCTTAATGCATAACTTTTAAATTTCACCTAACCATATCCATTTTTGTCCATACTAAAATATAATGGTCTAATTACCATCTAAGGACCTCTAATTTGAAATTTTATAGCAATTAGACACCTCTAGCTTCCAGAACACACATTTTGCACCTTTTGCAATTTAGTCTTTTTAACTAAATTGAGTGCCCAAACATCAAAATTTTCGAACAAAATTTTCACAAAATCATTCCGTAAAGCTGTAGACCCTAAAAATATAATAAAAATCAATTTTGCTGCGTTGAGTTTGTGATTCCGAAACCACTGCTGTTACACTTTGTTTGTGTTTGTCTTTTTTTTTTTTTGGAAGAATGAGATTATGGTGGGAAAAGCTAAGAAACTTGGTGCCATCAATGTAGTTGTAACCCCAAAGGAAGCTGTTGATGAGAAGGCATGGATATTAAAGAAAAGTAGTAGCATTGGAAATTCACTACTTGTATAGCATCATGGATGATCTTTCTATGAAGTAGGATATGGTGGAGCTGACCTTTCTGTCTGTGTGTATGTGTGTGTTTTTCTTTTTTTTTATTTGTCTTTTATAATATTAAGTATCAATCTACTATACAGTTTGCATAGAAAGTTTAAAAAGGGATGTATTTTATGAATATAATTTTGAGCATAGCTGCATTATCATCTCAAATCTCAACACTACTCTATGATTTCATCTGAGTCGAATTCATACAGAAGCAAGCATATTCTCTTAGAGCTTTCTAGCATTATTATTTTCTTAGCCCTTTCTATATTATTAATATGTTAACATTGGAAACAACTTTTATAAAATATTTTTAGGAAATTAAACAATGAAAAGATATAAAAAAACTAAAATGTATGTTTGTTTCATTGAAAATAGCTTTTATAAAATATTTTCAGGAAATCTGTCAAACAATAGAAAATATTTTATACAGATTCATCCAAAAACCAAAAAATATTAACTTTTCCAGAAAATGAAGTCACTTTCCAAAAATCATTTTACGAAAACCATTTTACATGCAAACAAAGGAAGCCTAAATAATAATAACTAAGAAGTATAAGTAATATATTTAAAAGTGGAATAAGTTTTTTATTTAGAAATTTAATATTCAACCAATAACTTAATGACTTAAAGATTAAAAATGTTCAATCATCATAGTACTCCCACATTCAACTTAATCAATAAAGTTTAGTGGAGAAACCAAATTATTAAAGTCGGATTCAAAGATAACTTGTGACCAGTCATGGTTTTGGGCCAAGAACTAAGTTACTTGTAACCCATGCATAAAGTAATATATATGATCTTAAATTGAAACTTTTTTTTTATTAGGTAAAATCATGACCCCCCACCATTGTTTTCCTTTTTACTAGTTAGAAACCTTATTCGTAAGACATAATATTATAATTACCAATTATGTAGATCACACTGTTTTTTATCAAAAGTAGAATAGCAAGAACAGATAACAGCAGGGCTCAAAAATTTATGTGTATTCGAGTCATAGGAGCTAGTAATTATCGATATGCTCATTTTGGTTACGTTATTGTTGTTGTGATCAAGGAAGTAAAGCCAAATACATCTCTAGAAAGATCAGAAGTGATCAAAGTTGTAATTATACGTACTTGTAAAGAACTCAAATGCGACAACGGGATGACAATATGATATGATGGCAATGTTGTCGTTGTCATTGAATTGAAAAGGAACGATTCAAATAGGATCTACTAACATCACTGAAATCATTGTTAAAATACTTTTACGTGAAGGTTTTATCAATAACATAAGGAAACATTGGAAATGCAACAACTATTTTTTTTTGTTTTAACCCTACGACAAGGAATTGAAAAGGACCACATAGAAATATTTTAAATTTACGAGAGATCAATCGACCAGGTCTATGAATCTATTCTAACTATCAAAAAATTCCTATAATGTTAGGTGGTACAAATATTGTAATTCTTTTTACTTCTCAGGGTATAATGACAAACCGAGAATCTTGACTTGAAGGAATCGATGGATAAATTTTGTGTTATATATGATAATTTTTCCAATATACGAATTGTATCTGAAACTCTCCATTTGTGAAAAGAAAAAGGAAAAAAAAGCATGGGTTGTCTAATAGAACTCCTCCTATCCTACAGTAGTTGATACATCAAGGAAGTTTTACCTGGAATAAAAGAACAAAAAAATGGATTCATAGAGATTTAATTAGTAAATCACTCCCACTTTAGATTTCTTTAGATAATGAAGATTTGATTCTAGGTTATGTTTCAGGAGACTTTTATTAACGTGGGATAGAGTCAACAAAAGTGAAGTAAGTGCTTATGGTTCAATTAGGGGACGTATAATTTATAGATTTCATAACAAGGATTCGAATAATTGGGTAGTTTTTTCAACTTCAAGGTTCCTTTCAAGGGGATCCAATTCAAATTTCAAGAAACTTATTTTCTTCTAGTAAGCAGATTCGAAAAGACTTAAGGAATAACAAATATGAAAATAAAGACTTCCATTTGTAAAATTTGTAAAAAAAAATGTTGCCTCACCTGTAGGAGGAGACAAATTATTGTAATTTGTTTTAACCCAGAGCAAAGACAAAGACAAGGATAATCTTTCTATTCTACTTTGGTTTTTGAAGAGCTAGTAAAGTACCATTAAAATTAACTTAAGAAAGGAGATTGATTCAATAAGGAACCTGTTATGGAAGTTGTGTTTCTTTGATTCCTTTTACAAGCTCCTAGGATTAAAATTCAATAATATTGAGTAATATTTTGCTTGTGTCTTATTGATATGAGTATCCAGGTATTTATACAGGTTGTTACTGGTACTATTACAGCTTATGATAGGGCCCCACTATTTTGTCTTGACTCTACTGCCTCTAGTACTGACATTCTCTATCCCTAGTACTGACATTCTCTGTGCACTCCAGGCTTGCTGGGCATCTGTCTACGGAGCACCCTGTAACAGCCCGATTTTGGGCCTAGTCGGAACAGTGGTTTTGAGACCACAAATCCGATGTAAGAAAATTTATTTTTATTATATTTTTATGTCTACAATTTCACAAAATGATATTGTGAAAATTTCGTTCGAAAATTTCGACGTTTGTGCACTCAATTTAGTCAAAAAGACTAAATTGTAAAAAGTGCAAAACTTGAGTTCTAGAAGCTAGAGGTGTCAAATTGCTATGAAAATTTAAATTGGAGGTTCTTAAATGGTAATTAGACCATTGGTTAATTTTTTAGACAAAAATGGACATGAAATAAGTGAAATAGAATATTTTTAAGTTAAGGGCATTTTGGTTATTTAGTAATTAAAATAAATTAAAAACAAAATTAAAAGCCAATTTTTGTCCATCTTCAACCCCATGGTCGTATTTCACAAGGGGAAACCATGGGTAGGGTTTTTTAATCTTCCAAACTCGATTGTAAGTCCGTTCTTGCCCCGTTTTTAATGATTTTTACATTTTTGAAATCCTCGTAACAAGATCTATCTATTTCTACCACTAATTTGAGATATGGTTAAAGTCTAGGGTTTTGAACCATGATGAATATGTGTATTTTTGTGTTTAATGGTAGAAAATACATGTTTATGGTTAGAGAAACGACTTTTACTAAGTGATTTTCGGTAAAAATGCCTAAAAGGACTAATTTGTAAAAGTTATGAAATTTGTCATAAAAGTGTGAATTAGTGGAAATTGTGGGCTGTTTTAGTTGTGAAAATGGTTCATCTAGGCGTAAAATACAAGGAAATTGAATAAAAATCATTTTACGAGCCTAGGGGAAAAAGTCTAATTATGACAAAGTTTAAGGGCAAAAATGTAAAATTTTCCAAAATGTGAATTTAGGCTAATTTGAGTAGAAGATTTAATAATAAATAAATTAAATTTGTGGTTATAGATCAAGGAAAACGAGGTTTGGAACTAGAACGAGGGAAAAACGAGTAATTGACAAATAAGTCCTTTTCATCGATTTTGCTTTCAAGGTAAGTTTGTATGTAAATAATACATCGCTTTTTATTTATGTTTTAATACTTTGTTATATTATATGAGATATGTTTGAATATGGAGTAATTATTTGATGTAAATTATGAATTGTGATTGATTATGGATGAATTGGTAAAATGTTGAAAAGTCAGAGTTCTCGGTTGAACCTTCGGAATAGAAAAGATACAAATGAGGTAGCTAGGTCACATGTGTGGCACTAAGTGTAGGCCACTATGTGTACAAGAGAGCTAAGAGATGGTTTCAGATCACGTGTGTAGTACTAAGTGTAGGCTACTACGTGTACCAGACGGATAGGTCGCATATGTAGTACTAAGTGCAGGCTACTATGCGTACCCGATAGCTTCGATCACATGTGTGGTACTAAGTGCAGGCCACTATGTGTAAGTGATGGTTTTGGTCACATGTGTAGTACTAAGTGCAAGCCACTATGTATAAGTGATGGTTTTGGTCACATGTGTAGTACTAAGTGCAGGCTACTATGTGCACCAGATAGCTTCAGCTATAAGGGTGGTACAATGTGCAGGCCACCGTGTATCTGTTATTATTCCGATGAGTTCAACGGGAAATTGACTAAGTGAAAACACATGTGATCATGTAACGACTAAGTGTAATTGAATATGACTATGTGATGAATAAGTGCAGGTATAAGTGTGAAAATTTATGAACAATGTGCTTGATATTTGATCAAACCTTCGGAAAGATGAAATGGAGTAAGTGAAATTATGAAATAGTAAATTTGGCAACAAAACAGTTTTGGACAGCAGCAATTGTGTGACTTTGAAAAATTACCAAAAATGGTGAAAATCAAATTAGAGATTGAATAAGATATGAAATTAAATCTGAATGAGTCTATTTTCGTATAAAAGAAACGGTGTAAACAAAAGAATTTCATATTCCTTGATATTTGAATTTTTGTGAGATAAGGTCAAAATGATGTCGGAATCCCCTATTTCGACTTTGGAAAATCACTAAATATTGTATAAAAATAATTATGGTTTATAATTTATATTCTTAAATTTATTAATGAGTATACCTTTAATAGAAACAAACAAAAACATCATCTGAATCCCATACGAAGAGATAATTAATTTTTAGTAAAGAAGGGTCAAAATTGTCAGATAGCAGAAAAGGGGAGACTTTAAAGAATAAAGTATTCTTATTGGATAAACCAAAAATTCTGAAAATTTTCTGGTAATAAGATATGTAAGTCAAGTTTCAAGTAAAATTAACAGATCTTTATTTGGAGTTTTTTAGCTTGAGATATAAATAATTTAGTAACTATGACTCGAGTAGATAGCTTGAAATGAACATGAATAAATAGTGAAACTATGTGCAATTATTACTGTATTATCTTGAGAACATATTGTGAAGATTTATAAAAATCTGTTAATAAATCACTTATTATTTAAATACCTACTTACTAAGCTATAATGCTTACCCCCATTCCTTTCCTTTTTCCTATAGTGTCACAGAGGCTAGCTCGGGTTGGAGATCGTCGGAGATTTTATCACACTATCAAGCTTTTGACTGGTATCAATGCCTTCAAGTAATTTAAGTTTATGGCATGTATAGGGACTTAGTCATTTTGTGTATGTGCTATTATGTTTTGGCTAAATGTACTGGCTTGTAATAGTTAAAGTTTATTATAGTATGTAGCCATGCTAATTGGCTTATATTGGCTAATTGATTGTAATCTTATATATATTATTTATATGCCAATGTCTTGTGATGTGAGCTGTGTTTGCATGATACATGATGAGTTGTGGGTTATGGCCTAAATACCTAATGGTTGAATGTGCTAGTAGTCTTGATGTCAAATGGCTAAGTTTGGCTCAATGGTATGGTAAGATAATTAGATATAATTATGCATGTATAAGAGTTGTTGAGAATGCATATTGAGTGTGACCTTGTTTTGAAGAAAAAATTTCTAACTTTTGTGAAATTTTCCAAAGTTTTCAATTTAGTCCCGAATCGCTTCTAAAGCATGTTTTGGGCCTTGTAGGTCCATATTAGGGACTCTATGATTGAATATGAAAAGTTTTAAATTTGGATAGAAATTTGTGACTCGGAAATGATCGGTTATATGTGATTAAGTCCAATAATGCCTCGTACCCTATTCCGGCGATGGGTACAGGTAAAGGGTGTTACATTTAGTGGTATCAGAGCTATGGTTTAATCAATTCTCGGACTAACATACCGTATGTGAGTCTAGCTATACATGCCATATTACTACTCGTGATAGTGTGATATCTCCCGACTCTAAAGAAATTGTTTTGTTAAGAAAGAGATGACTTCCAACCGAACTATTTTTTGATAATACTGATAATGATATTGGAATGATTGAAACATGCTTATGATGTGTCGAAATTTGGAAAGGTATGAATAGAAGTTCACGATATGTATGTGTTAATGTACGAAATGAGATAACCACAAGTTGAGAAATGTGAAAAGTGGAATGAAATGAAAGTTTATATAGTGATAAGCCCATCCATGTTTGTTTGGCATGCATATGATGATATGTGCCCAACATATTTGATTAAGTGAATACAATAAGTAAATTTACTCAAATTAACGGAATGTGTGTTTATGTACACTTGTTTGAATAAGATAATCGAAAAAGTTCATGTAACATGACTATGTATGTTAATTAGCTTGAAGTGAATTATGTAATTGTGATGATATGATGTTGGTGATGAATTCTAAGTCATATGTGTGTACTTATGAGAGTCAAATTAGAGGCTTTACGACCTCACCCCCTTACCAGTGTTGCTTTATAATGAAAATTCACGAAAACCATGTGGAATAAGTCCATAAATGTGAAACTAAAGAGTTTAGTGGTGAAATAATTAGTAATGCATACAGAGATAAGAATAGTTTGGAAAGTGGAAACAATTTTGGAAGGATATCAGAATGTTTTAAAGATTATACAAATTATGCAGTGTCATGGATAAATGTGAAGTTAGCCTCGGCTAATTGACCTATTAACAAGACTCGGACTTGGACGGATACATGGATCCAATCAAAACACACCAGTATGGCACCCAGTGCCTCATCGGATAATTTGAAGTATTAGATTGACGCCCTGTGTCTCATCGCCCATGCAGAAGTTGGTACCCAGTACCTCATCGAACTTATCCAAAGTAATAGTTTTACACCCAGTGTCTCACCGACTCGAAGTCGAAGTAGAACACTTCCAATCTTATGGCATGCCAACTATATCCGACTTAGCCCTATACAGTTAATAGGGTTTTCAAATAACTTTTCAATTTCCAATCAATACACATTTCAATTCAAATAATCATATATATTCATAATTCAATTTAATTCAATTCAATACCACAATACCAATACTCACCTCAATTCCACTTACCACATATGTTAAATAATAAATACAACAAATAATTATTAGTTTCGAATTATAGAAATACGAACCGTAATTCTCGAGCTACTCCTCGTTAATCTTGTCTTTTCCTTTCTTAGCCGAGGTCTCCGGAACAACGTTAGCTACAAAAATTAAAACAATTTAAAAACATTAATACACACAATTTCACATTGAATATTTAAATTTTTATTCAACTTTTGCTCACATTTCAATTTAATCCTTAATCAAAACTAACTTTATTTTATTTAAAACTAATTTCATATTTTCATTCAACTCCCACTTTAGACTAATTTCAACCTTCAAATTTCACCATAAACCCTAATTTCAAAATTCTCTCAATTTAGTCCCTATTACTCAAAACTTATGATTTATTTTACAATTTACCCCTTTTTCACTTCTAACTTAAAATTCTATCAATTTAACCCCTAACACTTCAATTTATTCAACATGAACAACTTCTAAAAATTCACTACCTTCTAAAATTTCAATATAAACCAAGTAGTATTTTGTTCTAGGATTCTAAAAACTCAAAAATTACAAAAAAAAGGATTAAATTGACTCACCACTTAAGCTTTGAACTTAAAACCCTAATTTTTCCTTTCTTTTTCTTTCCCTTTTTCTTTCTCCCCTATTCTTCTCTGTTTCATTCCTTTCTTTCTTTTCTATCTTTTTTTCTTTGTTTATTTTATGTTTCAGTTATATTATAATAATATTATATTATATTAACATAAAAATAATTTCTTAAATAATAAGTAAATATATATAATTATTACAAGTATATGTACATAAATACTACACATGTATTTTACAATTACCATACACTTGTATTTACTTTTTACTATACAAGTGTTAGTATGGTTTATTTTCTTATTTAATCCCTTTATTTTTCTTTAAACTATAATTAAACTTTCTTCCTTTATTCAATTTAATCTTTATACCTAATTAACCTTAATTTAAGCTAATTCACCTAGCCGAAACCTAATTAACCACACAAATAACTTCGTAAATATTTTTAAATAAATATTTATGAATCTGTTTTTTTGAAAACAATGACCCGAAAATGCACTTTTTCGATACCCGTAAATTTTGGGTCGTTACATGAATTCAGTGGTATTTCTATAATCCGAATATTTTTAAGTAAATAACATAGTAAACATGTACATTTAATCATACAAACATTAGTTAACCAATAAATCAATATAAACACTAACCACCATTTCTCAATTTTAGCTATCTCAAATAGCCCTTTCTTATTTTGTTTCACACGTCATTTAACAATAATCATATTCATTTCATGAACCCATAGCTCATGCAATTTCATGAATTTCAATTGCACAACTCATTTCATTGATCATACCAATCGATATTCAATATCATTCAATATCAATCAATCGACCAATATATATTTATTTACCCCTACTAACACGACTCAGACTAGAAGTAGATACACGGATCCAACCAAAACACACCAGTATGGCACCCAGTGTCTCATCGACCATGCCAAAGTAAATTGGTACCCAGTACCTCATCAAATTTATCCGAAGTAATAGTTTGACACCCAGTGTCTCATCGACTCGTGGTCGAAGTATCCCTAAACTCTTCCAATCCTATGGCATGCCAACTATATCCGACTCAGCCGGATATAGTTAACAGGGTTTTAATTTACTTTTCAATTTCAAACAATATTCATTCTAATTGAAATATTCACATATGCTCATAAAATCAATACAGTTCAAATCAATTTCTCAATATAAATTACTCACCTCAATCCACTTACCATACACATCAAGTAATAAATTCAACAATTAATTATTAAATTCGAACTATAGAAATACAAACCGTAATTTCCGAATCACTCCTCATCGACTTTCTCTTTTCCTTTCTTAGTCGAGGTCTCCGGCACAACGTTAGTTACGGAAATTAAAACAATTTAAAATCATCAATACACAAAATTTCACATTGAATATTTTAATTTATATTTAACTTTTGCATAAATTCTAATTTAGTCCCTAACCAAAACTAACTTATTTTCTTCAAAATTTTATTCTATATTTTCATTCAATTACCGCCTAAAACTAAATTTACCTCTCTAATTTCACCATAAATCCTTAAATTTCAAAATTTCCTAATTTAGTCCCTATTACTTCCAAACTTATAATTTGTTTTACAATTCAATCCTTTTCTCAATTCTAACTTGAAATTCTATCAATTTAACCCCTAACACTTCAATTTATTCAACATAAACAACTTCTAAAAATCCACTAACTTCTAAAATTTCAACAAAAATCAAGTAGTATTTTGTTCTAGGATTCTAAAAAACATCAAAATTACAAGAAAAGAGATTAAATTGACTTACCAATCAAGCTTTGAACTTAAAACCCTAAATTTCCCTTTCCCTTTCTTTTTCTTCTTTTCTCTCTTCTCTGTTTCGTTTATGCTTCTTTCTTCTATTCTTTTATTTCTTTTATTTTTATTTTATGTTTATTATATTATTATATTATTATATAATATATATATTACTCAAATAATAAACAATACATGTATTGTTTTATACATATGATTATTATTTTTACAAATGTATTTCACTATTACCATATACTTGTCAAATTTTGGATTAATTACATATTTAGTCCCTTCACTTTTCTACAATCTATAATTCAATTTTTATCCTATATACAATCTAGTCCTTACACCTAATTACTCTTAATTTAAACAAATTCACCTAATCAAAACCTAATTAACCACACAACTAACTTCGTAAATATTTTTAATAAATATTTACGAATACGTTTTACGAAAATGGAGACCCAAAAATACACTTATCGATAACCGTAAATTTTGGGTCGTTACACTCGGTGATGAGTCTTTCCTCGTCTTTGTGATTCTTACTGTCTCATGCCAACATGGTTGGATTGAAGTATGAATAAGCTCGTCAGAAGGAGTTCGTGGAGATTAAGACGGAGTTGGCAAGAGCTCTTGAGCAACGCAATAAGACGATGGAGGAGAACTTGATTATCAATAAGCAAAACGAAGATCTCTAGGAGTGTCTGTCCATTATTGAGGTTAAAGCTGAAGGGTTAGAGCATAAGTTGATCATTGAAAAGGAGAGCAAGGAAGCATTGCAAGTTGAGCTAGATGAGGCTGCAGAAGAGCACGCAGCCGAAAAAGATAGGATTATCCGAGAGTACCACGATAAAGTTGATAGCACGATCAGGGAAGAACGTCGGGTTTTGAAAGATTTTAAGAAGAAGACAACTGAGAATATTTTAGGTTCTATTTTGAAGCTATAGATGAATACACTGCTCCATGCCCAGCTCGTTGTTGGTTCTTTTGATGTTTGCAAAGTGGACCTTAATGCTCTCGTGGGGGTGGATATGAGTGAGCTAGGTTTCAAAGTGTTATACCCTCGAGTGCTGCATAGGATTCCTTTGTGTCAGCTTGGAAAAATTCTCAAGATTTCTACTTGGAAGAGGACCCAGCTAATGCGAACATGGCCCCTTCTAATACGAATAAGGATGTTACTCCTGCGAACAATAATGTTGCCCCTGTTGATAACACGAACCAAGGTGCTGATGGGGAAAATTAAGGCAATTTATTTTAAGTATATTATGAGTGTTGTAATTTATTTTCTTCATGAAATGAGGGTTTATTGTTTGAGGAAATTTGTTTTTTATGTGTAACACCCCTTACCCGTATTCAACGCTGGAACCAAAAAATGAGGTATTACCGAACTTAACTTGCTCAAACATGCAACATCGGGCCATAAAATTTTGTTTCAACTTAACTTTTTCATTCACATTCACAGTATCCCTATTATGGGTCTACGAGACCCTAAAAATACATACAGAATGGTTCAGGACTAAACCGACAATCTTACGAACACTTAAAAATTTTTAACTCAAAACAGGGTCGCACGCCCGTGTGGAATGGAACACGCCCATGGGGGCAGGCCGTGTGGTTACACACGCCCATGTTCCTAGCTCATGCGGATTTTATTTTTCATTTCGAACCTACAGGGGTTTTTACACGGCCTGGGACACAGCCGTGTCTATGGCCCGTGTCCCTCACACGGCCATGAGATGCCCGTGTCCTCACCATATGTGAAAACCTTGACATTCTGTTTATGATGTTAGCATACATTTAGAGGCACACGGCCTAATCACACGCCCGTGTGCTAGCCCGTGTGACAAACTGAATTTTCAAAAAATTGATGCAGGGGACACACGGCCTGTCAACACACCCATGGGGCTGACCGTGAGTCACACACGGCCTAGACACACGCCCGTGTGTCCACCCATGTGGACAATTAGAAGGCTATTTACCAAGCCAATTGCCACCCTGAAAAATAAGCACACTTATACCACCACAAGCAACACATAACATAGCAATAACACACTATGAAGAATCACTAATTCATCATGCATACGCTTCACATTTTCCTCGATCAATTACACGAACTTGCACTTCATGAATATCATCATCATTGGATATATATATAACTTAACAAGTATTGGCCAATTCCCAATAGCCATTTACAAAGTGAATGAGTAACAATAATAGCCAACACTTTGGCTAACAGATATTACATAACAAAATGACCAAGTTCTTATACATGCCATACCCAAAATAAATCAACTTTACTATACCAAAATAATAGTTGACAGTGTGATCCGAACTCCGATGTCCTACGATCCCCGAGTTAGCTTGGCGATACTATAAGGAAAAGAGAAATGAGAGGGGTAAGCATAAAGCTTAGTAAGTTTGCATGAAATAAATAGCAACGTAAAGGCTCACGATAACATCCATTCATCACACTAAATAATACATAAGTTCTTAAGCACATCAACATAACTTACTCATGCTTACTTTTACCAAATCACATATCACATTTCGTATTCATTTCTCGTAAGATTACTCATGGGTACCTGTATCACCTTGTCACGTAACTTTAGCACTTTTATTCTCTTGCACATAAACTTAGCTCTTTGTCATCTTTAACATAAACTTAACTCTTTACCCGTTGAACTAATTGGAATATCGAAGGATACAACTCTCATCATACATGTAACATGATTCCAATGCCATATCCCAGATATGGTCTTACATGGGATCACATCTCAATGCCAATACCATATTCCAGATATGGTCTTATACAGGATCTCATAGCGATGTCGATGCCATATCCCAGATATGGTCTTACACGAGATCTTCCTTTCGGTCCCGAAGCCATATCTCAAGCATGGTCTTATACGGGACCTCCTTTATTTGGTGCCGATGCCATGTCCCAGACATGGTCTTATACGGGACCTACATTCTCTCATGTTGTGATAATGGTATCCTTGGTATTCCAAATGTTCAACCGGGATTTTGACTTAACATAATATCATTATACTTTCATCGAGGCATCATTACTCAATTTCATAAAAATAATATACATTTCTCATAATATCGAGCAATTAAGGGCATAATAAAATTATGTAGCTTAGTTTCACACAAACTTACCTCGGTCCCAAAATATGTGGAATTGTTCAATTTAGTCCACGACCTTGTCCTTGCCTCTGTTTCAGTTCGGGCTTCGTGTTTCTTGATCTAAAATAATAATTTCACTTGTTTAATACTCACATTAAATAAATTAACCCATGAATCATACTTTGGAAAAATTACACTTTTACCCCTAAACTTTCACATATTTACACTTTTACCCCTAGGCTCGTAAAATGATTTTCATTCAATTTCCTTGCATTTTAAGCCTAGCCAAATCATTTTCATAACTACAGTAGCCCCCAATTTCTATTAATTCACTCATGTATGACCATTTTTATGACTTTTGTAATTTAGTCCTTTTTATGCATTTTTCATGAAAATCTCTTAGAAAAAGATGCTTATCATACATCAGACTTTCATATTCCTCCATTAATCATCAAAATACATGCATGTCATGCATCGGTAAATTTTTAAACATAAACCCTAGCTTAAAATATAGCTAGAAATAGCTAAATCGAGCTACGAGGATCTCAAAAATACGAAGAACATTAAAAACGGGGCTAGGAGGTACTTACAATCAAGCTTGAAAGTTGAAGAAACCCTAGCTATGGCTCCTTGCAAATTTCGACACTTAAGGGAAGAAGATCAACACAATTTTGATTTCTTTTTCCCTTTTAATTCTTTTATTAACCAAATGACAAAAATGCCCTTAAGGCCCCTTTCTAGAGATTTTTCCTTCCCATATCTATTTTTGTCCATCATGACATATAATGGTCTAATTGCTAAATAGGGACCTCTAACAATTTTTCTAATGCTATTTCATATTAAATCTTCTAGAATCTCATATTTTCTAATATTTGCAATTTAGTCCTAATGGACAAATGAATCACTAATTAATAAAATTTCTTTATGAAATTTTCACATAATCATGCAAACATATCATAAGCCTCACAAAAATCATAAAACACATATTTCTACTTCGGATTTGTGGTCTCGCAACCATTATTCCGACTAAGCCTTAAATTGGGCTGTTACATTACGAGCTTGTTATACTCGTCGTATAATTATATCATTATAAAGGCTTTAAATAAAATCTTCAAAAATCATCAGCTGCGAATGTGGATATGCAAGCTGTTTTGTACCTGGGAAAATTTTTTAAAATAATAAGCTGAGAATGTGGATCTGTGAACTTTTTATCCTTGGAAATTTTCTAAAATAATAAGCTCGGAATGTGAATCCGCAAACTATTTTTTCCTTGGAAAATTTTCTAAATAATAAGCTGGAAATGTGAATCTGCGAGCTATTTTATATTTAGAAAATTTTAGAGGATGGTAACGCTGTGAGATTTTAACTCTGGCTGATTGTGTTTAGGGCTACGACTGTTCACCTACTAGCTTTAATATGACAGCCGGGAGCTTTCCTCCCACTAACTGTGTTGGAGGCTGTGGCTTTTCACTTGTAAGCCTTAACATGATAGTTGGGAGCTTTGATCTTGCTAACTGTGTTGGAAGCTGTGGCTATTCACCTCCGAGTCTTAATATGACACCTAAAAGATTTGCTCTCGCTAGTTGTGTTCGAGGCTGCAGCACTTCATTTGTGAGCCTTAAAATGATAGTCGAGAGCTTTTCTCTCGCTAACTGCGTTGGAGGCTACGACACTTCGCTTGAGAGCCTTAATATAACAGTTGAGAGATCTACTCTCGCTAATTGTGTTGAAGGCTACGGCTATTCGCCTACGAGCCTTAATATGGCACTGGGAACTTTTCTCTCGCTAACTGTGTTGGAGGCTACGACTCTTCGCCTGCGAGCTTTAATATAACAACTGAACGCTTTGCTCTCACTAACTACGGTGGATGCTGCGAATCTTCACCTACGAGCCTTAATATGACAAAAAATGCTATTGGAAAAAGATTTTAATTCATAAGATAAAGAGTCGTACATAATATTTTTTTTATATGTCAGGCATTCCAGGTTCGCATTACAATTTTGCCTTCCATTCTTACTAGTTTATACGCTCTATAATCTATCTTTTTTATCACTTTGTATGACCCTTCCCAATTCGAATCCATTTTTCCTCATTGGAAGGCAAGTAGGCTCGCTTCTGTGTTTCTTAAGGTGCAGTCGCCCACTTGAAACTACTTATTCCTGACCTTAGAGTTATAGTAGCGAGCTGCTTGTTAAGTGCGTGCTGCATTTCTAATTTCAGTTGTTTCTCTGAGTTCATCGACCAGATCGATGCTAAGCCTAAGGGCTTTTTAATTAGCTTTCTTATTGAAGTGTTCTGTTCTGTGTGATCTCAAACCAAACTCCATAGGGATTACAACTTCTACATTGCAGACGAGAGAAAAAGTTGTTTCTCCCATCATAGTGTAAGGAGTTGTTCGCAAAGCCTATAAAATTCTTGGTAACTCTTCTAGCCAAGCTCTCTTAGCTTATTCCACTTTTTTATTGAGGGTTGTAAAGATTTTTTTTGTTCATAACTTCCACCTACCTGTTGGTCTGTGGCATTTTTACCAAACTTTAAGCTAGTAGTATCCTCGTCTAAAGATCTTCTGTACGAGCAATTTACCTTCCAAGTGGTCCCCACAAATTTGTTCGTGGATTTCTCTCATAATGCATTCGGCTTTAGTTATTGTCAGGCACCACAATAGTAGGTGTGAAAACCCTTTTTTATACAATACACACTCTAGAATAGTGTACCTCGTAGCCTTGCATTGTAGCTTTACGAACTCTTTCCTATCTTAACTTTCTTGTTCATCTTGCAGTGTGAGGATTATCGGCATCATCCATAACTTCCCTTGGGCCATATAGAGTATCTAGGACACATCATAGCTCGAGGCTTCCTTATGCTTGAGTAGGATTTTTCCTTTTTGTTCAATAATGATGGATGATGCTAATTTTTACAAAGGATAGGCCCGTGTGTTGTCATTTCTTGGGAGTTGTTTAACCTCAGCTTGGTCGAATTCTGCAAGTAGCAGAGTTGCCATCGCATGGTATTTTTTTTAGCTCTACTTCTTTTACATCATATTCGCCAGTTATTTGCCTCGCCACTAATTGGGAATTTGTGTGGACGATCATATTCCTTACTCCCAACTGACGTGCCAATTGTAATCCTGATATCAACACTTTATATTCGATGGTGTTATTCGATGTTTGGAACTCGAATGATAATCCACATTGCCATTCATTGCAATCGGAGTCAATCACAAGTGTGTTTACCCCTAATCTTGTCTTAGCTGCAGAGCCGTCAACATAGGCTAGCCAACTTTTTAGATTGTTTGTTGTATGTGTACTTTCTGAGGGTGGATTTACTATCAATGGTGTTCAACAAACGAAAAACATTTTTTAGTACAAAATATGAGACACATGGTACTTCACCATAAAATTCAAGAGTTGCTAGCATGTTATGCCTCATCATAAAATATATTTGATTAAATTGCTAACTTTCATCAATGTTCATACATCACATAATCTTCACAAGGTATTTTGCTATTCGATATATCAGCTTATAACTCGTATTACCTGTTGCGTCATTGGTCTTCTCAAACGAGCACTTCACTATGAAGTCTGCTAGTACATATCCTTTTATTACTGTCCATGGGGAGAAGTCTATCCCGAATTCAATGAGCTCGATACTCCAATTTGTTACTCTTCCCAAGGTATCGACTTTAGATAACACCTCTTTCTTAGGTTGATTAGTAACTATGACGAATGGATGGGCTTGGAAGTACGATTGCAATTTACGGGTTGCAATGATCAATGTATAGATACAGTTTTTTCATTTTGTGTACCTTAGCTTATCGTTTTGGAATACCTTGCTGACATAGTATACGGGAAACTGATGGGCACCCTCTGATTTAACTAGTACTTCTGCGACCGTCTCTTCCGAGGTGGCCAAGTAAAGGTAGAGTGTTTTTCATGTCTGAGGTGACGTCAACAGTAGCGAGGAGATGAGATACGATTTTAGTTTCTCAAAGGCTGCGTGACATTTTTCAGTCCATGAAACCAAGGTTCTTAGAGCTTTGAAGAAATGGATGCATTTTTCTGCTATTCTAGAGATGAATCTGTTAAGAGCCATAACCCTGCCTGTGAGGCGTTAGATTTCTTTTATGGTTCGCGAGGGAGGCATTTCTATGATGGCCTGAATTTTTTTTAAATTCACCTCTATCCCCCTTTTTGAGATTATAAAGCCCCGGAACCTACCGGCTCACACACCAAATGCACACTTATATGGATTTAGCTTTATGCCATGAGTTCTTAACACTATGAACGTCTCTAATAGGATTCACATGTGCTCTCCCATGGACTCACTTTTTACCAGCATGTCATCCACATAAACCTCTAGGCCGGGACCTATCTAATTTTTAAATATCCTGTTCACCAACCTCTAGTAGGTCGACCTCGCGCTCTTGAGGCAAATTGCATGACTCGATAGTAAAAGATACCTTCTTTGATAATGAAGGTTGTTTTTTTCTTGGTCATCCCGGTCTAGCAGAATCTGATTGTAACTCGAAAAATCAACTATGAAATTCATAAATCGGTGGCTCGCAAAAGCGTAAACTAACCGATCGATCGAAGGTAAGGGAAAACTATCCTTCGGGCATGCCTTATTAAAGTTTGTAAAGTCGATGCACATCCTTCACTTACCACTCGCCTTCTTTACCGTTACCATATTTGTAACCCATTCTGGGTATTCCACCTTTCTAATAAACCCTGCTGATAGCAACTAGGCGACCTCTTGCCTTACTGCCTCAACCTTTTGCGGTGCGAACTTCTTTCTTTTCTACTTTATCGGCTTTGCCTCAGGGAACACATTCAACTTGTATACGATTATCTGTGGGTCTACACTCGACATGTCCGCCGTGGACTGGGCGAAGATATTCGAGTTTTTCCTAATGCATTTAATCAACGCGTTTTTTCATCCTTCTTTAATGCTGACAAGCTCTTGACCATTCTCTCTTCATTGTAGTAGAAGAGCTGTAGAGTGTCGGTGTGCTCTTCAGTTTTGGGCTTTTTATTCCAATACCCGTCTCTCACATCTAAATTGTCCAAGTCCAAAGCTTGGCTTACTAATTCAGCCTCTTGCGAACTCTGCCCCACAGTTATGGGTTCCCTTGTTTGCTTGACAGGCAACATGTGGCATTATCTCGCTATGCGCTAATTAGATCACAAGAAACCAACCCTAGTCTTTATTGGAAACTTAATTTTCATGCAGATAGTCACCACTACCATCTTCACCATTCTCATTATTGGTATCCCAAAAATGGCGTTATATGCCATCAAGTGGTCCACTAAGTAAAACTGAAAATACTTTGTGGTTGTATGCCTGTCATCCCTTAAGGTGATTGGCAGGGTGATTAAGCATTTCACCTCGACTGGATGGTTCGTAAAATCGTATAGTGAGCTGGCTTTGGATAACGATCATTTTTTTGTATTCTTCACAAGATAGAACCTCCACCATGTTTCCACTATCGACTAGAATAGAACCTCCACCATGTTTCCACTATCGACTAGAATTCTTTTGACTTCAAAGCCGGTGACTGTTTCTGAAACTACTATCGGGTCATTATCCTCTTCATCGCGGACTAAATCTTTGTCATTGCTATCAAATTCAACACTCCACTTTTCCTGCTATCGCGGCTTCTTTGGAGCAGTGACTAACATCACACTTCTCATGTGTGCCCATTTCTTTATGTTCGAGCCTGTCCAGTCGTCGTCGATACCCATGATCATGTGGATGGTACCTTGCGCCTTTTGTTTGCCCTTGGGGTCGCCTCTAGATCTCTGGCCCTGCTGTGAACCACTCTAATTGACGAATTCAATGAGTTCGCTATTTCGAACCACTTCATCAATGGCATCATTTAATGTGAAGCAATATTCAGTTTTGTGCCCTATATCATTGTAGAAAGCACATCGGTTCCTGGATTTTTCCCTCTTACCAATGTTCCTTATCGAGGATGGTTTAGATAAGATGCTAAGGCTCTTTACCTGGCTAAGAATGTAAGTACATGTGGCGTTCGGAGAGGTGTAGGCTTTAAACCTTCCCTGGGGGCATATCTCCTGGCATGCTCTTGCTAAAGTCTTTAAGGGTTCCTGAATGCATCACTCTAGGTTTGATTTCATTGAGGTCGGTTGTTTCTAACTCGTAGGGGCTAGTTGGGGGGCCCTACTTGTTGTGAGATCTTTCTCTATTTCTAAGCTGTCTATCTTCTTTTTGAAAGGTAGCTCGTGATGCTCTTTTAAGCTCCTCAGCCTCTGTGAACTTATGAACCCGCTCATATAGATCTGCCAGATTCTGTGGTCTGTTATCTGTAAATGAGTATTGCACGTGGTCATTTTGTACTCCCATGATAAAGGCATCTATTACCTACTGGTCCACCAAGGGCTTATTGTTAAGGGTCGCTGCATGGAATCTTTCCACGTAGTCTTGAAATGATTCACCTTTTCATTGTTTCACTGACATTAATCCCATGAGCGTGTTCATGATCACTCGGTGGGCTCTAAACCTGCCCAAGAACATTTGGCCCAATTGTGAAAAGTTGCGACCGAACCTTGTGAGAGGGATAGGTACTAATATTTTGCGCTTCCTTTTAACATTGTCGAGAAGGCTTTTCACTTTACTGCGACCGACGCTCCCAACACATTCATATAATCATTGTATTGCACCAGGTGAGCCTGTGGGTCCCTTCTCCCCTCGAACATGTCTTTTGGGGCCTTGAAATCATGTGGTAAGCCTATTGTTGCAATTTTGACGGCCAACAGGTTGTTGGAGCAACACAACCAATCCATGTCTTATGACTCAAGATGTAATGCCCATACGTCTCAGCGCAGCTTGTCCATTTCTTTTTTCCATTCTTTCACTTGTGTGCTCGAGGCTTCATCTTGCATATTGATGTTGTCCTGGGAACCAGATTTGTTCGCATGCATCTTTCTTCGCAGCTCCTTGTTTTATCTTAGTAGCTCTTAATAGAAAGCTTATTGTTCTACAAACTGCGCTTTTTAAGTGTCCATTTGATCTCTCATGAACTTCATCTGCTCTTGGAAGGCAAGAAACTGTTGTGGGGGTGCCTCCTGGTTGAGTGAAAAGGTAGTCTCTAACTTGTGGAGACGTTTAGGTCTAAGGAAGGGGAAAGCCCTCAACAAACCGTATTGTCAAGGTTTTCGGCCTGCCAGTGAACCATGCAGCAAACAAGTATGTCTCGATTGTTGGGCACCGAAACTCGATGCTCTAGCTTATCTTAACAAAGGGTTGGAGGGGAAAGTTTTGTTTGGGTGAGCTATTTGCTTCGAATGTTGAAAAAAAGCTTAATCAAACTAGGAGAAATTTGATGATCAGAAGTAAGCTCTATGCTCATAGTATTAATTGTTGAGTAATATTTTACTTGTGCCTTATTGATATGAGTGTCCAGGTATTTATATATGTTGTTACTAGTACTATTACTGCTCAATATAGGGCCCCATTATTTTTTCTTGACTTTGCTACTTCCAGTATTAACATTCTCTGTCCCTAATACTAACATTTCCTACAAATTCTAGGTTTGCTAGGCACGTGTCTACGGAGCACACGGTCCTTTCTGCTCTTGAGACTGGCGTTCTGGGCGAGCTTCGTACCTACTTGACACGTGTTTGGGTGGCCTGTGGAGCACGTGGCACTTCCTATGAGTTCCTTAGGTACATGCAAAATGAGGCTACGACCTTCCCTAGGTCCCCGCGAGCTAGGTCTGTAACCTTATCTCGCGAGCTGGTTCTACGAGCTGTACTTGTGATCCTGTCTTATGAGCTCACGCAAGATTCCTGTGAACTAGATCTACAGCCTTTCCTTATGATTGGTTCACTTTGTTGTCCTTTCGTGGTCGGATTATGGGTCAGAGGCTCGGATCTTTTATAGGATCTTGGTCTCAAGTTATTGACGTATAACAAATAAAAAAAGTTAAATTAAATTATTTGCTACAAATATAAATCCAACTATTATACAGGGCACTTGTTGATATATGTTACGTGTGAAATGGTATGCAAATTGTGCAAGTATACACATCGAATCAAGTAATAAAGTGATAAGTGAGATCGTCTCAATAGAGATCAGATTAGTATAAAAGTGGTCAAGTTATTATAACGAATTATGATTAATGTTATGGCAAAACCAAGTTAAGTACGCAATGGTAAATTAAAGTAGTAAGGATGTGTGCAAAATGTATATTGACTAATACTGAAAAATGCTAAGCAAAAAGTAAAAATGCAATGGCAATTACGAGAATAATTATGTAAATAATCTGCAAGCAAATAAATAAATAACTAAGAATGTTATGGCAAAGATACTACCACAAAGGATTAAGGGTCTACGATGTTGATTTGAAAGGTTAGGATTACTATGAATCTATCCTTACTTTCAGTAATGCCTCGGCAAAATCGTACTCAATCCATTACTTAGAAGAAACCTAAAATGACCTGCTTCTTTCGAGAGCTAGATCTCAAGTTACCTGGCTTGTATCTATGGGCCTTAGCATGGTACCCTACACTATTTTCTCTTCAACAAACGCTGCTCAATGTTTAGAGTTTACTGCAAGTATTCAGTCGAATACCTACTTGTATCATTCAATTCCAGTCCAACTAATCTAACATTTCCACAATTAGATTCAGTTTACGGGCATATTGTACACTCATTTATGTCTAAAGAATGTACGTATACAATTGGGAAATAAAAACAATTGAATGAAACAGTAGATTAAATCATAAATATGTTTCAACCATTAACGAAAATAAAATTTTTATCATGTAATCCCAACCCTATGAGTTAGCTTATGGGTTGGCAATTAAAATTCAAGTTCAAAATAACACCCAACATCATTTCGATCAAACCAATTCACGGGAGAACAGATTAAGAAATAATGGAAGAATTTAGAAAGATAGTTATTGCCAAGTCAATTCACAATCCAGCAGCACAATGTCCTGTAGTGGCTGAGAGGGATTGCCTTCGGTTTCCACCTTTTGTCTCTACTCAGCCGCTACCTTCTATTGTTGCCTCCAGATCTCCACACCTTTGAGGGTTTCCTCTTTTAGCTTTTTCTAAGCTTTCCTTCCTAGGGTAACTCCAACAACCCACAATATCTTCTCCTCTTTTTTAAGTAGATTTTTCTGGTACAAGTAGAGTTGGGCTAAAAGTAGTATGCGTTGAGTGTTGACTCGGTCATATTCTTGAAATTGCTACGACATTTGTATTGGCAAATTGTCCAACATTTTACCTCGACAAACCTTCACTTTTTTATTTCTTTCTCCACATCTTGCACCTGCCAAACCACCAAACACAACCCTTCCACATGCAATTAAAAGTACCTAACATTTAAACACAGTCCAAGCTCCTAATGCAATGATAAAAATACCAATGAAATGTCCTAAAATGCAACTAAATGTACAAAGTACATGCAATTAGCTAGGTTTAAAGGCATGAAAAATAACTCTTTTCAAGAGTTATCAATATAGTAGTTTAGTTTTAAGCATAGGATGTGCTTTTGGTATAGCAAAGATTGTTTATTAAACATTGTGATATTTTGTTGTACAAGATTTCTAGACTACATCACCCTGCTCTTTTATATGTTGAGAAAATTTTCAATTATCCAAAAATATATGTAATTTATTACTGTCATACTAAATTTTTATTTGATATAAAAATTAAAACTTTCTTTCTTTTCTTTTAACAAATTTAATGTTTGTTTCTAACATCTAACATGACAGCTCGAAGAAGCTTAAATGCTATTTGAAGTTGAGATTGCAGCGATGAATTTTTAAAGATGTTCTATCTAGTGTGAATAAGTTCATTTTTTTAATACAGATTCGATGCAGTTTGGAGCTGGGTTTCGTATTTGGTGGGAATGAAAGTGATATGCTACGGTTTTGTCTTTTGATCGAAAGGTTGTTCTCATGGTAATCTTTAGGGCTATAATATAGTAATGAATCATAATCTTTGACAAAGTGAGGTGGGTAGCTTGCATTTTGTGATGTGTTTCTGTCTTTTCCTTTGTCACTTTGATTTTGCTTTGTTTTCCATGGGAAGATTTGGTTTTTGTTGCCTTTACAGAATTAGGGCATGTACTTTTGTTGACTTTAGGGGTTTAGTAAAATTTTATTTTGACTATGAAAATAAAAAAATAGCGCCGTATGTATCGTTTATCCCACCAATATCATTAAAAATTAAATATTTTAGTTACTATTTATATGTTTTAAAAAAATAATTTACTCTTTTTTAAATATAATGGTCAAATTTAAAAAATGAAGTTCATTTTCTTTACAAATTTTTCCCTCTTTCAACCTCGTCCTTCTCAACTACACCCATGCCCTTTCCCTCGATCTCAACCCTATTCACTATTTACCTAACTCTAACTAGCATACACCAAACCACCATTGTAACCATCCTAAATCAGGACCACCTTGCCTAGTCCTATATCTCTCTTGCTCCACTGGTCACCATTTTCAACTCATACACCACTAACATCCTCATCCCCAAATAACCACATCCAAAGCCAGCGAGCAACAATAAACATCAATAGTCAATAACCAATCAAACCATTTTTTGAATACCTTTTTTAGGTTAAGGTTTGATTCGTGGAGATCTCATCACTTTCTTAACGTTCCGGACAATGAAGTTCAAGTTCATAACACGGGGGCGACATACTGGAAACTCACAACCATGTTAATGAAATCTGGTTGCTAATAAAATCAGATTATTTTCCTTTCATCTTGATGTTATCTCTTTCAGTAAGTTAACAGTGGTATCAGAGCTAGGTTAAAAGAAGAGTGTTTTCGGTGAGAGGAAAAAGTTCTTATGGCTTCTGAAATTTTTTTACAACCAGTTATTCCACGTTTTGATGGTCACTATGATCATTGAAGCATGTTGATGGAGAACTTCTTGCAGTCTAAGGAATATTGGCAGGTCATTGAGCACGGTGTAGCAGCACCAACAGATGGAGAAAGACTTACAGAAGCACAAAAAGGACCTAGAAGAGCTAAAGCTAAAAGATTTGAAAGCAAAGAATTACTTATTTCAAGCTATTGATCGTTTGATCCTGGAAACCATTCTTTGCAAAGAAACTTCCAAGGATATTTGGGACTCCATGAAGATAAAATATCAAGGTTCTTCTAGAGTGAAGTGTGCACAGCTTCAGGCCATACAGAGGGACTTTGAGGTTCTTCAGATGAAGGATGTGAGTCTATTACAGACTATTATGTACGAACCATGGGAATTGCAAATAATATACGATTTCATGGTGAGAAGATGAATGACACAACCACTGTTGAAAAGATATCGCGGTCTTTATCACCAAAGTATGATTATGTTGTCTGCTCGATTGAAAAATCCAAGGATATTAATGCACTCACTCTTGATGAACTTCAGAGCTTCTTGTTGGTCCATGAGCAGAATATGAACAGAACTTCTACCTCAATAGAGTAGGCTTTGAAAGCTTCAATTCATTCTTTCAGAGGAAAAGGTAGAGGTCAAGGAAAGAGAAGAAGTAAAGGAGATAGTTGGAATAAAAATGGTGGCAAGCATGCCAGACCAAATGATAAAGGCAAACAATGGGTTCAACAATTTGACAAATCAAAGGTAGAATATTTTAAATGTCATAGGTTTGTCATTATCGTTCTGAATGTCGTACTAATCTATCTAATGACAAGAAAAATGGAGAAAAGTTAAATTTTACAGAAAAAAAAAAGAAGTTGAAAGCTTGTTGATGGCAGTTCATAACAAGCAAGAGGAGTCGTAGAACTCATGTTTATGGTATGTGGATACAGGCTGTAGCAACCACATGTGCGGTAATAAGTCTTCTTTCTCTTCTCTAAATGAAGACTTTCACAATACTGTGTCTTTTAGAGATAAATATATTGTTGATGTAGTGGGAAAGGGTTATATTATTATAAGAACCAAGAATGGTTTATAGAGAAAATTTCCAATGTTTTATTTGTGCCTGCTTTAAAAAATAACTTGTTAAGTGCTGGTCAATTGCAAGAAATAGGATATGTGATTACGATATCAAAAGGTGTTTGTGAAATTTATGATCCTTCTAGAGGTGCTATTGCAGTGGTTCCTATAAGTTCCAACAGGTTGTTTCCATTGGTGATTGATTGTGTTCAACCTTGTTTGATGGTTAAACTGAAGGGCAACACATAGCTTTGGCATTTTCGCTATGGTCATCTTGATTTTAGGGGTTTGAAGACTCTTAGACAGAAAAACATGGTCTATGGTCTTCCTTAAATTGTTATTCCATCCTAGGTGTGTGAAGATTGTGTTGTTAGCAAACAACATCGTGAATAATTTCCCAAAAGAAAGTCTTGGAGAGCAAAACGTGTGTTGGAATTGGTTCATTCAGATATTTGTGGACCAATAAAACCATCATCTAATAGAGGTAAAAATTATTTCCTTACTTTCATTAATGATTATTCCCAAAAAATGTGGGTTTACTTCTTGCAGGAGAAATCAGAAGCAATTAATGCATTTACTAGCTTTAAAGCACTTATTGAGAATGAAACCAAGAAAACCATTCAAGCTTTTCGCACTGACCGTGGTGGAGAATATTTCTCCAAGGAATTTGAAGCATTTTGTAAAAGTCATGGCATTCGAAAAGAGCTTACCACTGCATATACCCCCCAACAAAATGGCGTATTGGAGAGGAAAAATATAAACATACTAAATATGGTGAGGAGCATGCTTGCTAATGGAAGGGTCCCAAAACGGTTTTGGCCAGAGACAGTAAATTGGAGCATCCACGTCTTGAATAGAAGCCCAACTCTTTCTGTTCAAAACATGACACCTGAAAAAGCTTGGAGTGGAAGGAGACCAGCAGTAGATCACTTCAGAATTTTTGGTTGCGTAGCTTATGCACACGTTCATGTAATTTCTTATGAGGAGAACACTAAGAATTGGAATGACTAGCAACCTTCTCAAACCTTTATTGACATTGAAATTGAATTTGAAAGGCAGCAGCCTTTAAATTAACAGACTCAAGCAACACTTGAGCTTGAGAGTTCACAAAACGATGCTCCAACAACCACCGAAATAAAAGTAACCAAACCTCATCCTAGTCATATTTGATGGAGACCAGCTTGGATGGGAGATTTTGAGATAACTAGTATTGGTCAAACTAAAGATCCAATCATCCACTTTGCCTTATTTGCATATTGTGATCTAATAACATTTGAAAATACTGTAAATGAGTCAAAATGACAAAAAGCAATGGATGAAGAGATTGCGGCTATAGAAAGGAATGATACATGGGAGTTGACTGGGCTTTTAGAAGGGCACAAGACAATTGGTGTCAAATGGGTATACAAGACAAAGTTGAAGAAGAATGGAGAAGTTGACAAGTATAAGGCGCGCTTAGTGGCCAAAGGTTATAAGCAAGAGTTTGGGGTGGATTACAAAGAAGTTTTTGCTCCTGTTTCAATGTATGATACAATCAGATTGGTGATTTCACTTGCAACCCAGTACTCTTGGCCTATCTTCCAGTTAGATGTGAAGTCGGCATTTTTACATGGTGAGCTCCAAGAGTAGGTATTTATTGAACAACCTACTGGTTATGTTAAACATGGAAGTGAAAATAAGGTTTATAAACTAAAAAAGGCTTTATATGGATTGGAACAATCCCCACGTGCTTGGTATATCGAATTGAGGCTTATTTCTTGAAAGTTGCTTTTACCAAGTGTCCTTATGAGTCTACTCTTTTTATTAAAACTGGCGATGAAGAGAAAATGCTTATTGTGAGTTTATATGTTGATGATCTTATTTTCACTGGAAAATGTAGTTCCATTTTTAATGAATTTAAGAAGTCTATGATGATTGAGTTTGAAATGTCAGATCTTGGTCTGGTGTATTATTTTCTAGGCATTGAAGTAGTGCAATCAGCTGATGGAATATTTATTTCTCAAAGGAAATATGTTCAAGATATTCTGAACAAGTTTGATATGAAGGATTGCAATCCAGCAAGCACCCCCATTGAGTTTGGTTTGAAGTTGAGAAAAGAGGGAAAGAAAGTGAACAACACTCTTTATAAGCAGATCGTTGGTAGCTTAACATACTTGACGGGTACAAGACCTGACATAATATATTTTGTGAGTTTGATTAGTAGGTTTATGGAGAATCCTACAGAGATGCATTTATTGGTTGTCAAGAGAATCCTTTGTTACTTGCAAGGAACCAAGGATTTTGGGTTGTTTTATAGAAAAGGTGAAATTTCATATTTATTTAGGTTCACTGACAGTGACTATATAGGAATCTGGATGATAGAAAAAACACTTCAAGTTATGTTTTCATGATGGGAACCGGAGTTGTTTCATGGTCATCCAAGAAACAATCTATTGTTACTTTGTCAACTACTGAAGCTGAATTTGTTGCTGCAACAGCCTGTGCTTGTCAAGCTATTTGGCTGAGGAAAATCTTGGAGGAGTTGAAGTTTAAAAGAATAGGAGCTACAACAATTTTCTGTGACAACAATTCAGCTATCAAACTCTCAAAAAATCCATTTTTACTTGGTATAAGCAAGCGTATTGATGTAAAGTACTATTTTTTGAGAGATCTTAACAATAATGGGGTAATTGATCTCAAGTACTGCAAGAGCAAAGATCAACTAGCTGACATATTTACCAAACCTCTCAAATTGTTTACCTTCCAAAATTTTAGGAGGTTAATGAAAGTTTGCACTTTGGAAGATCATGTTTGAATAATGGCACCAGTAAACTAAAGCTTAAGGAGTTTTTCAGTTTAAATGAGGGATTGTTAATAAAATCTTGTTATTAATAAAATTGGATTGTTTTCCTTATTTCTAGGCAAATAGTTGATGCACATAAAAGATTTAGTGGTTGAAAATTATGGATTTATTTTGTTTAGATTTTTTCTCTAGTTGTTAGTGCCTATTTTTGGTTTTTCTGTTATGTAAAAGCCTATATAAATAGGCTCTTAGATTATGAATTAGTTTACTCATCATCTTAGTTTTCCCTTTCCTTATTATCTTCATCTTGCTATTATCTCTTTCAGTAAGTTAACAAACCATCCGATGACGGAGCTCCGAGAACGAAAAGAGAATAGTTAGACATTAAAGTATCAATTTTGAACAAATCGTGTTGAATTCTCAAATATCTGAACCATGGAAATTAGCAAGAGGAAGAAGAGATCTCGGTTAGTGGGCCCGATCAGATTTTTGACACCAAAGATAGCAGCCCTCAACGATGTTTACGGCAGTGCTAGGATCTTCTCGTGAAGGAAGACACGACACAGATGAACGACTCCAGCGATGTGAGCAGAGCAGGGACTGTGATGGCGTGGCTTGAATGAAGGTGGCTAGGGTTTTTGTTTTTGTCAAAAAGAAAAAGAAAGAAGAAGAAAATGTGAAGAAAGAGGAAAAAGTAAAAGGAACAAGAAAGGAAGAGAAAAGAAAAAGGAAAGAAAGTATAAGCGAAAGGAAAGAGAAAACAAATAATAAACCAATAAAGTGGTTTTATATATTTTAAAATTTTTAATATTTTTTAATAATTTCTCATTTTTAAAAGAATATTTAAAAAATGCCACATAAAAGATAATATGTCATACCAGAGTCGTAAATTTCGTGAAAATTAATCACTAATTTTTGAAAAAATAAAGTAGTACTCAAAATGAGTTTAAGTCCCCACCCGCTTTCCAAACTTCCATCAAAAATAAAGTAACGCATATATAATATGTTGTTAATGGCCAATAAGTCGACTGAAAATTATCGAGCAAAGGCCTTATCGGAGAATGTCTGCCATTGCCCTTGCTCTTCTTCCATTTCTTTCATGCTTTTCTCTAATTCTTGTGTCATATTTTTACTTGCTTTTTATCACCCTTTTAATGGCCATATTTACATTTACTTGAAGACCATTGGTCATCATGTCTAACCCTAAACAGAAGTTGGCGACCATCAACTTCGATTTGGCAACTATATTTTCAAGGTTTAATAAAAGTGGCCATTACGAATGTGATGGTCAAAAGGGTGTTGGTGATCTCAATGCAAATGACAAGAAAGTGGAGCTAGATCCAAGTGAAGCTCCATCTCTTTACGAATCCAAAGAAGAAGAAGAAAATCCTAAAAATTTGAAACAATACAGAAAAGAAGATGAACAAATGAAATTAGAAATGGAAGGCAACATTAAAATGGAATGTTGTTGAACACAAAAATTGAACATTCAAATCAACGGCGAAAGTTTAAAGGTTTAAAGGTCGAACCTTGCCGCACAAATTAAATCCGTATAAGACTGTACTTCTTTTATTAGGTGTTGATTAGAAAAATACATCTTGTATTCTTGTTTTTCAATATTAATAAATTTTTCTTTCTCTACTCATGGTTTTTTTCAATAAAATTTTTTTACGTAAAATCTGCGTGTTCTCATTTTTCCTTTTTTATTACTTTGCGATCATTCCTATTACTATTATCAATGTATAGTATAACATATACTTGTATCTAATATTTTTGATTCGGTTTTTTTAATTATTACAGTCGGATGAAATGCTGGACTATTAAAAAAGGAAAGATATTATATATAGAAGAAAGCTGAAATACTAGGCAAATTGCAAATATTAGAAAGAATAATCAACTTGATGGGAATTATTCTAAATAATTAAAATCTCAATTATTGTTTATCTTTTATACTAGGATTTTCGACATTTCCCCTAACATTTGTGAATATCCACTTTGTTTCGGTTTCTAGTCTTATGATATGTTTGATAGTATAGCTTTTGTATATGTTATACTTTTGTATCATATGTAATTTCAATATGTCAATCTCAGCGCTAAATATATAATTATGTTTATTATTCAGTATTTCTTTTTGCAATTATATATATATATATATATAAGTTTGTGAGCTTTAGTGGTGTAGGCAGAGGATTGACAAGTTTTAGTCTGTCCTTTTGAACTTGTTCACCACTACAAATGAATCTCCCTTATGTTCATGTATTTCCTGTCTTTAGCCAATTTGAAGTTCAATGTGAAAGCCTTGGACCTAACAAGAGTCTCTTTGTTTAAATGAAAATAGTTTTCGAAAAATAATTTTTTTAAAAATAATTAATATTTCTGTTATTGTTTCACAGATTTTTAAAAAAAAATTAATATTTCATAAAAATTGTTTTCAATGAAATAAATATACATTTGAGATTTTCTTATCTTTTAATTAATTGAGTTTATTTTATATCTATAAATTTATATTTACATTGTTTTTTCCTATATTAAAAATATTTTGTTAAATTCAGGTTCATTACAATGCCATTTTTTAATTACATTACTACCAAGTGAGTATTTTTTATTTAAAAATGTGACATCAATAAAATTGACAAAAAAATTTGACAATGTTAAGGGACTTGATTTTTAAATCTGAAAATAGAGGGACTAAATTCTTAAAAATAAAAGTACAAAGACTAAATTGCAAATTCGTGAAGAGTACTTAGACTTATCATATATTTTAACCTTTATACTACAAAACATTTATTGTTAATATATTTATAATTGTAATAAATATTTATTATTAAATTATTAATATTGAATATTTTCAATAATACATGAAGAATATTATTTAAATTTATTATTTTTAAAATTTAATATTGAAATAAAATTGAAATATTAAATAAATTTTAATAAATTATATTAATTATATTAATAATTTATTATATGACATAATATAAATAAAATATATATGTTTAATCATATTGAAAAATATAATATTTTATTTTAATATTTTTAAATATTTTTAAAAATAAAAATAAAAATTATTATCAATATAATAATATTAAGCTTGATTTAATTTAATTTTTATATAAAAATAAAATTACCTATAGAGTAGCTATTTTCCGAAAAATGATTTATGTTTTTCAAAGTCAATTTACTAGAAAAATGGCTTATTTTACTGGAAAAATGACTTATTTTATGTTGACATGTAAGTTATTTCCATTAACCAAGTTGTTTTTGTTGTGAAACAAACACAGGAAAATGTAGAAAATATTTTTCATACGACGTTTTACATGTAAACAAACGAACCCTACATCTTGTGTTAAGAGACCTCTTATAGCTTGAGTCAACCTATAAAGAACTAAACCACCTTCATTAGGAGCCATAACTCCAATGCCTCTTCAATGTTGACTAGAAAAATAGGCTCCATCCACATTTAGCTTGATAACTGGGATATGTTTCACACGCTTATGCAAGATGGAAGCGCTAGTGAAATTATAAAGTCAAAACTCATGTAAACTTATTGCCCTTTTGAAAGCTAGTTTAAGAGAAGTCATCTTTCCATGCATTACACATTTTCTATAAAAGATGTCTCCATCCATTAAAGTACCTACATTTCTATTCAAATACTTTATATGGCCCTTTGCCAAGTGTTTACTTGATCCCTAGTTTAGCCAATTTTCTCTATCACTAGCAAAGTTGCATCATGATGCTACACATCCTTTACAGCCTTCACACAAATTTCTTTCTTTGCCCAACAAATATTGTTGAGTGTTTGTTTTTCCTCCTCCTTCTCCAGAATGATTCATCAACACATATATATGGCACGGTCCATTGCTATGACGTGCTAGGGGTAGCTAAGCTACATGCGTGGTGACACATTACCCTCCCTAGAAGTAGCACGTGTCTTAACAAAGGGCTTGCCAAACCATGGGCTAGTTATTGAGAAGCTAGCCAGCTTCACCAACTAAGACGAGCGACGAGAACCAGCTAGAATGAGTGGCGAGCACATGTGTCGGGCGAGCATGGTTTACATGTCATGCTGTGTATTATTTGTATAATAACTTGTCTCCCACTTTGTCGAAGGAGAGTTATAAAATGACTTTTCTGAGACACACTTGGATAAGTAATCCTTGCAATTGAAGCTTGCTACATAAGCTTGAATTTAAAGCTTATCACATACATTTTGTTAACAGTAGTAGAATACAGCTACGTGTAGCTTATTGGGCTTATTTTTTGGAAAATGAATCTTTTTCTTGAGTTTTCTTCTTTAAAACGACGCTCACTTAACCTTAAATTATTCACTGGTTATTTCAACTCAAAAATTTAATGAGATATCACCGGTGAGAAGAGAAATTTTTGTTTATAGGTAAAAAAATCTTTGGACTTTCAACTATTATTTATATTATCTTCTACATGGTTAGGGTCAAAAATGGCTTGGATGGTCGGGGTGGTGACTATTCTAGTTGTGGCAACCGGGGTTGTGGATCTAGGTTCGTGAATGAGGGCACTAATCATCGTGAGCAGCCTAAGGCTTCTACACCTGTGGAGGCAGCATATTATCAATGCAAAACTAAATCGGAGGAGATGATTCGTTATATCGCCATGCAGGGTATGCAATTGTCAAATTTCGCATATGACTTTACGATCGTGGAAAGGGCCCAGAGACTAAGCAAGGTGGTGGGAGTTTTCTATTGCCTCTACACCCATTAGAGGTTGGTTTTTACTTTCCCCTCCACCCCTTTTTTCTGCACTGTTCTGAGTGAGTATAGTATTTTGCTTTGAGACAGTTGGCTGGCTTTTCATAGTGGATCCCCATTACTTACTTCATTGATTGCTGCCTCTGAAACGAACCTCCATTGTTGTCAGTCTTCACAATACTTATCAACTAAAGTCTTCTAATTACGGGAGTGGGCTAGGGTTCGTGTATGTCACTACTCGAGAGGGCTTCGAAACTATAATTAGCAATCATATCTCAAACCTTCACCTGAATCGGTACAAGTATGTTTTCATCAGGAAAAAGTTTGGGGTGGTTTTGGATTTTCAACCCAGTAATCAATTCCTAGCAAGGTTGTGTGTATGTAGTGCGAACCATCACTATCACAGTTGGTAAGGAACAATTTAAGAGGCTAAGGAAAGGTTGCATGCTGAAGCTTGAGGAGTTGTTAATTGTAAGGAATATTTTTAAGTTTTGCCTTCTATAAAATAGTCCCAATGGTTGGTGACCTACTGACAATGCAAATGGTGCGGACACTGCCAATGTATTCCTACAGAGTTCTTCTGGCCTCATGGTGCAACCTATGAGTTGGTTTTGATCTTGTTAAGAAGGAAGAAACCCCTTAATTTTTGTACTCCTATTGTAGGTTGTGACCGCACAATTGCTCTTATGTGCGCACAAGTGAGCAGAAAGGTTGCACGAGCACCCGTACACTTATTAATGTTGTTGGTGATGACTTGTTGATGATGCAAGCATTCTTGGTGTTCAATCAAGAGAGTCCACCAACTCCTCCGAGGATCTTGAAGACAGAATGGATATTGGATCTCTATTGCAAAGTGTTTGCAAGGAATATTAGTTCCCTTGCGGGCAAGGGAAGTGGCAATGCTCACAAGTGACTGAGGATAGTAAATGAGGCTGTGAGCACTGAGACTCGGAGCAAATGGGAGGAAAAAGAACTTGAATCATTAAGGGAAGCTCGTCAAAAGAAAGGAAAAGATCCCGCTGTCCCCAGTGAAGGTATTAACATGATTCCATCATCATTTACTTTGCCTTGTTCCTGTTTCAGAAGCAGTGCCAGTAGGAAGAAGTTTTGGTATAGTTCAAAGTTTTGTAAGTACTCCTCACAGTGGCTCGCTGAAGCTGGTGTCTTTTGATGGGGAGCAAAACATTGTTTTTCCTTGGCATGCCAAGCTCGATAGGAAAGAATATCATTACTCTCCAAATGATATAACCAGACATTTGGAAGAAAGTATGCCGAGAAAAGTTAAAGAGTGTGTGGTGCCTGCTGAATCATCGGCATGCCCTAACAGTCTTTTTATGAAGGATTTGATACTATCCCTTCAATAGCTAGTGTTCACTACTTGTCCTAGTTGGAGAGGTTGGCGAACTCCCCTATAGCTAGCCCATGGTTTGGTGAGCCCTTTGCTAGGACACGTGCAACTCCTAGGGGGTAACGTGTCACCACACATGTAGCCTAACTACCCCTAGCATGTCACATCAATAGACCGTGCCATATAATATATATATATGTGGATGAATCACTATGAAAAAGAAGGAGGAAAAACAAACACTCAACAAGCATCAAATTTAAAATAATCGTCTCTTCTTCCTTAGTTCTCTCACATCATATCATATGATTAGCTATTCTTTAAAAATTAAAATACATTAATATCCTTAATTCATTACATTATATATTGTAATTTGAATTTGACTCTTAAGTAATTTCGGAGTTGTCTTATTAATTCAATTAGTTTCTTAATAAAAATACTAATAAATTTTATTAAATTACGATAGTATAAACTATAATAATTTTATAATTTTTTGTTTGGTTAATATTTTAATAATTCTATCATCATATTTTATGTTTTATTCATATAAATCGTACAAGTCAATTTTTAAATAAATTAAGATTACCTAATTATTTGTTTGAAATAAAAAAAAAACTTTGATACTTATATATATATTAAAAAATATTTAAATCTATATCATACAAGTATCAAATTGATTCAAAATTTTACATGCTTTACAAGTATAGTTATATTGATGAACTTGACAATCATATTGTTAAAATATTAATACCAATAAGTATTGAGTGTGATAGTAAGATACATTGTATTCCCAATGAGAGAACGATGTTCGAAACTTAGAGACGATATTGTTGAAAAGAATAGCCATGAACCTTGACCAAAGACAATAAAAAGTACATGAAAAATACCAAAAAATTATTAAAATAATCATATAAAAAATATAATTAGGTTAGCAAAAGTAAACATTGCGGGAGTTAAATTATCCACTTGACTAAAGTCAAACCTTGAATCCAAGTTTTAAATTTGATGTTTAGGGGTGAGCGTTCGATCGAATCGAATGAAAAAATTTCGAGTTAATCGAGTTGACGAATCATATTTTATCATCCTAATTTGATTTGAAATTTTCTCGAATAGAGTTGAGTGAATTCGAATCGAATCAAATCGAATATAGTTGTTCGAGTTAAATTTTTAAAAATAATTTTGGGTCCTTGTAACCACTGTCACCCACAGTAATAAAATTTGTCCACCGTAATTAAATTTTTTATTAACTTTCATCACCTCATAATTTATTTATTAATCTTTTATATATGAGTTAGCTTCTTTGCTTTCTTAGTTGTTTCAATTATCTTCAGATTCTTATCACTATGTATTTTAGAATTAAAAAATATATTAAATGTAAAAATGTGATTTTTTAATAAAAATTATTTTAAAGATAAAATGTGAAATTGATACCAATATAAAATTTTAACACGAATATTTTATGGCATCATTAATAATTCAATTTTAATATAAATATTCAATATGACTAAACAATTCAATAATATAAATAATATAAAATGTGAAATTTAATTTAATAATATAAATAAAATTATTACTATTTATATTTAGGGATTTTTTTTGGATAATTTTGATTTTTTATTTCGGAGTAAAGGGTGAGAAGTAAAATTTTGGAGGGAAAATATTTAAAAAAATTGGGAGGATGGGAGTAAAAGTTTTAAGGGAAGTGGGGGGGGAGTAAAAATTTTAGACGAAAATAAAAAGTTTTGAGAGTTTTAAGAGTAAAATTTTGAGGAAAAGTAGATGGGAGAGTAAAATTTTGAGAAAAAATAGATGGGAGAGTAAAATTTGGGTGGGAAATGGATTTTGGGTATATTGGGGTTGGGATGGGAGGGGAGTAAATGTTTTGGGGGGAAAGTGGGAAGGAGTAAAAGTTTTGAGGGAAAAGTAAAAAGGTTTCGGAGTTTGGAGTAAAAATATAAAGTATTATAATTTGATATTCGATTTATTCGAGTTATTTGAATTTAAAAACTCAACTCGATTCGTTTAACTCAAAATTTAAAAAAAAAATTAATTTTTTTAAGTCGAATCGAATTTTACTCATCTTATTGATGTCTACCTTGATATATAATTTATGAAATAAAATATTAAATTAATTATATTTTTAATTAAAAAAAAGGAGATAGAATAGTGAGAGAGAAAAAAACGTGTGGCGCAGACGAGCAGAAGCGCCCACAGGAAATTATATTTAATATTCCCTGTCTGACGATATTATATTTACTTCCTATTTTTTAATTAAAAAATATTTATTTTCCATTTGTCTGTCTGCTTTGGACGAATCTGTCTGACCCTGACGCGGCTCCATATCATTGGATAGACATTGTCGGATTTTCGATTCTGAACCATGCAAAGCACCTGGTCAGCCGGCAAACTGGACATTAATCTAAAATAATTTTACATGGTTTTCAACACAAACATTTGGATACCCAAAGAATAGATTTTGATCTTTGCTCATAAATCTAACCTTAATTAACTCATTTAAGCGTGCTTTGCATAAAACTAATGAACTAATAATATATATGATTAACTTACTAATTTAGTTAACCTTAATTAACTTACTTAAACGTACTTAAGCTTGATTTGGATACCCATCGCGTAAATTCCTCGCATACTTCATAATGATAATCACCTTGTCATGTTACTACTATTAAACAAGAGGACTTTCCCTATAAATACCCTCCGGATTAAAGGACAAATGATCTTCCTCATTGGGAACTTTGAGCACTTACTACTCCCTGCAAATCAATCTTCCTAGCCCTCGTAATAATTTACCTCCTCTTTTTACCTTTTTTCGGCTCTCCACTTGTTTAAGTAAACCGACCTCTTTTGCACCATCACCCTCTGTTCTTTGTGTGCTCCCTTATTGAAACTTGTGTCAACACATTTATATGAGAACAAAATGAAAAAAAGTGAAAAGTTTTATGAGATTATGTTGGTTTACTCCCATCAAAATAACAACGCATGTTGGTTTAATATGAGAACAAAATGAAAAAAAGTGAAAAGTTTTATGAGATTATGTTGGTTTACTCCCATCAAAATAACAACGCATGTTGGTTTACTCCCATTAAAATAACAATGCATTACATGGAAAAAAAAAATTATAAACCTTCATCAATCACATCAAGTTCACATAAGAATATTGCAATGCATTCTTCAATTACATCCAGAGGTGAAACTAGGGGGCTGGCAGGGGCCTCGCCCCCTTAAAATAGAAAATTTTCTATTTAGGTCCTTTAAAATTTTAAATCAGTAAAGGTAAAACTATACTTTGGCCCTCCTAAAATATAAAAATTTGATTTAATACTTTAAAATTTATAAAGATATAGGATATTAAAATGGTGAAATCGCATTTTTACTATCATAAAAATTATAATTTAATTTCGACTTTCCTAAAAAAATTTCTGATTTCGTCCTTGATTACATCTAAACATACATGTTGAGATTCGATTAGCAACTCTCCTTTAAAACTTTTTTGATATAATTAGTTTATTGAAATACCTCCAATTACCTATTATTTTTATACAATATCTATTTTTCATTTATAATTTCTCTTCAACTATTAAATAAGAAAAAAAAAAACTCATATCTCATTACTATAATAATAATAATAATAATAATAATAATAAAGTAAAATGGGTTGCTTAAATTATGTACAAACTTGGCATCAAGAAATGAGAAGTTATGAAATTTCATTTAAATTACATTTCTATCAAGAGTAATGAATGTATTCATGATATTTTAAGGCTCAAAATTTATGACCTAGCATCACCCCATTTAATGTGTGCGGATACACACAATTTCATCATTGAAGAAGAAATTTTGATTTTAATATGAAAAGAAGGCACCCTCCAGTGGCTTAAAAATATCCCCAAATCTTTTTTTTAACTTAATATTTATAAATATATTTCTTTTTTTACTTCTGAGTAGAATATAAGATGGAAATTATTTTCTCTCTGTAATAACCAATTTTTGCCCGGCCCAATTACAAAACCCGGGGCCCATAAAAAAATAAAATAAAAAATTTAAAAGTCCACTAATAGCAGTCCATGTACAAACAAATTAGCTAACCCAACAACCAAGTCCAAATTTAAACCCAATTAAAAGTCCAAACCCTAAGCCCAGTAACTAAAACAGACTCAGATCAAGGCAAACCCAAATAATAATAGACCCAAGCCCGTTAACAGAAAAACAAGCCAAAAACCCTAGTGCCCTAATGCGCCGCCAACCTTCGGCCCCCCTGCGGACACCACGCGCGCCTTTTCAGATCCGCGCGTCCCCCCACACGCGCGTCGACTTCACACGCGTGTCGTTCCTCGTGCCCACGCGCGTCGTTCCAGCGCTCTTTCCCATGCCGCGGTCTCACACGCTTCTGACGCTCTAGTCCCATGCGCCTCAGCCTCCATCGCCTGCGCGCCTCGCCCATGCCCTGCGAAAGCAAAACAACAAAGAACGAAGCAATAAAAAAGCAAAAAGAATCTGTAAATCGGTGATATAAACCGAAGCAAACCTATCTTGTATCGTCTTTTTTTTTTTTACGAGCACTCACAATCAATCAGAAATAAAAAAAGCAAGGATCAAAAGAGTCTTTTTTTTCTTTTCTTTCGAACACTTCACGAATATTAGCAATCAAAAGAGAAAAGGCTAAAAGGTTAATCCTGTTTTCGTTTGTTCGATAGGTTCTGTTATTTATCTTTATTTTATTTCAAAAGATTTAAAAACGGAATAAAAAAATGAAGGAAAGAGAAAGGGACCCTCACCTAAAACCCGCCGTTCTGTTTCGCAGGCCATCAATTGCGATAATGGTGCGACGAGCGACGGCGTAAGCCCAATCGCCGGAGAAAGGGAGAGATGAGAGAATGAAAGGTCGTCCCTTCATTTTCTCTGGAGAGAGTGAGGGGGGAAGCCTCTGTTGGCTTCTGAAACACTAAAAAAATATATAATAAAAAGGAGAAGGGAATTTTGGTTTTTAATAATAAACAAAACGGCGCCGTTTAAGGGGCTAGGATTCGCGCGTCGACCCAGTTCGTGACCTGGATCCACGCCTCTTTCCTTTAAAAGGGTTATTTTCGCATTTAGTCCCTCTGCTCTCTGATTCCGTTGAAATTTAGTCCTATTAAACGCAACGTTTTCACGACCGGCGGTTATTTGCAGGTTTAGTCCCTTATCATTTG
Organism: Gossypium bickii; assembly: GCA_025503065.1. NCBI lineage: Eukaryota > Viridiplantae > Streptophyta > Magnoliopsida > Malvales > Malvaceae > Gossypium > Gossypium bickii. The sequence continues at coordinate 62,074,330 of CP106709.1, forward strand.
AGGCGCATTTATATTGGTCCTTGGTCTCGTTTAAATGGTTTTATTTATTTATAAATTAACCTTGTAATTTTATTCCTTTTCAACTAAGTATTTTAATCTTTATTTAAATTCCTGTACTCTTCCCGTATTAAATTTATTATTCAAGTTATTTTAATAAAAATTATTTTTGAAATTTATTCTACCATGTTTTAATTTGTTGTTTTCATTAGATATATGTATATTCAGTTTTAAAATCACTTATATATGTATATATATATACATCTATCTACTTCAATATTTAGTATGTACAATTTATTACTTTAAGAGATTACATTGCATGGTATACTTTAATTTATTTCTGATATTTTTTATTACTTATATATGTTATATATATTTAAACTGTTCCTTTAAAAATTCATTTTGTTCACCGTTGATTTGATAATTGACAATCATCGCCATCATGCGTTTTAATTCCTATTCTATATATGCCTGCTGTTTGTGATCCAATAGTTTGAATTTCGTTTGTAAATGTTTGTTTATCGCTATTATGTGTTTTAAATTCTCATTTTATATTTGCGATTCAATGGCATCGTGTTCTGCTTGTAAGTAATTGCTCTATATCGTATGTCATTATACCATCACATTGTATTTACTTGTAATATCATGTTCCAACACTATTCGAATTTTAAAATCATTTTTACTTAGGATTTTCAAAATAAGGTGATATTCGGGCGTTTGGAAACTCGAGAGATCATGCCCTACGTGCTGGGTTTCGATTTTTTCGCTTGGCCAAACAATCGAATATCCTTTCGATCGCTTTTGATGCATGAGTCTCGGGAATTTTGAGATGATCTCGGATTCGAGGATCCAAATTATCGTGTCCTAAAGTATTGGATGTGATATTTTGTTCCTTCGAAATGAGAGAAATCTTGGTATTCAATTTGAGAAAAATTTTAAGATGATATTGGATTTGGGGATTTAAATTATCGTGTCCTAAAGCATTGGATGTGATATTTTATTCACTCAAAGCGGGAAAATCTTGATTCAATTCGAGAAACGCTATGAGATGATCTTAGGTTCGAGGATTTAAACTATCGTGTCCTAAAGTATTGGATGTGATATTTTATCCCTTCGGAATGAGAAAATCTTGATTCAATACAAAAACTCAAAATATTTCCGAAAGAGATCGATTTTATTTAAATTCTTTGTAAATTTTTCAACTTTTGACATAAAGACAGTAATTGATCAATTTGGTACCAATTTTGGGTGTGACGAGGGTGTTAACCCTTCCTCGCACGTAACCAACTCCCGAACCCGTTTTCTTGGATTTCGTAGACCAAAAACACTGTTTTAGTAAATCAAAACGTTTATTAAAACAAAGGTAATCCGATCACACCAAATAAGGATCGGTGGCGACTCCTCTTTTTATTTTCATTTTCAAAACCAAGCTCGATTCTCGTTTTTTTTAAAAAATGGCTTTGACACTCTCAATTAACGTATTTTAAAAATAATTAATACTCAATTTGGTCCCAAACTTTACTTGTTTTCTCACTTTAATATCTACACTTTTTTTGTCTCGATTTGGTTCAGAGTGATTATAAAAAAAGAAAAAGGTCATGCCACATTAGTCTTCTTTTTATTTTTAATATTATATATTATATTGTAAAAGATCATATACAATATATAATTAATTCAAAATATTTTAAAAAGTTTAAAAATATTTTTTATAAATTTAAAATTTAAAAAGTCAAAATAGTATATAAAAATTGAAAAAATTTATAATTTTTTAAAAAGTGTTTAAAATTTAGAAAATTGCAAAAAAAAAAAAACTTAAATTTTCAAATATATATTCTAGAAAATTTATCATAAATTTTGATTTTCAAAAACAAAGTTTAGAAATTGATTTTTTAAAGAAAAAAGAATTTGAAAATTTTGAAAAATTTTAACATTGAAAGTTGAAAAAATAAAAAACATATAAAATATTAATAATTTTTAATAAATTGTAAAAAATATGTTTTTTAAAAAATTATATTTATGAAAAATATTTAAAATTTAAAATCAATGGTGGATCAACATCCAGTATCAAAAGTTTTTTTAATATATAAATATTTAATTTTTCAATTTTTTGAATTTAAATTCAATGATTTTATTTTAAATAAACCTAATTATCATGTGGCACATTCTGATTGGTTGGATGTGTCAAATAATTTTTCTAATGTCATTACAAAAAATAAGCTGAACTGAATAATAAAATGATAGTCTCCTTATTAAATTAAAACAAAAAAAGGTTTAGGAAGAAAAGTAAAAAACAGACATAATTTGGGATAAAACTGAACATTCAGCTTGACAAATGATGCAATTTATTTTTAGATATAATAAAATAATTGAAAAAACATTTGGTATCCTTTTGTAGAATTTATTTACACAAAAGAATTAAACTAGGATCCAAGTGGAAATAAAATGAAGTCAAAGAAAGGATGTTTCGGGTCAAATAAACGAATTAGATCGCCGATCAAATCGGCAAAGAAAAATAAATCGTAAAAAGATGGGGTCCGTCCACGTCATATATAAATCCCCAAAGAGAAACAGACAAAGAAATGCCATACAACGGTCCAATTCCGCAATTCCCCTTCCAGTTCCTTTCTACATCCAACGGTCCAAAATTTCTTGTTCTAGAGCCTTCCTACAGAAGGCCCGATTTTGTAGTTCGCGTAATACTTGAATAAAAATAAATTTTAATTAAATGAAAAAGGAAATATTTTGAAATTTGTATATTTTAAATGTTGGATTCGATGTTTAAAAACACCATAATGTCTCACATTAATAATAACTTTGTCCCAAAGCAACTGAATCATTATCACTGGGATATAAACCCTAAATATGAGTAAGTTTGGGATATAAAATAAAAGAATGGAATGGCTGTGTGGATAAAAGGATAAAGGCCGGTGTTAACTGGGGTTAGTTAATTAACCCTGGAAGGGTAACACAATAGAGTTAAAAAGACCGTTTCTTCCGGAAAGGATAGAGCCATTCGGAGTTGGAAGGAAAAGGAAAATAGGCAGTGAGTGAGATAAAGAAGGAGACTTTCCTTTGTTTAGACAACTGAGTCTACTCGGACGAGTCTTTCCCTTGTTTTTTTGCACTTACCTTTAAATTCTTCCTCTTTGTTCACCGATTCTAAAATCAACTCCTCCAATTTATTTTCTTGAAACTTCAAATTTGCGGATAATCGGAGATTTCTATGTGCCCTTTATTCGGATCTTAACAGCCGGTAAGCTAATTTTCATCAAATTTGTATATTTTAAGTTTTTTCTTGGAGCTTCAATGTTGGTGTTTTCATGTAAATGGAAAGTTGAAGATTCAATGTCCAGAGAGTTCTCGTTATTATGTATTGGTTGAATTAATTGAAAAAAAAAAAATACGTTTCAATTTGAGCGTTTCTTTTTAGAAATGAGAGTGAGAAAAAAGTTTACTATTGAAATTTCCTGTGCAGTTGCTAATACGAATGTTTTCTAAGCTAATATTCATGTTAACAACTTACTTTGATTCGTTGAATATTGAAGAAATGCATTGATTTCACTCCCTCTCTCTTTTTTTTCTTTTTAGATGTGGGATTTTTTGGATACCATGAATGCATTCATTTTGATAACTGATACTTTACTTCGGTCTTAGCTAGCTTTGTACACTAGTTTGTCTATGTTCTAATAGATTTCGGGATATTTACTGTATATATTGATGGTAATACTGTTTTGTGCTAAATCAAAATCAGGGTTGTTTATTCCGAGTCTTTGTTCTTTCTTTTATTTTTTTCAGGTTTTTTTTGGGGGATTTCTACTGTTTGTGGACACCTTATTGGATGTAGTACAAGGATAGATCTTCATTTTGGTCTGCCGGTTCTGTCAATTGGGTTATGTTGTTCTATTTTCTCTGATTTAGTTTTTGGGTTGGGGTTTTAGTTTTGGTTTCATTGATTGATGATTGTTGGTGAATTAGAGTTTTCCCTTGTTCATTTGCGATTGGGTTCCCAGTTTGGGGTCTTCTTGGAGGGGAAGAAGCTCTCTTCTAGTGTCGCTTCTGCCTCCAACTGCCACGAAACCGGTGATCGGTTTTTCTAGACATTTTATGCCTCGCAAGTTGGACAGTCTTGTTCAAACTCAGATGGCGGTGGCAGTGTTCAAAAGTCCTCTTAGAGGGGAATATCCTAGGAACAATAGAATGGAAGGGAAACAACCCGTTGGGAGGAGACGGGTTTTTGTGCAAACAGAGACCGGTTGTGTATTAGGCATGGAGTTGGATCGCAGTGACAGTGCTCATACAGTTAAAAGAAGGTTGCAGGTTGCCCTCAATTTCCCTGCCGAGCAAAGCTCGCTGACTTTTGGGGATGTGGAGTTGAAGAATGATCTTAGTGCCGTTCGGAACGACTCTCCGCTTCTCCTAACAAGGAACTATCTACACAGAAGCTCCTCTACTCCCTGTCTTTCGCCTACTGGAAAAGATCTTCAGCAGAGAGATAAAAGTGGTCCTATTGAGATACTGGGACATTCTGATAGCTTTAACGTATTAAAAGTTGTGGTGAAGGACATTGTTAAGGCAATTAAGATGGGTGTTGATCCACTTCCTGTTCATAGTGGTCTGGGGGGTGCCTACTACTTTAGGAATCCCATAGGTGAGAATGTTGCTATCGTGAAGCCGACAGATGAAGAACCTTTTGCACCAAACAATCCAAAAGGCTTTGTTGGTAAAGCCCTTGGTCAACCAGGTTTGAAACGTTCGGTTCGTGTGGGGGAGACTGGTTTCAGAGAAGTTGTTGCCTACCTTCTGGACCATGATCATTTTGCCAATGTGCCACCGACCGCGCTGGTGAAGATTACTCACTCAGTCTTCAACGTTAATGATGGTGTGAACAGAAATAGGCCTCACAAGAATCTGGTTAGCAAGATTGCATCGTGCCAACAGTTTATTCGGCATGATTTTGATGCTAGTGATCATGGAACTTCAAGCTTCCCTGTTTCTTCTGTGCACCGCATAGGAATACTTGATATACGTATATTCAACACGGACAGGCATGCAGGAAATCTTTTAGTGAGGAAGCTTGATGGTATTGGAAGGTTTGGTCAGATGGAACTCATTCCTATTGATCACGGCCTTTGCTTGCCAGAAACTTTGGAGGATCCATACTTTGAGTGGATTCATTGGCCTCAGGCTTCAATTCCTTTCTCCGAGGATGAACTTGAGTATATACAGAAGCTTGATCCTATGAAGGATTGCGAGATGCTGCGAAGGGAACTCCCCATGATTCGGGAGGCTTGCCTACGCGTTCTGGTACTCTGCACTATTTTCCTCAAGGAAGCTGCTGCTTTTGGTCTCTGTCTTGCTGAAATTGGTGAGATGATGAGTAGAGAATTCCGGGCTGGAGAGGAGGAACCTAGTGAGCTAGAAGTTATTTGTCTTGAGGCAAGGAGGTTGATAGCAGAGAGGGAGCTGTCATCCCCTAAGTCCGATGTGCGAGATGCAGAGTTCCAATTTGATATTGACTTTGAGGAACCAGAGTTAGACTTAAACCCAAAAATGGCTACAGATGATTTTATGAGCAGAGCACCATTCCAATTGGGAAATGGATTTGTAAGTAATCATTTTCCACTTTCAAAGCTGGAGGAATGCTTCGAGGAAGACGAAGAAGAAAGTGAAGAAGAAATCGAGCAGCCATGTTTTTCCACTTTTAAAGCTCTTGAAAGGATCCCATCCACTTCAAAGCTTTCAATGTCGTTCAAAAATACCAGCTTAGGTGACAAGAGCCAGAAGTATTCAAAATTTTCTGGAACAAAGCAAGAAAATGGTTACCTTAATAACTCATCTGGGCATAGGAGTGCAAATGAGCAGCTCCCAGGAAATGTGAGCTTTGTGAAGCTGGCTGACATGAATGAGGAGGAATGGACTCTTTTCCTAGAGAAGTTCCAGGAGTTGCTCTACCCGGGATTTGAAAAACGAAAATCGGTAACTTTAGGTCAGAAGCAGATACAGAGGCTTGGTACTTCGTGCCAGTTTTGATATCGAGATATCCGTATATCGATACCAGATAGTCGAAATGAGTTTTAGGATTGTTTGCACTTGGGATGAAGGATTGTTAGGAGAGATTTGAGTAATATGGGTTTGGCCCCGGGAATTGTTGTAGTTTGGGAGCAGCATTACGAGGAATTGATGTAAATATTCTTTGGCTTCATTTCAGCTAAGTAGAATTGGTTTTATTTCTTCATTAGGTCTTTGATTTTGTTTTTTGTTTTTTGTTTTTTTTTTTTCCTTTTTTCTTTCACTTGAATCACCTTCTTATGGACCTTGTTTGATAAATAATATATAAAAAGGGAGAGCATTTGTGTAAATAAAGAATAGTTCAATATTTGTGTTTCAGAAAGCTTGCTTTCAAGTTCATAGTGGATTCATTTTGAGATTGGGAATTTTTCTTCTTGCTATTCCATGGCCATGGGTTCTTCTGGATGTGAAAGTGATGGAACATCCATACAGTTCGTTGTCTAATTCATGAAAGAGATGCATATATCTTTTTCAATAAAAAAAAAAAAAGAGATCAAGTTGATTAAATTTGAGATGGGTTAAGAGGGTCAATTTTTTTTATTGATTTATTTATGAATATATTTTTAAGATAAATTGCATTATTAAAAAATTCATGTGTTTTGTTGCTTTCAAATTTCACTTTCTTAACTTAGGCAGTCTTGTTTTATAGTTAAAAGTATAAACTAATCAATGTAATTTTAGAGTGTTCTATATTTGATATTGATATAAACAAAGACAAATTATGTTGATCAAATTATTAATGAAAATATCTAAAAAGATGACGTGGATTTTGAAAGTTTACAAAAATTTATAAGTCTACGGAATCTTTATCATCTGTTATCAATTATAATAATCAGAGTATTATTGCCGGCTTTTAAGTATTTGAGTTGGAATTTTTTAGATAAAGAAATTAAATACAGAAATTATATCGGATATTAATATTATTTTGTAAAATCTCCATTTTAATTATCTTGATGTAGAAGGTTGTAAATTCTGAAATAAATTATATGAAAACAGAAGAGCGAAAAGGATATTTGGCGATGATAAATTAGATGAGGTGTTTTGAGTGAGTGATTGAAAAATATATGGGTGACATCTATAGATTGTTATTGAATTTCATTTTTTTGGAGGATTTTTATTTTCTTTAAAACCAACCACTTTTTATGATTTCCCTTTTCAAAAAGACAGATGCCTGTCTAAATCAATACACATTTTCATGAAAATGAAACATTATTTTGGCACCAACATAGTGCAGCACGCTTATGTGTCAAATCCAATAGGTCGGTTTGAATCCACCTCAGTACGTAGAATTGGAATTTTTTCTTATATAAATTATTAAGGGGATGTTTTACTAGAATTGAATGTTGGTTGAGATAAAATCCCTTACAGGATTTGATTGAAAGTGAGGACTTAAAATGGACAAAACCAGAGTGGTTTGAAAGAAAGCATGGAACATTGAAAGCAAGGGACATATAATTAGAAAGCAACAAAAGAACTTCACATAATGTTGGTTGGGGTCCCAATTAAGACACTGCCATTTTATCAGTTAACCCCATCTATCCCATGCTCTTCCACTTGCCTTTCTTTCTTTTGCCTTGTTCACAATATCCCATGTGTCTTTGGAAAATTATGTTCATCCAATTTAAATATTACAAACAATACTTGAGAAAAAAAAAGCTGGAATAATGGAGCTGCCCCCTGTCTGCAAGTTGGATTGCTTGTTGTGGGAAGTCTTTCAATGGCTGGAACATGGTTTTTCTTTCCCTTTAATTTGTCAGCTGCTTTCATTAAATGAAATGTATTTTTGGACTTTCCAAAATTATATTTGACTTACGTTATAATAAGAATAATTACATGTTATTATTTATTATCATAAAAATATTACTTTAAATTAAAAGTGATCTAATTTGATTATTAAATAAAGTATAATCTAAATATGTGTAAATACTCTAATAACTAATTTCTAATTGATGATAGACTGATTAGAAATTAGGGTTGATGTGCAACAATTATATATATTAGGGTTATGACCTCTAAATTACGCATAAGTAACTTTTCTAATATCTAATTTCAGAAAAGAGAAAGTCGCTTTCTCTGAATTACTTGTGTGCTAATTTGGAAGATCAAAACTAGAAGATCGAATATTCTAAAAAATCAATAAATTTAGATACACTTATGCATTTAGCTTTATTATTAATGATTTGACATGATAAATCTTAATTAATAAAATCTTGTATTAGATCTTATTTTTACTATTCTTAAACCCTATGCTTCACTATATATATTTCTTAATAAAAGGGAAAGGGAAGGACTTGTATATGGAAACATAAATCACTTTATTTGTTATTTAATCTATTGAATATGGTTTTTTTTTTTTAAAGTTAGTTTATTATTTTTAGTAAGTCAAAGGAATTTATTAAAATTCTGAAAGTTACAAACTAGCTTAAAATGTGGTCATTTTTTTAATGATATATAATTGTAATTTTGAAATTAGAAGGAAGTAAATAGCAAAAATATCAATATAACAATATTAAAAAAAAAGATATTTGTCGTTCCACTAAGTCTCCATTGATGTGATTCTGCTATATAGTTTGTGGAATATTGAACTGAACAAACTGATGAGAGGTGGAACTGGAAGTACACAAAATTTAACTCATATATAAGTTCATAATCATCTAGATATAAGTTTTTAGTGTAAAAAATATGTAATATTTTAAATACACAAAAAAAAAAAAACTCAAATATTATTTAAAAAATTATAACAACACAGGAAAAGCAAATTATAATTTTGAATAAAATATTTAAAGGTTAGTATTTATATATATGGCAGTCAAAAAGAAGATCTTCTGCCTTAAACTTAGCCTGCAGATGAACCAAACGGTATACAGATTTACTTTCATATAATAAGGAAAAGTTTAAAAAATGAAGATGATTAAAGTGTAGAAAGCAGAGTTGAACTAAATCAGGATAAACGTTGAAAGCTGGTTTGGTGAAGCAGAATAGGGCCTTGTACCAACCTGCTTAAAAACTGTTTTGGATACAGTTGGAGGTGGAGCCCTATTCCTAATCTCTTATTCATAAACCTGGGTCTTGTTTCTTGCTTATCTTGCTGCCACTTGTGGGTCGTCGTCTATCTCATACTTAATATATATATAGGGAATAGGGATTGATTGTAATTGAAGATACAATGATAAATCCCTAGAGAAAAGCAAACAATGATTAGCAGCAGACCGCTAATAGTATCCTGGCCTCTTAGGAGCTATGTTTTGTATACTTGCAGTTGAAGTATTCATTCAAGTACGTAAAAATATATGAGCAGATGACAGAAATGGAGGTTCCGCAACAAACTATCAGTATTATTTGTGAAAAGGGGGAAATTAATTAAGCAACAGTGACACCTCGTGTCTGAGGAATAATATTATATGCTGTGTAAGTTACATACATGCATCCATTGGGATGGTGGCATGCATGGTTTGAGATCAGCATGTTAGATACTCAAGCAGGCGTCGTCCCCAGCCCACTCAAATCTCAAAAACAGGCCATTTTTCCAGTTTGTTTGGGCAACTACCCAATAGGCCTAGCCTGAGCCACAACCCTCTTACATTTCTTAATTTTACTATTGCATTATTTATTATTGAAATTTGTAGGCTTAATATATTATTTGGTACTTGAGTTTGACATTTTTTTTAATGCGATATTTGTGTTATTTTTTTGTTCAAATTGGTAACTATATTTGACAAAAGTTATATATTTTGGTGTCCAAAAGTAACGGTGTTAACATTTTAGTGTTTAATTCAGGTTTTAAGGTTGATTTGACGAAGGCTAATTGCTAATATTATTAGATTTGATTTTTTTTCATGATTTTGTTAATATAAAAAAATATCAAATTTAGGGACAAAATTATGCATTACGCCAAATTTATGACTACAGAATATATGTTAGAAAATTATTTGATAATTTAATAAAAATTAAATACTAAATGTAATTATATTGTTTCAAAAAATTAAATCTTGACTTTTAAAATTTATTTACCTCTTAATTTAATTAATATTAACTTGAATAGTTTTGGATAACACTAAACATGCATATGATATATAGTTTAACATTAGTAAGGGAAACACAATTTCCCCTTGTGCTTTAAATATGATAAATAGGCTTTTAAGATAGCTTAAGAGCTAAAATCTCTATGTACTTTTCTCAAAAAGAATACATTAAATTAAGTTTTCACATGTTTCAATTAAGTCTTTTAGTTAATAGTTTATGTTGTTGACGTTACTATGCTAGCATGGTGATTAATGACCATTGAATTAGCTATCTAAACATTAGTACGTGATGTGATAACTATCGCATGAATTTGAAATAATAAAGCATTGTGATAATTTTCACTCATGTCAAGATGATTTTTAAATATGACTTGATATTTTATTCAATTTTAAATCATATTTAATTTCAGTTTTACCTCCACTTAACAGCCTTTCTTCTTTCTCAAGAATCACTTTGCTCTCTTTCTTGTTTTTTAAGGTTTTTCCAGAGGTGTGCCCCTTCAAATAATAGCTCTCACCCACTAATCTTCTACTATGTTTATGTTTGAAATTGAGATGTAAGCCAAATGGTGATCAGGACTCTCTAATTCTGTGGTCAAACGAAAGTAAATAAAGGTTGAAGAAGCCTCAAATTTTTGTTGGAATCAGCTACTTGTATTTTATATTTAAAGACAAATTTACTTTGTATTATAGAATTTATTATGCACTCAAAATTATTTTGATATATTTTAAAGAAGGAAAAAAAAAAAAACCTCGTACTGTATTTTGAAGGGATATATTAAAAATTATAAATTTTTTATAAAGAATTACAAATAATATAATTTAAAGCTAAATTTTACAAACGAAATTTAAGAAAAATGGTAGTCAAATCTATAATTATGTTTTTTTTAAAAATTTTTTAATTAACCCAAGCCTACAGATATGAAATATCTATAATAATAATAATAATAATAACTAAAGATGCTAAGGGAGGGGTTGATGCCCCGACCAGCCTCCTCTTTAGTTAGGTCCCTGATTAGTATTTAAACTTTAAAAATGATAATCGAAAGTAAAATATAGACTCTGAATGCAGAGATTATAATTAGAATGGTCTGGTTTTCCCTACCTCCTTTCAGTACATTTAGTTGATTCTGGGCAATTTAAGCTCTGTCTCTCATGCATCAAATGACCCCCCAAAAACGGACAGTCGAAAGTAAAGTATAATTAGAAAAAGAAGGCATAAATACTTTATGTTTTAACAACATTCATACATAGATGTAAGCAAAACCAGAACTGTATTTTAACAGAATATTCCCCATCAAAACTAACATTCCTTATTCAAAGAAAACTATTAATATATATATTTTCCATGATTAGTTATTCTTAGGAGGGTGGTGCCTTGGTGTATGATAATCAGCATTGAAAGCCACAAAACCTGATTGATGTTCATCCACTTCATCAGGCAAATTCACAGTAATTTGGTCGCACCCTTTATTATTATTATTATTATTATTCCCACACTTTGATAACTTTGAAGTCGACCCACCAAGTCCAAAGGCACCACTCATGTTTTCCACATCGTTCAGCTTCTTCATTTGCACCATTTTCCTCCCTCTTAGCCATTTCTTGTTTATAGCAGCAGTTACACTTGCAGCATGTTCATCACCACCTTTCAACAATCCCTGGTAAAACCCCACTTTTTTTTTCAGATATACAGAACATTCATTTATCATGCAACAAGAAAAGTTAAATTAGACACCTTGTTATTAGTTTTATTACCTTTCTAGTTGGAACTGTCATATGGTTTGAATCTGGGATCCCATCTGTATAAAACAAAATTATAAGCAACATGCAATATTAAATAAAAAGGATTTTGATGTAGTGTTATGTATGTACCTTGGATGGCTTGTGCAATGGAGATCAATGCAGCAAATAGAAGCAAAATGGAGAGCCATGTTATGACCCTCTCAGCAGCCATTTGTCTTGCTAGAAATGGCTTATGTTGAGTAAATGAAAAAAGAAGCAAACTAGGGTTTTAGAGGTAGGGAGATTGATTGATTGATGACCAAATTATCAAGTCAGATATAGGTTTTAGCACCTATGTAGCAAAACCCAAGTCAAGGCTATGGTTTCCAACATCTGCCTAGCTTTTCAAAGTGATTATATATAGAGAGAAGAAATCTAGTTGAATTGATTTTTTTTTTTTAAATATTTGCACATGGAAGGTATTTGAATACTATAATTTATTGCATCTGAACACTCCAATATATCGCCCCACTTGTGTCAACGAGATTGAAGTTGAAACTATATGGGAATCTCAATGCTTTTTTCGTTTGCAATCACAAAAGGAATTTGTAGTAAATTTAAGTACTTGTTTCAAGGTCCAAGATGAAAATTGGGGTCTAAGAGAGAGGGGTTTTTTGTTGTTGTTGTTGTTGTTCCTAACAAATTTGCATGGAAAACATCGAAGCTATGGTAACAATGCAAAAAGTTTTGAAAGAGAGAGGATCTAAGGGTTTAAAAGTGGTCCATCAAGCAGTTTGTGTTAGAGGTAATGGTGGAAGCTTAGATAACGTAAAATGCAAGGTACGTGTGTTCTGCGCCTGTCTGCCGCCATGCAGTCAACGAGAAATATTAGGTTTTCGTTTTTGTTTGCCCCAAGCAGGCTATATTGATATACGGTTTCAAATCTTGATTTCCCAAATGAGTAGGCTACTATTCCCCAATCCCCACACCTTTGTTTTTCTTAAATGATTTTCAGCCTTTTCAAATCCTTCCTCTGTTACATCTTAATTGAACCTTTAAAGTATTAATATCATATTAATCAAATTCTTTCGTTTATTTATCTTTTAATTTAGATGTTAATTATTAACTCAGATATAATGAATGGATGATGTTATAAGCATATATCTATACTTATTACATTAATAACTTTAATATAATGTATAAAAAAAATGGAAGCCTTCTAAAATTTTATTGGATCTATCTACTTATTTAGTCTATCAAATTTAGATTATTTATATGGTAGGTTTAAAAATGTTATAATCTATTCATATGTTAATTTGTTAACATAACTACATATATTTACAATTTATGCATCATTGATAGGAATAAATCAATATCTCACACATTTTACTAATAGGAATGAGTCAAACAACCTGATTATATTATTTAAACATAGGAAAAATAGGATAAATTCTTTTATGAATTATTCTCATCACATTATTTATAGTTTCTTTTTTTTATTATTTAATAACATTTCAACAATTTTTTCTATGTTATTGACATATAGTTTTGGTATTTTTTTTATCTAGAACCCTAAAACTCGAATCCAAAACATTAAATCATAAACCTTAAATCTCAAACCTTGAACCCCCGATTTTTAATCATAAACCCTAAGCTCTAAACCTTGATTCTAAAACTTCAAACTTTGAATACTGAACTCCGAATCCTAAACCTTAAACCCTAAACTCTCATAATTCAAAATTTAAGTTTGAGTTCAAGAGTTGGGATTCAAGATTTGGGGTTTGAGTTCGAGATTTAAGGTCAGGGTTCTAGTATTGGAATTCAAAATTCAAAATTCAAAATAAAAATACCAAAATTATGTATTAATAACATGAAAATTTTGTTAAAATATTATTAAATAATTAACAACGAATAGGGAAGGGTCCAAAAACAGACACAATAGGGATGTAAACTAAGGGTGGGTTTGGATGGGCGATTGAGTGCGGTGCAGTGCGTTTAGTTTACTTTTTGTCTCATACTACAGTATCGTTATAGTATTTAATCTCACCGCTACCACTGTTTTTACACTAACTACAGGTAAACGCACCGCCCATCCAAACATACCTTAAGACAATGCAATCTTTTTTAATAGTTAAGAATTTGTGAAACCCTGGTCCTGAGGATAGGATAGGTTAGCATAGGTGGGTAGCTCAAGCGTAGTTTCCAACACCATTTGAATGATTCGGTGGGTCTAAACCCGCCAGCCACCACCGGCTAACATATTTTCACACACCTACACGTCGAAGTATGTGCCATAGTTGTATCGCAATACCACCAGAAGCATGTTCTGCCACATGCCCACCACATAATTATATTGTACGAAACCGTTGTTGGAGAAGAAACAATCTAGTAAGAAACTGCTTCAGCGTTTGCTAGCTTATTAGGAGAATATTAAATTATGGATTGTTGACTATCTTCAGTTTTATTTTGTTGATTTATTTCACTAAAATGTAAAATTTTAAAGTTATTTAAAAGTATATTTTATTAATTTTATTATTATAAAATTTGTTATTAACAACTTTAGTTTTTCACTCAATATAAGATTATTTAAAAGTATATTTTATTAATTTTATTATTATACAATTTGTTATTAGCAACTTTAGTTTTTATAATCTAATTTCCATTAAATTATTATATTTTTGCTTTTATTACCATTTATATATTAATTAATAAATATATGAAATTAAAATGAATCTATAAATCATAATTATAATAATTTGTAAAAATAATTTTATTATCAATCTTATTTGTAAATCATAATTAATATACTGGTAAATAAATCTATAGAATAAATAAAAATAATGTATACATCTACAGTTGTTTTACTATTAAGAACAAGGGGATATTTTTGTTATTAATTATACTTAAATTTTATTTGGAAAAAGTAAAACTAATTAAATTAAAAAACAAAGGACAAATTTTTCTAGAATTTCAAATTACACTCATAATTTTAGATAATCTAAATAATGGGTGATATTCGGATTACATTTTATATTCAAATATTTTGACACAATTTAGGAATGTGAGATTACGAGTGTCTAAAATGTTTTGAATCTAAATAAGATAATTTTAACTGGGAATGTGAGATTACATGAAATACAGCCCGAAGGAAAACTTAACAAAAAGAAGAATATGAAAATATATATGAATTATTATTTGATATACAATCGATACAATTTTTTAGTTTCATAAATAATATTAACACCTTATTATATGTCTCATTTATATTTATATTTATATTTTTTAAATATAAAAAATGTACTTGTCAATCTTTAAACTTTGTGTAAAATAAAAAAATTCTATTGCCGATATATCAAATAGTTATCCAATAAATATATCACGGGCAATATATTTATGTTTCAAATATCACCTGTAGTATTGGTTTTTTTTTTTTTTTTCAAGTCCATGGTTAAAGTTTATAGCTGTCTTTCCAATAATTTTTTTTTTCAAAATTTAAATTTAAATTTTCCAATAATGTATTATGACTGCACCCAATAGTTATATTGGTATATATTAGGCTGTATTGATTGAATGTTATTATATTTCCTTCATTGGAATTTGGAAAAGCCAATGCGGGTTGATCAATCTTCTTTCTATTGACGACATTTCTTCTCCATATGCATCGAAAGCATAAGACAATTACTTGAAGTTTTGTTTTGAAAGGTCCATAGGTCCGTTAGGTCCAAGAAGCTGACTGTGGCTAACTATGGCCTTAAACCCAATGACAGAAACTAGAAATTCAGGGTCAAGTAGAAACCAAGTGATCCAAGACTTAGCCCGTTATAGTTGACTACTTCATTGGTCCCAAGGCCACAGTAGCCGTAGCCGTAATTTTTTTCTCTGTTTATAATTTTGATCATTTGTATTTGCTCCATAGGGAAATTTTTCAGTGTGTTGATACAAGATATGTAATTCACATGGAGTAATAAAAATGGATAGTTGGGTTCATATAGAATAGGAGTTTCGAGGCAGCTGTTTTGTACAAATGTCTTCTAAAATAAGATCATGAAATGTTGTATTAAGATGTGATTTAATTACAATGGTGAAATTCTAAAAATTTTATTGGACTGAGTGAACCTTGATATGATCTAGTAACAGTTCACATGATAAATCTACACAACCTCTCTTTAATCAAAGTGGTTAGAGACATGTATTTATCATTATAAAATGATTCACAAAGGATTCCAGGTTCTCGCACAAACAAATAGTAAAATTGATGGAATGGGTCCTCATGTTGTTTTCAACTTTCATTTTCCTTTCATACTTGACTCAAGTGTGCTGCAGTTGGAGTTGGCAATGTTGATCATTGTTTGGGTAGCAGTGGTGACGTGGCGGGATAAAATGATCACTTCTCCATTGATTATCGTTAATAAAATGATGACGTGATAATTTGACCTCTAAATTAAGACTAAGATTAGAAAATTTATTACACGCCCATGCGTGTGAAAATTACAATTTTAGATACAAATGTATGAAAATAATATATAATAAATAATGAAATGTGCAGTTTGGAACTAATTGATAGCAACACATACACACAACCAATATTATTAATAATGACATATAAAATATGTATCTTGAGTTAGTGTCGAGTTAATTTATGACACTAACCCAATCAACATTATTAATACTAGAAATCTTATCACACATGTATGCGTGTGGAAACTATATATTTAAATAAAACTAAAATACTTTCGAATAATATGACTTATTTTAATTATAAAAGATATTTTCATAATTTTTCTAACCAAATTGATGATCCGGTTTAAAATGGCATCAAAGCAATAAAAAACTTAAATAATAAGTTAATAAATATTTTATACTTAAATTAATAATAAATTATCTATTGGTATACATGCAAAGATTATTGAATGTGTACTGTGATGAGATTAAAATTTGATATTAAAAAATAGATGCATCAGAATAAAAGGAAAAAAAAAAGAAAGAAATTAAAAAAAATACCACATGACTTTTTATTATTAAATTAAAATTTAAAATATGAGAGAGGACGAATAAATTTCATAAAATCCTTCTCAATTTCGGATCATAAAGTTATTAATTAGCTGAACAATGCCCCTATAATTTCCAGAAACTTGGCCATTATTTTACCCCTGTGGCCAATACTCTTGTTTGATAACTGTATTCCATATTTACACACATTTGAATATAAATATTACATGTTTTAATTTATAATCTAATATTTATTTGACATTTCGACTTTAAAAAAATTATTTTTGTTTATCATTTATTTTTTTAATCATTAAACTTGTATTGTTTATCAAATACCTCAAATTGCTGATGCAGCATCCTCATGTATGCCATGTCATCATTAAAATATTTTTATATTTTCTTATACTTTTTAATAATGTTAATAAGTTATTTAATAATTTTTATAAACTTTTGAGTAAAATTAATTAATAGCATCCACGTGGTAATTCACATATATATCATATCAGTAAAGATAATAAATATTAATTTTTCATTCTAAAATGTTTTTTTAAAGATTAAAAAAGTAAAAAATTAAATAAAGAGTTATACCTATTTGTTTTTATGAAATAAATGAGATTATTGTTATTTTCAAATATGAAAGAGAATTAACGCTTCTCAAATTTGAGCAGGATTCATGACGGTAGCGGATGGGCGCTTAATTAAAAATTTTAATAATTTTAAGAGTTTAATGGGAAAATTTTTAAAAATTCAAGTTTAATTAAAAAATTTAAAAATTTTGTGAAATTAATGAAAATTTCAAAAATTTTAGAAGAATTTAATTAAAAGTTTAAAAAAACTAAAAGGCCTTAATTAAAAATTTTCAAAATTGAAATATTTTTTATGGGAGGTTCCATTGGCCACCATTACCTTCTGCCCCAGATTCATGGAATATTGTTGATACATATAAGGGGAAAGATAACTTGATGAGCATCGAGATTCAAATAAAGCCAAAATTGTTGATTTGTCAGCAAGAGCAATAATTTAATTAAATTGAAAAATAAAATATTTTAATTTCTTTTGGAATTTTAGATAAAAAGAAATAGATTTTGAAATGATTAATATTATTTTTATAGTTTCATAAAACTAAACTATGAATTTTCAGATTTTTTTAAAGAAATTTATGATATTTGTAGAAGGTTTTAGAATTATGCTAAAAAAATTCCAAAAGTACTAAATTGATAATAGAATTATATTTGAAGGACAAATTAAATATGAATAGATTAAGGGAATGAGTGACTTTATTGTAATTGTGTATAGTATAGTGACTAATAGCATAGTTTACCCAAAAAGGAATAGGGGGGATAATATTTATGGTTCCAGAATAATTGGCCTTTGAATTCCTAAGTATAACTCTAAACTCTAAACTTCCCCCACCTTATTTCCGGGTTTCTAGAACCTCCATTCATTCCCTTAACCCCCTCTCAGTAGGGTTTCTACTTTCTTATCTTCATTTCTGCTTATTCCCACACTCTCACTTTCTCTTAAGCTTTGCCTTCATGGCTTCAGTTCCAACTAGAAGCTTAGCTACCCCATCTTTAGCTACTTCTCTCCCTTTAACAAACCCCAACAAGGCCTTCACTCTCCGAACCCCCTTTCTAACCCCAAATGCTTTCAACAACGCCTTCTCTTGCTCTGGCTTAAGGTGGAAACTTGAGAAGACAAACAACCTGATTGCGGTTCAGTGTGTGACGTCCACAGTTGCTGAGAAAGAGACCCAAGTGACTTCCGGGGAAAAATTTGAGTACCAAGCCGAGGTGGCTTTCTTTTTCTATTGGATATAATAGATTTTGTTGATTAATGGGTAGGTGTTTGTTTAATATTGATGGTTTCTCTCTTATGTTTGGCACGATTTTTACATGGCTGCAGGTTAGCCGCTTGTTGGATTTGATTGTTCATAGTCTATACAGCCACAAAGAGGTGTTTCTGAGAGAGCTTGTAAGGTGAGAGAACTTTTCTTCTATAACTGGTCATTTCTTTTCTTTCTTTTTTTACAATGAAGACTCCTAGTTTTGAATTGAAACTAATGAAGAATTCATGTTTTTGCGCTCTAGTAATGCTAGTGATGCTTTAGATAAGCTTAGATTCTTAAGTGTGACTGAGCCCTCACTGCTTGGAGATGCTGGGGAACTTGAGATACGCATCAAGCCTGATCCAGATAATGGGACTATCACAATCACGTACGTTTGCTTATGACCTTTCTTACTGAAAAAGTTGAAATGGAGGACTTATTTTCTTAAAATTTCTTTTCATGGATTTCAGAGATACTGGTATTGGCATGACAAAAGAAGAGCTTGTTGACTGTCTTGGAACAATTGCTCAAAGTGGTACTTCAAAATTTCTTAAGGCACTTAAGGTAACCTCTTTCATATATATTTTTTTAAATAAAAGAGTTTACTGTTTTCAGTCACTTACTTGGCATCTAATTCTCTGTAGGAAAATAAGGATCTAGGGGCAGACAATGGCTTGATTGGTCAATTTGGTGTTGGATTCTATTCTGCGTTTCTTGTTGCAGAGAAGGTAACATGCTATCTGCTTAATTGGTATCTTGCATTATGATCTTTCCGTTCCTATTTGAAGCCTCTTTTTGGTTCAATAATTTTCATGTTTAAGTGCTAATTGCATTTGTTTGCTTAAAATTATTCTTGATCAGGTTGTTGTGTCCACAAAGAGTGCAAAGTCAGAGAAGCAATATGTTTGGGAAGCTGTAGCAGATAGTAGCTCCTATGTGATCAGGGAGGAAACTGATCCTGAAAAGCTTCTAAACCGTGGTACCCAGATTACACTGTATTTAAGGGTACTCAACATGTTCCTTTTTTTTTGTCCCATTACATCCTGTTTGAATATTTCTGTTTGACTAGTGTATTTGTATGTTGAAATATGAAAAGAAGATAGTAGATGGAGTTTTGAGATTTTAATGTCGTGTTTATTGGTATAATGGCCTTTACATTCTGGTTCTTCCAAGTGCCAAATTTGGTCTAAAATGTTGTTCTCTTGCAGTCAGATGACAAGTATGAATTCTCTGATCCGATCAGAATTCAGAATTTGGTGAAGAATTACTCCCAATTCGTTTCTTTCCCCATCTACACTTGGCAAGAAAAATCAAGGACAGTTGAGGTTAGTGTATGTCTGTATGTACTTCTCTACTAGTTCTTTAGGCAAGGGTTAGCAATTTACAAATATCAGACTGACTAATTGTTACCCCTCTCCATTGCCTTGAGACTCCTCATGTTCTTAATCAGTACTGACTTTGGACCTCATGGATGTCTCAAGTTGTATAAACCAGTGTTAAAATCCTCGCCATGTTTGAGATTTATAACTATATGTATATATATACACAAACTGTGACTATATATATGTATATACAAACTATGAAAAGAATTTGTTTCTTTTGAAGATGTTACCATTTGGCTTAAGCCCATCAATGGACTTCTATTTTTTCCCAGTCTCCATAGCCAATGTGAAAGAGTCACTCTATTTTGTTATGTGCACTTGAACTCTGAGCGCATGGAAAGTTCTTGACCATTCTTTACTATATTCAACCTTTGAGCAGGTAGAGGAGGAAGAAAAACCAAAAGAAGGAGAAGAAGAAAAGCCAGAGGTAACCTTCCCCTGCTTTTGATATTAATTTTTGTAGCAAACTTTCTTCTTTGTAAATGTTTTGTTATAGTGGGCTTATCTGCTTGTTGACAGGGTGAGAAGAAAAAGAAGACAACTAAAACTGAGAAGTATTGGGACTGGGAATTAGCAAATGAAACAAAACCAATATGGGTGAGTTTGTTGTTCTGTCACCTCTATAAATGCAAGTTTTAATGCCTGCTTTTTCTTAAGAATATCCTCTATTTTCCATATAGTTTTTATTGTTATAAACCATCATTTACATGTCTTTTGGGAGGTCTGTTGTAGATGCGAAATCCAAAGGAAGTTGAAAAGGATGAGTACAATGAATTCTACAAGAAGACTTTCAATGAATTCTTGGATCCTCTTGGATACACTCACTTCACTACAGAGGTAAGTGTGCATTTATAGTTTTATAAATTGACAACTTATGCCTAGCAAAAGCCATTAATATTTCCCTTGTAATTATGCAGGGTGAGGTGGAGTTTAGGAGTGTTCTGTACATTCCTGGCATGGGTCCTCTCAACAATGAGGATGTTATGAATCCTAAAACAAAGAATATACGATTGTATGTGAAACGTGTATTTATCTCGGATGATTTTGATGGAGAGCTGGTAAGTTTTAACTTGGTCACTTGATAGCTCTATTTATAGAGTACTAACTTTTGCAGTTCTGAGTTCGTTTGTTGGGACTTATTATATTGCTTTGCATCGAATAAAACTCAGATGACTAGAAAATTTTAGTCTGTTTTGGTTTAAGTATCCTTCCATTTCTTGCTAGTTTAATGATAAAGCTGTAGAAAGCTTCAGGTTTTTTTTTTTTTTTTTTTGTGTGTGTGGACTTTCATATAAGGTGACTGAATCCTGAAATTTTGCAAGTGGGGGCTGTGATAATAGTTGATCCTCTGTTTGTAGCTTGTGTTATCAAGCTTTAACTTGTATTTAATCTTTACGTTGTTTTTCAGTTTCCACGATACTTGAGCTTTGTCAAGGGTGTTGTGGACTCAGATGATCTTCCCCTTAATGTTTCTCGAGAGATCCTTCAAGAGAGTCGAATTGTAAGATTAATTTTGTTTACACTTCTGTAGTTATATCAACAAAAATTTTACATCCACAAGCATACTCATTTATTGCCAAGTACAATTCTTATTTTCAGTTTAGGGGCTATGAGCAGTGCAGCTAGCTATTTAATTACTACTGTTACTTGTGTTATTTACTATTCTATGGTTATTATGTGTTAGGTGAGAATCATGAGAAAGAGGCTTGTCAGGAAAACATTTGACATGATTCAAGAGATTTCTGAAAGTGAAAATAAGGAGGTATATAGCATGGTGGGGATCATATGTTTTTTCATTATTTCTGACTTGAACTTTGTTGATTAACTTAGCTGAAAATTGATTACAGGATTACAAAAAATTCTGGGAGAACTTTGGCAGGTTTCTAAAGTTGGGCTGCATTGAAGACTCTGGTAATCACAAGCGTATAACTCCATTGCTTAGGTTTTACACATCAAAAAGTGAAGAGGAATTGACAAGTTTGGATACCTATGTTGAAAATATGAGTGAGAATCAAAAGGCAATTTATTACTTAGCAACTGACAGCTTAAAAAGTGCCAAGACTGCTCCATTCTTGGAGAAATTGGTTCAAAAAGACATTGAGGTATGTTTGTAGATTTGCATTGGATGTACAAGGTTCTAAATAAACTTGGCATTTGGTCTTTAATAATTGTAGTCTTTAATAATGTGATTAAATTTGATAGATGTCATCGAATAGTGAATTGCCTGAATCATGTTTGGGTAGTCTTCTATTTGGAAATACCATGAAAGACTTAGCTTAAGAATAGAGAAGAGATAACATTTGTTGTTTCTTATAATGATAGGATGAAAGAGACCTTTATATTCTTGTTTTTACTAAACTCTTGTTTGTCTTTTTCCTGTAGTGGATATGGTCTCTTTGCTTTTGATGTTCCATGATAACTGATATAAATTCTTGTTTTATAGGTTCTCTATTTAATAGAACCTATCGATGAGGTTGCCATCCAAAATCTGCAGACCTACAAAGAAAAGAAATTTGTTGATATTAGCAAGGAAGATTTAGAACTTGGTTGGTGTTTATGATTTCATCTTTTCATTTACTTGTTTTTGCTCTTAATTTCTGATGGCTTTGGAGTGAATATGATGGAATTTGTCATCATACAGGTGATGAAGATGAGGTAAAAGAGAGGGAAACTAAGCAAGAATACAACCTTCTCTGTGATTGGGTAAAGCAACAACTTGGAGACAAAGTGGCCAAAGTCCAAATTTCGAAGCGTCTATCGTCTTCACCTTGTGTTCTTGTTTCTGGCAAGTTTGGATGGTCAGCCAACATGGAAAGGTAAGCAGTTTGCTTTTACTTCTCAATATGAATCATAGAAATATTTGAAACCTATTCTTCAACTAGTATTTTCAAATGCATAATGAAGGTTGATGAAAGCACAAGCCCTTGGAGATACTGCAAGTTTGGAGTTCATGAGGGGAAGGAGGATACTAGAGATTAATCCAGATCATCCAATTATCAAGGACTTGAATGTAAGACCGTTTTAGTTAAACTTGATACAAGATGTTGTTGTTTGAGTGTGTAATTACGATGTTAATTTTGGTTCTATTTTCCATGCAGGCTGCATGCAAGAATGCACCCGAAAGCAGTGATGCCAAGAGAGCTGTTGACTTGTTGTATGATACAGCATTGATCTCCAGTGGTTTCTCTGTAAGTGGATAGAATCCTTTATTTGATTTAGGTTTAACATATTTGCAGATTTTTATGTATCATGTTATTCTTACATTCATCTTTGATTGTGCAGCCTGAGAGCCCTGCTGAGTTGGGAAACAAGATATACGAGATGATGGCAATGGCACTTGGAGGCAGATGGGGTAGATCAGAGGAGGAAGATGAGATTGAAGCATCAGAAGCTAGTGCTGCTGAAACCGATATGGGTGACGTTGAAATTTCAGAGACCCAAGTTATCGAACCATCGGAAGTACGGACAGAGAGTGATCCTTGGCAAGATTAAATATGGTCAAAATTATATTGTAAATTTTCATATATTATTTGATTGGGATTTAGCAAAATAATCAGGAAAATAAATAAGAACACTTAGAAGTGAAGAATTTTGTTAAACAGACAAGTTTTTGATGGTTTAATATGATCATTTTGGCTGTGCATAAACTGATTGATATTTAGCGAATTTTAGAGCATTTAAGTTGCCAAATGCAGACATTTGTTAAGTAAAACCAAATTGATCTAACAACTTAGATTAGTGGGCAATTAACTAAACAAAATTGGATAGGAAGCACGCCAAGATTTAGTGCATAAATTAATAATATTTATTTAAGGATTTATATTTGACCGATGATAATGCATAAATTTGCACACCAGAAAAGTCTCCATTTTCAAAAGTCTATCAGTATCGATCCGAGGAAAAGTTCGAGCTCGGAAAGAGCTTTACCCGAAATCAATTTAGCTTGAGCTAAATATAAATCTAATTCAAAGTTTGACTTTATAACTAAACAATTATAATTGACATTAATAATTAATATAATTTTATGATAATATTTTAGTTTTTAAAAATGTATTAATAAGTCTTGCGTATTTATATTAAAATTTTATTAATAGAAAAAGTAGTTAATAATATTTTTATGTTAAATTATAAAGTGAAATAAATTTTTAAAAAACATTTAATTATATATGTATAATAAATATATAAAATTAATAATTATTAAAATTTATAAAATTAAATTTTAATGATAGTATAATAATATATATATATAACTATTACCGAAACCAAAATCAATTACCTAACTTGCCTTTAAACTAATATAATAAATTAGTATATTATTAATACATAAAATAATATTATAATATATAACTATTACTAAAAATATAATACATATATTAACTACTACTATAATCTAGATTAAGTTTATTCACGATTTGACCTTTAAAATATACCTGTTTTCTCACTTTATCACCTAAACCTTTTCTGGTCCTAGTTTAGTAGCTTAAGTACACTCAAATTCCCAATTTGCTATCTAAAGAATCCCTTCATTATATATTTTTTAATCCGTTTTTGACAGACATTAAAAAAAAAATCTTATAGCCAATCATAAAGCGACACGTGATGCCTTTATGTAAAAAAAGGTTTTATTTTATTAAATGTATATGCACATTAAAAAAAATAATAATTGGAAATAAATATATAAAAATTCAGAAAAAAATATATAAAATCTAGAAAACAACATAAAAATTATAAAATTAAAATTTACAAAAACATACAATAATTGCAAAGAAATTATTTGAGATTGATAATATTATTAAAAAATGTAAAAAATTATAATAAAAAATTGTAAATTTTTTTAAAAAGGTTTAAAAATATATTTTTAAAAATTCTAAAAAGGTGTTCAAAGTTTCTACAATTACTTGAAATTTAAATACTTTTTTTTAATTTTTATAACATTTTTCAATTTTATAAATTATTTAGACTTTTTAAAATTTATAATTATATATTTTAGAGTTTTATTAAAAAATAATTTTTAAACTTTTTTAAAAAAAATTATATATTAAATATTGTCAAAACCCCTTTTTTTTTTTGTTCAACTTGTTATTTTAAAACAGAAATGGAGTAGCCACCAATCCTTTTATTAGGTGTGATTGGATCACCTCGAAATTTCATCATTTTAATATAAGCTTAAAATTATTAAAACAATAATTTTCAATCTACAAAATCCAAGAAGTGAGTTCGGGAGTCGATTACATATAAGGAAGGATTAGCACCCTTATAACGCCCAAAAGTGGTACCTAGTTGATTATTTGAGGTCTTAGTGTTGGAAATTAAGAATTAGAAAGAGAATTTAAAATGCAATCCCCTTTTGCATGATGTTATTCGAGAAAATATTACCATCTAAATTAAATTTTATGTAGAAGACTCTTATTTTGAGTTAATCGAGAAGAAGAGGTCATGTCCTGTAAGTTAGGAATTGGCATCTCGAATCCTCGAAAACAAGAATACTCGTCATTTGATATTTACCTAAATCCTATATGTTTTAAATTTTAAAAGGACATTCGATTATTTCAGTTCAAGGAGGAAGTCGTACCTCGTAAGTTAGGGGCACAATTTCTCAAATCCCCTAATTACAGAACATCACCTCGGTTCATATAACGTGATACGCGATCAATTTATTTGAATATGGTGCGAAAATGACCAAATATATTTAAACATGATATATAATGTGATGATGACAAAAATAAAATAAAATAACTACGAGGGTAAAAACAAAATAATAATAATAAAGTAATAAAATAATAGTAATCGTATTAGTAACTAATAATAATACAACTACGACATTAATTGATGATGATGACAATGTCAATAATTATAACATGATCAATACCATAATAATAATGTAGATAAAAGAATAAAATAACAACTTAAAAATGAAACTTAGGATTGCATAACTTAAAGGGTTAAAGCGCGAATAATGAAATTGAAAAGACCAGAATTTTAAAACATGAAGTAAAGGAATCAAATTAAATAAAGGGACTAAATTGAAAATGTAATAAAATTTAAAGCATAAATTATAAAAGAGGAACATAAAGGATCAAATTAGAATAAGATAGGAAAGTACAAGGACTCAGAGGGCAATTATCCCAACCCCATTACACGTGTCATTCCCGAGGGGATTATCAGTGGGTCAGGGGGACCAAATTGCACAAGAGTAAAATTATAGGGGGACCAAGTATATTTAAACATGATATATAATGCGATGATGGCAAAAATAAAATAAAAGAACTACGATGTTAAAAACAAAATGATAATATAATAAAATAATAATAAAGTAATAAAATAATAGTAATTGTATTAGTAAATAATAATAATAATACAACTATGACATTAATTGACGATGATGACAATGTCAATAATTATAACATGATCAATACCATAATAATAATGTAGATAAAAGAATAAAATAACAACTTAAAAATGAAATTGAGGATTGTCGCAACCATTTTTTGAAGAAAACGGGAATCGAACTTGGGCTTTGAAAATGAGTAAAACGGGAGTCGCCACCGACCTTTTATTAGGTGTGATCGGATCACCTTGTTTTAATAAAACATTTGGCTTACTAAAACAGTGTTTTTAGGTCCACGAATATTCGAGAAAATAGGTTCGGGAGTCGGTTACGTGCGAGGAAGGGTTAGCACCCTCGCAACGCCCAAAATCGGTACCAAATTGATTAATCAATGTCCTAATGTCGAAAAGTTTGAAATGATTTTTGAAATTTTGCTCTTTTTATTGTTTTTAAACAACTCGATTGAATATTGAGTTTCTCTTGTTTCGAAGGAATAGAGTCTCACATCCAGCACGATTGGACATGATAATCTAAGCCCCCGAATTCAAGATCATCTCGAGAAATACCTCTAAGCACATATTTTTTTGGGATTTTGGAAAGGGTATTTGCTCATTCGGTCATATCAAAAAAAACACACCCAGCACGATTGGGCACGATCTTTTCGAACTTCCAAACGCACAAATATCACCTTATTGGGAAATAGAAACAAAATTTGAAAGGTTATCCACTGGTTCGGTCAAACAAAAAGTCACACCCAGCACGATTGGGCACGAATTTTTGAATTTCCAAACTCAGGAATGTTACCTTTACGAAACCCCTTTTTTATGATTTTTTTTTAATAAATGAGAAAATGTTGAAATGCATTTCAAAGTCACCAACCTACATGAAACGATGCAAACAAGAATAAACAAAACATAATAAAATGTGCAATAACGAAGACAAAATTAAGAAAGTAAGGTAAATTAATGATAACAAAGAAATTCAAAGTAAAAACGATGTTAATAATAATAGATATAACAATAACAGTAGTAATGATAATAATAATAATAATAATACGGAAATATGTACAAAGAAAATATATATAAATATAGTAACGGTAATAATAATAATGAAAATAGTAATAATAATAATAATAATAATAATAATAATAATAATAATAATAATAATAATAGAAAATATAATAATAAAATAGTAATAATAATGATACGATATATGTACAATACAATAATGTAAATATTGTAATAATAATAATAATGATATGAACTATATACAATGTAAGGATATATAGTAATAATAATAATAATGAAGATAGTAATAATAATAATAATAATACTAAATATGTACAATATAATAATATATAGCAATAATAATAAAATAATAATAATAATAGTAAATATATATATACAGCTAATAATAATAATAATAATAATAATATAGTAATAATAATACAAGGATAAAGTAAATTATAAAATACTAAAAAAAGATCAAATTGGATTAAAAATGTGATTTTGGGGTCGATTCGAAATAAAATAAAGAGGGGAGGGCTGATTTGCAACGCGCGCACAATCTGGAGGGACCAAGGAGGGAATAGGACCCTCTTGCCAAAACGCGCAGCAGCAGGAAGGACTAGATTGTGAACAAAAACGAAGTCTTGGGGTAAATTTAAAAATACCAGAAAATCTAATTTAAAAAAAACTGAAAATGCGGAAGGACCAAAAGGGAAATTATCCCAATAGACAAAAACACGCGGATCCCTTGGTCGGGTCGGGTCGCGCACACGGGTATGCTCAAAACGACGTCGTTTTGGGCATCAATGGCCAGGCCCAAAACGTTTCAAAAAAAAAACTTCCTCTTCTCTCTCTCTCACTCTCTGCAGGTTTTGAAGTCCGGCGAGCACCCAGCCGGTCGACCGCCAGGGGTTCCGTCGTCGGCGATTGTCAGGTAATTTGTAATACCCCTATACCCGGTTCAATTATACAAACCCGGTATAAGACTATTACATTTGGTGCCAAAACAATTATGGCCAGATACTGTCTAATTAAAACATTTGTATATAATATTTTAACTTACTAACCATTTTTGCTAACATATTTATTGTTTATTAATTCATTCCATATATACCAAAATACTTCAAATAACTGAAAATAGATAAAATTTCAAGAATCTACATTTTAGTCCCTATCACATGGGAACACCTTTGAACTACATATGTACATGCCATTTTAATACAAAATATAGTACCTACTTTTGAAGCCCTTGAGGATGTGATGAGATGAGAGATCTTCTAGTTGGACTTCTCTTCTAGTCTAATTGTACCTCACAGCGTTAAAATAAGCGCGTTAAGCCCGATGAAGGCTTAGTAAGCACCACAAGAATAATTAAATAAGTAAATAATCATAACAAAATATTTTAAACTCATTCAATTATTACATATCGACTCACATATAAGTTTCTTCAACTATGCCTTGCTTTAATAAAATTTAACTTATCTTTTGTAAGGTATAAATCTTACCTTAACACATCAGTAATTCACTTTGTTCTCATTTCACATTCTTAGCCCAAAGTAGACTTTATAGAACACATCGGATATACGGAACATATCTGAGGTGCATTATGATGCACAAGTGGAATGAGAGCACCAATGTGCTAATAATCGAGAGCAAACGGCGTGCTAATAATCGAGAGAGCACCAACGTGCTAATATCGAGAGCACCAACGTGCTAATATCAAAAAGCGCTAAAGTTCCTTAATGGCATGCCACTAATATCCCGAAGAGTTCTAAATTTCGTCTACTTGGGCATTAAAGCTGAATATCATATATTTAAATAATTCACATAAATATTTCAAAAAGGATAAATAACAATAATTTAAAATTCTTGTAGTACTTACAACAAAAAGGTTGAAATGATATATGTTAGTCTTCCTTCACTCCTTAACCTTCTCTTTTCCTTTTCCTTCAATTCGGTCCTCTCCTTTCTTTTCTTTTTCTTCAATTTCATATAAACATATAACATTTATATGTTAAAAATAATCAAATAAACTTTCTGTATTATTTAATAAAATAAACATATATAATAAAATAAATTCATCTTTTCTTACTTTTGCTCACATTTCATTTTAATCCTTTACTCATAAATTTATTCAAAGCTGTCCTTTTGTGTCATAGCCACTAAATTATTTATTTACAGAGCTACAGAACTCCAAATGAAGAACCATTAATTTGTCTTGAAACTAGACTCATATATATTCATACCATAAAATTTTCAGAATTTTTAGCCTAGCCAATTAGTACAGTTTATTCATCAAAGTCACCCCTGTTTTGCTGTCTGGCAGTTCTGACCCTTCTTCACTAAAAATTAATTATCTCTTCATACCGAATTCCGATGATGTTCCCATTTATTTCTATTAAAAATAGACTCATTCAGGATTCTAATCATATAAATTTAAGCCTCTAATTATTTTTATCCAAATTTTTATGATTTTTTAAAGTTAGAACAGGGGAACCCGAATTCATTCTGACCTTGTCTCACAAAAATATAAATATCTTAGAATACAGAATTTCTTTGCTTTCCATGTTTCTTTCATATGAAAATAGACTCAATAAGCTTTAACTTCATGTCTCACTCAGCTTCTAATTCCACTTCTACGAATTTTAGTGATTTTTCAAAGTTACTCTACTGCTGCTGTCCCAAAACTGTTTTCTTATAGCTTGTTTTGCAATTAAGTCCTTTATCCAATTCTAACTTCAAATTCTTTCAATTAAACCACTAATTCATCATTTTATTCATCATATGCTATATTCAAAAACTCTAAAACTTTAAAAACTTCAACTTAAATTCATCAAAACTTTGTTCTAAAACTTATAAAGCATCAAAATTAAAAGAGAAGGGCTAAATTAACTTACCTATTAAACATCCAAGCTTTAAATCATTAATTTCTCCATTTTCTTTCTTTCTTTCTTTCTTTCCCCTGCTCACTGTTTCGTTTGCTTCTCTGTTTCTGTTT
The DNA here is from genome assembly GCA_025503065.1 of Gossypium bickii. NCBI lineage: Eukaryota > Viridiplantae > Streptophyta > Magnoliopsida > Malvales > Malvaceae > Gossypium > Gossypium bickii. The sequence goes on from CP106709.1 coordinate 62,104,675, forward strand.
CTATCTTTTTTTTTTCTTTAGTTTGTTTATATAATATAATATTATAATAATATAATAATAATATAATATAATATAATATAAATATATAATATAATAACATACTTTAAAAAATCTCAAATTTTTCATACTTAACCGCCTCAACTTTACAAAATGGCATAATTGCCATTTTTGGTCCTTTATAATTTCTTTTAATCTGTAATTTAACTTTTACTTTCATTTCAATTTAGTCCTTTTCATTTAATTTCCTACCCAAATGTTAAAATTTTCTAACGAAAGTTTAATACCACTTTACTAACATTTTATAAATATTTATAAAAATATTTCCTATCATATAAATATTCATGCAAATATATTGAAATAAATTTCTCTTTAAATCGGATTTATGGTTGCGAAACCATTGTTCCGATAACCTTGAATTTAGGCCATTACAACTCTCCCCCCCTTTAAGGATTTTCGTCCTCGAAAATCTTACCAGTAAAGAAGTTTGTATATTGTTTCCTCATTGCCTCCTCCGGTTCCCATGTCACTTCCTCAATCCAGTGCTTTTGCCACAATACTTTTACCAAACTTATTTTTTTATTTCTAAGCTCCTTTGTTTCCCGTGCCAATATCTTGATCGGTTCTTCACTGTAACTCATATCCGGTTGAATCTCCACTTCTATCGGAGAAATAACATGTGAAGGATCTGACCGATATCGTCGTAGCATAGACACATGAAAAACATTATGGATTCTATCAAGTTCTGGTGGTAATGCCAACCGATAAGCGACCGGTCCAATTCTTTCTATGATCTCATATGGCCCAATAAATCTTGGACTCAATTTACCCTTTTGACCGAACCTGAGAACTTTCTTCCAAGGTGACACTTTTAGGAATACCTTATCACCCACCTGAAATTCAATCTCTTTTCGTTTACGATCGGCATATGATTTTTGACGATCAGATGCTGCTTTCAAACTATCCCGAATGACTTTTACTTTTTTCTTCTGTTTTCTGGATCAAATCAACCCCATGTATCTTCTTTCCATTGAGCTCTGTCCAATATAACGGTGTTCTACACTTTCTACTATACAAAGCTTCATACAGAGCCATTTTAATATTGGACTAATAACTATTATTGTAAGCAAATCCAATCAAAGGTAGATACCTCTCTCAATTACCTTCGAACTCTAGTATACAACATCGGAGCATATCTTCCAATACCTGAATTACAAGCTCAGATTGGCCATCTGTCTGAGGATGAAATGCAGTACTGAAATACAACTAAGTACCCATAGCTTCTTGTAATTTATCCCGAAAGCGAGGCGTAAATCGGGGATATCAATATAATGGAGACAGACATTGCGTGTAGTCGACAATCTCAGATGTATACAGTTTAGCCAGTTTATCTAAAAAAATAATCCATACGTATCGGAATAAAGTACGCTGATTTTGTCAATCGGTCAACAATCACCCAAATAACATTTTTTTTCCTCGGAGATAATGGTAACCCCGATAGAAAATCCATAGTGATTCTTTCCCATTTCCATTCCGGTATAGTAATTGGTGAAGTAACCTCGAAGGTACACGGTGTTCTCGCTTTGACTGTTGACATATCAAACATCTTGATACAAACTCAGAAATATCACGTTGCATACCTGGCCACCAGTACATCTTCTTCCTAAATCTAACCAATTCTCTCTCGAATCCATCAATTTGCGAATGAAAAGCTGTACTGAAATCGAGTTAAGTACTCAATAATTTCATGTAATTGTTTTCAGAACCCCAAAGTGAACTACAATCTCGATCAGAAATTATCAATACTGGAATACCATGAAATCTTACAATTTCTGGAATGTACATCTCTGCAAGTTTCTGAAGCCATCAATCACTTCTGACTTTATAAATTAATCAACTATTATTCATATAGAATTCTTATAAGTTATTCCGAAATCAGAAAGTGAACCGTAAACTGTAAATCTCTATCAAACATTTCACAGACTGATACTCCATATAGTTTGCCAATTTCATGGACTTATATCTCATTTCCATCCCAGTATCTTTACTAGCTGTAATAATTCTGTAAACACCAATACCGGATATTCAACTAAAATTAATCCTTCATCAGACAATAGCAATCGAATATTTATTACTCACAAAGCGAACAATTATTTTCCCATTCAAATCATCTACAATTATATTTATTTTTCCCGATTGGATGAACAGTAACCGATGCTTCAATTATTAGAACTTCCATCTACTCAAAATTCTACTAGCATTGATTAGTCCATTCAAACCTTGTGTCTTCCTGTAGTATTCTTATCATTTATGTAGCTATCATAAAAAACACTTCCACAAATATTAAAAAGAAATCCCAACACTTCAAATTATCCCAAGTCCACAGTCATCAAATAGATAAAGCCATAGTACTGTAATAGATCTCACATTTCAATAATATAAATGGATCAATACTTCAACTTCAATGGTGCTTTAAAATAGAAGGAGAAATCCAAGAGTAGTCTCAATAATAACCAGTATAATAATACAACTTCTATAATCTAAGATCCATATCACCGAGCTTCCATAACTGAACTAAGATTTATAACAGTAATATATATATTTACCTTCTATCACTGAATACCCCTTCACAGATGAATCATATTTGATAGATAAGATCAGACTATAAAATAATAAGAAAACCAATATAATGAAATCCAGATGTGGCATAATGAAATCCCAGATGTGAAGCTATATTGAATTTCCGAGAATAAAAACCACATTCAATGATAAAGAAATCGATAATATTCCAAAGAAAAACCAGAAGAAGAATACCATTTATCCTCACTAGAAACGATTGTGATAAAGATAATGCAAATTGCGTATATGTACTAGAATATCAACCGGTAGAAATAGAAAATAACTTCATATGAATCTGACCATTAAGTCATCTATCTAACAGAACAAATTAGAAAATCCAAAGAAAAATAGAGCAGTACCGATCAGGAATCAACCAGAACTTCCATTTTAACGTTATGATTTCAAATTTTCTACACAATGAAAATCACATCTGAACAGTTGCATAGACCTCTGAAGATAAAAGAACATATAGAATACCCATATAGAATACCCAGAAGAGATCATTGTAAAATACCCAACTATAGCAGCTGTATTCAAATATTTCTGCAATTCCATTACTAATCCGTTAACATATATAATCATCAACAGTCCCGTATCATTCATTTCACTCACAAAGCTTATTCTAAAGAAATTTTCAGTTAACTCATTCTGTAGTTACCATATCTGAATAAATCAATTTCTGATAAATGACTCCTTTCTTTAATAGTAGCACTGTGTATCCCCCACATAATTTTCAGAAAAGAAATCAGATAAATTCACGTTCATATTCAGCAACAGACATGTAGTTCTGCTTCAAATCCAGAAATTCTCTTTTCTTCTTTTCAAAATAAGGTTGACACACATATTTCTTTTAAATTTAGATACAAAGGAATTCCAATTAATTTTCTCTGCAGAATGTATATTCCTGACAGTATTCTACCGTTGGTAAGCCTCACCCTTTAATAAAGATAATGCACATTTTAACTTTTCATCCCTTGCATAATCGCAATTCTTCAAATATTCTTTGGTCGTTCTCTAATCATTCTTCACCTCATTTGGGTCATCATCTTTCTTTCTTTTAAACTCTTGATTCCACACTTTTGAACTAAATCATTATAATTCCTATCAATTTCACTATAAATATAACTGTACCAATAAGGGGGTAGAGATCGTAAGGCCTCATAATTTAGATTCATGTATATACTCATATAACATAACATTTATCATTTCTTACTATAAGACATTTATCCACATCTTTTCAAATTCTGTTTCATCATAAGTAACATTTTGCTTAATTATTTCGATTGGAAAACATTTCTTTCTTTAACATTTCCTCTTTCTATACTAAGAGGTAACCGACTCTATTTTATTAAATTCATAAATTCCAGTATACATCACAGAATCGGTATCTTTTATTCTTTCATAAGGCATCTTTTATTCTACAATATTCATAAAGTACACAATTAAATAACTAAACCTCATCTCATCACATCAATTTATAAAATGGCATGTACAAATAGACTCATACTCGACCCAAGAATTCAAAAAACCTAGGCTCTGATACCAATAAATGTAATACCCCTATACCCGGTTCAATTATGCAAACCCGATATAAGACTATTACATTTGGTGCCAAAACAATTATGGCCAGATACTGTCTAATTAAAACATTTGTATATAATATTTTAACTTACTAACCATTTTTGCTAACATATTTATTGTTTATTAATTCATTCCATATATACCAAAATACTTCAAATAACTGAAAATAGATAAAATTTCAAGAATCTACATTTTAGTCCCTATCACATGGGAACACCTTTGAACTACATATGTACATGCCATTTTAATACAAAATATAGTACCTACTTTTGAAGCCCTTGAGGATGTGATGAGATGAGAGATCTTCTAGTTGGACTTCTCTTCTAGTCTAATTGTACCTACGCGTTAAAATAAACGCGTTAAGCCGATGAAGGCTTAGTAAGCACCACAAGAATAATTAAATAAGTAAATAATCATAACAAAATATTTTAAACTCATTCAATTATTATATATCGACTCACATATAAGTTTCTTCAACTATGCCTTGCTTTAATAAAATTTAACTTATCTTTTGTAAGGTATAAATCTTACCTTAACACATCAGTAATTTACTTTGTTCTCATTTCACATTCTTAGCCCAAAGTAGACTTTATAGAACACATCGGATATACGGAACATATACAGAGGTGCATTATGATGCACAAGTGAACAGAGAGCACCAATGTGCTAATAATCAGAGAGCACTGACGTGCTAATAATCAGAGAGCACCAATGTGCTAATATCAGAGAGCACCAACGTGCTAATATCAGAGAGCGCGCTAAAGTTCCTTAATGGCATGCCACTAATATCCCAGTAGTTCTAAATTTCGTCTACTTGGGCATTAAAGCTGAATCTCATATATTTAAATAATTCACATAAATATTTCAAAAAGGATAAATAACAATAATTTAAAATTCTTGTAGTACTTACAACAAAAAGGTTGAAATGATATATGTTAGTCTTCCTTCACTCCTTAACCTTCTCTTTTCCTTTTCCTTCAATTCGGTCCTCTCCTTTCTTTTCTTTTTCTTCAATTTCATATAAACATAAAACATTTATATGTTAAAAATAATCAAATAAACTTTCTGTACTATTTAATAAAATAAACATATATAATAAAATAAATTCATCCTTTCTTACTTTTGCTCACATTTCAATTTAATCCTTTACTCATAAATTTATTCAAAGCTGTCCTTTTGTGTCATAGTCACTAAATTATTTATTTACAGAGCTACAGAACTCCAAATGAAGAACCATTAATTTTTCCTGAAACTAGACTCATATATATTCATACCATAAAATTTTCAGAATTTTTAGCTTAGCCAATTAGTACAGTTTATTCATCAAAGTCACCCCTGTTCTGCTGTCTGGCAGTTCTGACCCTTCTTCACTAAAATTAATTATCTCTTCATACAGAATTCCGATGATGTTCCCGTTTATTTATATTAAAAATAGAATCATTCAGGATTCTAATCATATAAATTTAAGCCTCTAATTATTTTTATCCAAATTTTTATGATTTTTTAAAGTTAGAACAGGGGAACCCGAATTCATTCTGACCTTGTCTCATAAAAATATAAATATCTCAGAATACAGAATTCCTTTGCTTTCCATGTTTCTTTCATATGTAGATAGACTCAATAAGCTTTAACTTCATGTCTCACTCAGCTTCTAATTCCACTTCTACGAATTTTAGTGATTTTTCAAATTTACTCTACTGCTGCTGTCCCAAAACTGTTTTCTTATAGCTTGTTTTGCAATTAAGTCCTTTATCCAATTCTAACTTCAAATTCTTTCAATTAAACCACTAATTCATCATTTTATTCATCATATGCTATATTCAAAAACTCTAAAACTTCAAAAACTTCAACTTAAATTCATCAAAACTTTGTTCTAAAACTTATAAAGCATCAAAATTAAAAGAGAAAGGCTAAATTAACTTACCTATTAAACATCCAAGCTTTAAATCATTAATTTCTCCTTTTTCTTTCTTTCTTTCTTTCTTTCCCCTGCTCTCTGTTTCGTTTGCTTCTCTGTTTCTGTTTCTATCTTTTTTTTTCTTTAGTTTGTTTATATAATATAATATTATAATAATATAATAATAATATAATATAATATAATATAAATATATAATATAATAACATACTTTAAAAAATCTCAGATTTTTCATACTTAACCGCCTCAACTTTACAAAATGGCATAATTGCCATTTTTGGTCCTTTATAATTTCTTTTAATCTATAATTTAACTTTTACTTTCATTTCAATTTAGTCCTTTTCATTTAATTTCCTACCCAAATGTTAAAATTTTCTAACGAAAGTTTAATACCACTTTACTAACATTTTATAAATATTTATAAAAATATTTCCTATCATATAAATATTCATGCAAATATACTGAAATAAATTTCTCTTTAAATCGGATTTATGATTGCGAAACCATTGTTCCGATAACCTTGAATTTAGGCCATTACATAATTTTTTTATTTTTTTTGTTTTTTTCAATATATATATACGTTTTGTGGATAAAAAGAAAAAAGAAAAAAGGATTCAAAATATAAAGAAAAAAAAAAGAAAAATAATACCTTTGAATATTCAAATCAGACTTGTCTTTTAAATTTTTGTGATTGACCTTTGGTGCTTTTTTTTTTATTTTCGGAATCTCTCTTTATTTGATTGATTGTCAAAAAAAAAGATCCTTATTACAGTGTGATAATCGGCTTTTTATAGCCGAATGTAAAAAAAATAAACTAAATACAGCCTGTTTTCCATTTTCTGTTGTGGATCTGTTCTTCTCTTGTCTTTTTGCAGATCGTGGGGGGGTAGAGGAAAGCGGAGGAATGGCTAGTGGAGGCCGGCGCTGGTGGGGCGATAGTGGAGGCTAGTGGGGGGTTGCGGCGGCACGCGCGCGGCGTTAGGGTTAGGGGGAGGCTAGGGTTTCTGGGAAAGGTTTAAGATGTGGGCTAGATCTTTGGGTTAGGGTTTTTAGAAATTGGGCTTGTGAAGTGGGTTTAGTGTAATCTGTTTATTTGACCCGGACCAAAATTGGTTACTACAAGGATTGTATAATTTGAAGGGCTAAAGCGCGAATAATGAAACTGAAAGGACCAGAAATTTAAAACATGAAGTAAATGAATCAAATTAAATAAAAGGACTAAATTGAAAATGTAATAAATTTAAAGCATAAATTGTAAAAGAGGAACATAATGGATCAAATTAGAATAAGATAGGAAAGTAGAGGGACTCAGAGGGCAATTATCCCAACCCCATTACATGTGTCATTCCCGGGGGGTTTATCAGTGGGTTAGGGGGACTAAATTGCACAAGAGTAAAATTATAGGGAAAAATAAATTAAATAAAAAACATTTGATGAAAGCGAAAAAGAAAAAAGTGGAAGGGCCAAAACATCAATTAGACCCTCCCCTTGAAAACACGTGGATCCTAGAGGGTTTAGGTCAGATTGTCGGGTTAGACCCAAAACGACGTCGTTTTGGGCGTCTGAAAGTCAAGCCCAAAATGGTGTCGTACTAGGACCATTTATAAGCAAAAAATTTCGAAAAAAAAAAACATTTCTCACTTGTTTAAAAACAAAAAAACTTTTCTTCTCTCTTTTTTTTTTTATTATCTCGAGCCTCCCTTATGTCTGGCCATCGGGACATCATGGCTCTGTCGTGGCCATCGGTCATCAGCGACGGCGGCCGCAGCCTCCTGTGGCTAGAAATCGCCCAAATTACCCTTTCGAACCCTCTTTACGTGTAAAGTCTAGATCTGGGCTTCAAATCCCTAGAAACCCAGTCGAAGTTCGACTAGAAGGTGAGGAACCTCTCGGTTTCCCCGTCCCTGACGAGGTCCTCGGCGAACCCTAAAGGTTTGGATGTAACACCCCTCACCCGTATTCAACGCTGGAATAGGGTTACGGAGCATTACCAGACTTACTATACAATTAAACACACATTTCACATACATTTTCAATTTTCATATAATCATCATTCAACATCATTCACATCGTCCCTAATACGAGCCTACGAGGCCCAAAACATGCATTTGGGGTGATTCTGGACTAAACCGATAACTCAAGAAATTTTACAAAACTTAGAAGAATTTTCCAAACTACAATGGACACATACGCCCGTGTGGCTCGGCTGTGTGTCTCACAGGGCCAAAGACACGCTCGTGTCATAGGCCGTGTGGACATCCGAAATGAGATCACATGGCTGTGTTCCAGCTCGTGTCTGGCCCCTTGTAACTCTCTGACTTGGGTCACACGGCCAACACACATACCCGTGTGGTCAGTCCGTGTGCCCCTAAGAATGGCCACACGCGCCCCTGTGCTAGGCCGTGTGCTAAGTTATGCCAAACCTGTAGGGTATACTGACTTTAGGCCACATGGCCAAGTTACACGCCCGTGTGCTGGATCGTGTGGAGCATACTGACTTGATTTTTAATTCAACACCAAGGGACACACGACCGTGCAACCTGACCGTGTGTCACACACGATTGAGACACATGCCCGTGTCTCTACCGGTATGGACAAAAATAGGCTATTTACGAAGCCATCTTGCCACCCAAACTTGCATATACTTACACCAACCCAATTGGCACATAACAAGGCATAAATATGCACTCAAACCAATCTCAAGTAAGCTTAATTTATGCTATAGTAATACCAACAATATAAGGTACACCAATACCACAATATGCCATTCAATTTTGTACCATTTCAATACCAACATTTCACATTCTTAAGTCATCAAAATAGTCACTTTCAAACAAGCATTTTCTTACCTAAATTCACAATCATACCAATTTCAAATCTGAACTATTTGATATCCTTATTACCTATTATCAACAAGCATCACATTTCCATCAATAAACACATAACCAAAGCCATAAGCACATATGAATACACAACCAAATCAACCAAATTAAACCAACTCTCGTGGCTATAAACAAAACCAATACATTAACATTTACAAGCCATTTCAAATGACTAAATTCATTACCAAACTATATATCAAAATGACGATAATCCTATACATGCCATATATCCATAAACTTAGATTCAAAAGTAGCAAAATGATAGTTGGATAGTGTGATAAAGTCTTTGACGATTCCCAAATCTGAGCTAGCTTTGATTTCACTATAAAACACGGAAAAATAAACAATATAAGCTATAAAGCTTAGTAAGCTCGTATGAAATAAACTTAATTAATCATAAATAGACAAACCAAACAGTTTAATATATCAACACATAACTCATATTAGTTAACAAACCATCCACATATTCAAGCATAAGATTAGATGTGAAATTCACAAGTTTCTTCGGTTTAAAGTTTATACGGTTCATGTACATACCTGTACCACCTCTTATTAGTCTCATACTCATCCGTGTCTTTGATATACCCGTTGAACCATTCGGAATACTATCAGATGCTCAAGAATCTTGCACCCTAAGTGCCACATATATAGCCAAAGCTATCTCAATAAATCTTGCACCGAAATGTCAATACATAGCCAAAGCTATCTCAATATCATATCTCAATAATGCTCACTCTCGAGCTATCAACGGGTCTGTTCACACAAGTTGACGGTCATGACGTAGCTACACGGTGCTGCTCACACAAGCTGACAAGAATCCGCAACACATGCTGGATGACTTAGCCATCGGTAGGACGTACGGACTAGCACCCAAAACAATAATAACCCCTAATGACATGTCATTTGTATCCTTACTATTCCTAAGGTTCAACCGAAATTTCTTATTTGTCGAATCTTCATCGAATGCTTTCGTAAAGTTGAATCCACAATCAATTCAATAATAAAGCATTTAAAACAAAAATATTTATATAAATGCTTATTAACATACAAACTTACCTCGAATGCAAAAACGGTGAAACGAGTTGATTAATCTGAAACCTTGTTCTTTCCCCGATCTAAATTCGTATTTCATTTTTCTTGATCTAAATATAATCAAATTTAAATTATTTAATAATTTCTCTATTCAATTTAGTCCAAAATACACATTAAAGCTCATTTTACACTTTTGCCCCTAATATTTCACATTTTTTTACAACTTAGTCCTTATTTCATAAAATCACAAATTCATGCAATTCAACCAAAACCCATGCTAGCTGAATTTCAATTAGGTCCCTAGCAGTCCATATTTTTTATTTATTTCACAATTTAACCACAAAAATTACACATTTCACAATTTAATCCCTAATTGGACATTTCACTAAAAATCACTTAACAAAATTGTTTATCTAACAACAACCATGCATTTTATACCATTAAACATCAAAATACATCAACATTCATCAATGGCAAAACCCTAAAACTTAAATTTTTTTGCAAATTAGTCCCTGGGCTTGCTAGATTAGGTTGCAACAGTCTCAAAAACATAGAAATTATTAAAAATGGGACAAAATTCACTCACCTATTGAGCTAGAAAGCTTGACCAGTTGTAAAGCCCTAACAATGGCTTCTCTTCTTGCTTAATTCGGCTAAGGAAGATGAATGAATCAAAATTTATGTTTTTGTTTTATTTAATTAACCATTAATAACCAAATTACAATTTTAACCTTAATGATAAAATATTAAAATCATTTAAATAATGTCCATCTTTGTCCACTCAATTGAACAATGGGCTAATTGCAACATAAATCCATTAAGTATTTAATTTCATAGCTATTTAATACTTTTAGCTATTAGAACACACGTTTTACACTTTACGCGATTTAGTCATTTTTATCAAATTAAACACTCAAACAATAAAATTTCTTAACGAAACTTTCACACAATTATTCTATCATACTGTAGACATTAGAATAATAATAAAATAATTATTTCGACTTCAGATTTGTGATCCCGAAACCACTGTTCTGATTTAACTAAAAACGGGCTGTTTCATCGGAGACCTTTCAAATCGGAAGGTGGACCTCCCACGACGACGACTAACAGGTAAACCAAAAAAAAAAAATTAATCTTTTGTTATATTTTTTTATATGTATGTTCTTCAAAAATTAAAAAAAAGTAAGGGCACTACCTTTTTTTGTAAAACTTTTGTTGTTTTGTTCTTTTGTTGTCCATATTAAAACTAGTTTTCGGTTTTTTATAGCTGAAGTATATTACAAGATATTACTAATTTTATTTTATTTTTTGTTCTACTCCTCTATTTTTTCTCTCTGTCTTTTACTTTTTTTTTCTTTTTTTGTAGGTGTTCGGGGTGGTCAACAACGCTGGGATTCACACCTTTGCCATTTCGGTGAAAGAAGGCAGACAAGGCATCAGACCTTGGGCGACGCATTTGCTGATGTGGTGGAGGCTGTGGCGCAGATGGCTTTAGGGTTATAGGGTTTCCTGTATACTTTTTAGGTTTTTGGGCTTTTGGGCTTTGGGCTGTTGGATTAGTATTTGGGCTTGGGTGTATTGGGTGTAGGTTAGCATGTTTGGGTTAGGGTTTGGGCTTGTAAATAGATTGGACTTTTAATTAATGAGCTTGTTTTTATTTTTGTTTATTTGTTTATTTGGTCTTTTGGTTTGTTTGGGTCGGATAAAATTGGGCCTCTATAGCTGCCCCTCTTTGCTCATTGTCATGTAATGAGAAGGGAGCAAAGACTTTAAGGAGGACCAATTTTGTCTGGTCCTATCGAATCTCGACTTCTTTGGTGCTCATCTTTTTCAAGTAGCTCATTCTTTCAATCGACTAGTTATTCTACTTCAATGTATTTGGTTCGCTACAAGTTTAGGAAGGTAGGATTTAGTGTCACAACTCCACCTTACTCTATTGCAACTTCAAGGAGATAATGTTTGCTGTTGTAGTTTCATTCCAACCTGCTGCAACTTTAGAGGGACTGGAATCACTGATTTATCCCTTTCACTGCAACTTCAAGAAGATGAGATTTGACTTTATCTTGCTCCATTGCATCTTCAGGGAGATGAGATTTGTCGTTGTAGTTTCAATCTATTCCACCGCAACTTCAGGGATATAGGATTTGTAGCTTCATCTTGTTTATTGCAACTTTAGGGAGATAATATTTTCCATTGTAGTTTCATTCCGACCCACTACAACTTCAGGGGTATAGGATTTGTAGTTTCATCTTACTCCACTGTGACTTCAGAGAAATGAGATTTGCCATTGTAGTTTCATTCTGACCTACTGCAACTTCAGAGGTATAGGATTTGTAGCTCTATCTTGATCCACTATGACTTTAGGGAGATAATATTCACTGTTGTAGTTTCATTTCGACCAACTACAACTTCAGGGGTATAAGATTTGTAGCTTCATCTTGCTCCACTACAACTTCAGGGAGATAAGATTTGCAATTGGGTATAGGATTTGTAGCTTCATCTTGCTCCACTGTAACTTTAAGGGTATAGGACTTGTAGCTTCATCTTGCTCCATTGCATCTTTAAGGAGATAAGATTCGCCATTGTAGTTTCAATCCATTCCACTGCATCTTCAGGGATATAAGATTTATAGCTTCATCTTGCTCCACTGCATCTTCAGGGAGATAAGATTCGCCATTGTAGTTTTATTCTAACCCATTGCAACTTCAGGGGTATAGGATTTGTAGCTTCATCTTGCTCCACTGCATCTTCAAAAAGATAAGATTTGCCGTTGTACTTTCATTCCAACCCACTGCAACTTCAGGGGTATAAGATTTGTAGCTTCATCTTGCTCCATTGCATCTTTAGGGAGATAAGATTCGCCGCTGTAGTTTTATTCAACCCACTGCAACTTCAGGGTGACTGGAATTACTGCTTTTATCCGTTTCACTGCAACTTTACGAAGATGATTTAATGTCATTACAACTTCACCCCATTCCAATGTAACTTTAGGGATATGGGGTTTGTTTGACTGATCTGTTACGCCATTCTCTGGGGGAACAGGACTTGTAGAATCTATTTCAGAGGCTTATATTTTTCCAAGAAATTAGGACGTTATGATTAGAATGAATCAAATGCTTCTATCTAAATGCATATGAATGATGAATGCAACATGTCACTTTTTAGAATGGTTTTGTCTTTTAACGTTTAGGTCGATATTACTCGTGATTAGTCTAGGTTCTATCACTGATGTGTTACCACGCCTTCCATTCAGGTCTGGTATCTTTGACAAGAAACCCGATGAGGTAGTCACAATTTGGACTATTTGTTTCAGGATCTTTCCAACTTTCAAATTTGGTTATTTCCAACTAGTGGTCTTGTTTTAGGTCCCTGTACTATTTAGAAATCTTTTAGAGTGATATGCATAAATCCTTTTACTTTAATATTGTTAGTCCATTAATCATGTAACACCCATTATCCGTGTTTAATACTGAAACAAGGTATGAGGTGTTATCTAACTCAACACACACATTAACATGCATTACCAGGTCATAAAAATCTGTTCAAATTTAAAACTTTTTAAACTTCTTCTTAACAACCATAATATGGGCCTACAAGGCCCAAAACACATCTTTGAAATGTTCCGGAATCAAATTGAGTTCATTGGAAAACTTTAGAAAATGTTACTAAAAACAGGGGCACACACCAGTGTGAAAGAGCGACGCGCCCGCGTGGATTTATTTCCCAATTCGAACCTACTGGGGTTCTCACATGGCCTGACACATGTCTGTTTCCATGGCCCGTGTCCTTCACACAGCCTCGACACGCCCGTGTCATGGCCCGTGTGCAAAAACCTCACATGGTCATACGGCCAAGGCACACGCCCGTGTCCTTAGTTCATGTGGCAAATTAAATTCCTAAATTCAAGTGCAGACGTCACACGGCCTGGTTACATGCTCATGTCCTATGGCCGTGTCCTCCACATGGTCGAGACACACGGCCGTGTCTCAGTCCGTGTGGTTACTACTGGGCATTCTGTTTAGCCAACTTAAGGTGCAAAAGGATACACGACCAGACTACACGCCCATGGGGCAGACCGTGTGTCACACACAGCCTAGACACACGCCCATATGCCTACCCGTGTGGACATAAACAAGGCTATTTACTATCCCTTTTAGCCACCCTTACTTGTACCAACATAAGCCACATCAAATAAACTATTAATTCATGCAATTTACACATCTATGAAAACATAATCATTTTCTTATATCATTAATAAGTATTAGCCATCATCCATGGCCTTATACAAAATGAATTCATCTTTAAAACAAGCCAACACATTTGGCCAAAACAATATGACACTTGATAAAAGATTAAGTCCCTATACATGCCATACTCAAAATGATAAATGTAACTATACCAAGTGCTCCAATTGATAGTGTGATCGAGCCTCTGATGCTCTTTGATCCCCGAGCTAACTTGGTGGCACTATAAGAAAATGGAGAAAAGATGGAGTAAGCATAAAGCTTAGTAAGTCGCATGTAAATAATTAACAACAATTACCTTGCAACATCATGCTCATAACATATTATAAACTTGCATATAATTCTCATATAATCAACGCATAACTTACTCATTTCCTTACTACTCATACAACACAATTCGAGCTCATTTCAAATCTCACCACATCCCAAATACATATCATTAACATTGTTCGCATTTACATGCACTTATATCCTGCACTTATCATCACATAATCACACATAATTTCACTTAGTCAAAGTTTCTCGATGAACACTTCGGAATAATATCGGATGCGCGGTGCTAAAGCACACAACCCACCAAATAATAACATATCCACGCTGGTATTGCACACAGCCCACCAACAATGAATAACATTGTGATATCTCACACAACCTACCAATAATCAATTATTCATGGTGTTTATACGAGGATTTCCTCACTTTCTATCATTTTAATAAGTGTCAACAATATTCATAGTAATAATCAAACATATTATGCAATATCGATAGTTATAAGCATAATAACAATATAGTTGTATTATTCACATACAACTGACCTCGATATACAAAATTTGGGTGACCTTTTCGATTTAGTCCACTATCTTGGTTTTCCCCCGGTCTAAATCCAGACTCTGTTTTTCTTGATATATAATAACAAATTCACTTATTATAAATCACCACATTATTCAAAACATTTCAAAATTTCTATTTTGGCAAAATTACCATTTTGCCCTTAGACTTTCACAAAATTACGATTTTACCCTCAAGCTCGTAAAACGATTCTAATCAAATTTTCTCCTTTAACAAGCCTAGATGAACATTTATTACTCTTATAGCAACTCACAATACCAATTATTTCGCACATTTACCACCTATTTTACAACCTTTATAAAAAGGTCCTTTTTAGGTGTTTTCATGACCAAGGTTCATTTTCTTCCATAAAAATTCAGCAAACAACACTAATTATCTCATGGAAAAACCCTATACTTTCAACTATTTTGTAAAATAGTCCCTTCATTAGCTAGCTTAAGCTTCAAGGGTTCTAAAAACACGAAAATCATAAAAAATGATCATCAAGATGACTTGCTTGCAAGGGTTTAAGTTGCTAAAAATTTGAATCTTTCCAAAACACCTCTTTGCTGAAAATTTCGGTGGTAGGGAGGATGAGGAAGAGATGATATCTTTTTCTCTTTATTTTATTTTATTTCTAGGCAATTTGTCACCAAAACCTCACCAATCCCTTGACAATCTTATTTCTTTGTCCTCTATGGCCGGCCAGCACATTCTTAAGGGCCTAATTGCACATAAGGACATGTAATTTAATATTTTATAGCTATTTGACACCTTTAGCTTGTAGAACAAAACTTTTTCACTTTATGCGATTTGGTCTTTTTTCAAAATTAAGCATGCAATCACTAAAATTAATGCACCAAAATTTTCATGCACTCATATAATCATGCTATAACACAAAATAATATTAAAACTAATTTCTCCAACCTCAGATTAGTGGTTTTGAAACTGTTATTTCGACTAGCCCCTAAATCGGGTTATTACAAATCATTGATGCAGAAAAGCTGAACAAGATTGCGACATGGATAAGGCTAAAATTTATTGAGTGCAAAGACCTTAATGGAAGGATTAAATAAAATGGCAAACATTTCTAGAACACAAAATGAGTAAAAATTAAATTAGGTGCCCCAGATATTGCAGTATGAGCCTCTCTAAACAAACTTGCTGAGGATCAATTTGAGCCTGATATGTGTTTAAGAGATTTAGAGTACTTTGTCGATGTCCTGAGATGTAAAGTTCCTTCTCCTTGCTACCTTTGAGGGGAAACGACTATTACATGCCTATTCTTGGGCTGAAATTTGAGCTGCCTTTTTCGAGTTTTCAACTCAAAACTCATTTGGTCTTAAGACGCCTTTTACGGGTTTTCGCCTTGGTCTCTCCCTTTTTTTTAGGTGAAATACCCCTTGACTAAATTTGAATTCATAGGGTTACGCAGGTTTCTGCCATCCATCTCGGTCAAAATCAACGTACTTCCAAAAAAACTTTCTTCACCACATAAGGTCCTTCCCAATTCGACATCCATTTTCCTCTGAAGTCTTTTTGTATAGGAATATTCTTTTTCAATACGATGTCCTCCTCATGGAATTCTCTAGGGCGAACCCTTTTGTCATAAACTCGCATCATTCTTTTTTGGCACATCTAACCATTACGGATAGCTTTCAACCTCTTTTCTTCGATTAAGTTCAATTGGTCATATCTAGATTAGATCCATTCTGCTTCATCTAATTTCAATTCTGATAAAACTCAGAGAGAAGGAATCTCGACTTCAATGGGCAAGACAAACTCCATTCCATAAACCAATGAAAAAGGTGTCGCCTTGGTGAATGTTTTGACAGACGTTTGATATGCAGAGAGGGCAAATGGTCATTTTGTCATGCCAATCTTTATAAGTCCCTCTCATTATCCCCACGATCTTCTTAATGTTCTTATTGGCTGCCTCCACTGCACCATTCATTTTTGGGAAATATGGTGATGAGTTATGATGTTTGATCTTGAATTGAGTACAGACTTTCACTATCATGTTGTTATTTAGGTTCAATGCATTGTTAGATATGATCTTTTTTTGCATTCCATATTGACATAGACACTATTTCTTTAAGAATTTGCTAATTGTCGACTTTGTGACATTGGTATAAGAAACGACTTCTACCCACTTAGTGAAGTAGTCAATGACCACGAAGATAAATCGATGCTGATTGGAAGCTTTTAGCGAGATCAACCCAATGACACACATTCCCCACATAGAGAAAAGCCATGGAGTAGTCATAATATGAAGAGGTGACGGAGACACAAGAATTTTGTCCCAATATATTTGACATTTATGACATCTCTTGGCATAATTGACACAATCCCTTCCATGGTGGACCAATAATATCCAAATCTTATGATTTGTCTGGCCATTTTGAAACCATTGGCATGTGTTTCGCAAACCCCCTCATGGACTTAAAGCCTCGACAGTCTCTACACATTTAGTAACATCTGATCCTTTCTTCTCTTGTATAAGATCTTTCCATTTAGGATATACTCATTGGCCAGCCATCTTAATGTCCTTTTATCATTCTTGGTTGCCTGCTCAGGGTATTCACGATTCTTTACATATTGCGATTTGTCATGGTACCAAGGGTGATCATTCCTTCCTTTTTCCTCGATATTGTAACAATGGGTCGAGGCCTAAAAAATGCTCATCTGGATAGGTTTTAGTTCCTCTTGTTTGTTCACCTTGACCATGGAGGCTAAGGTAGCCAATGCATCGGCCATCTGATTTTCATCTCGCAGGAGGTAGCAAAATATGATGACATCAAACTCCTTAATTAAATCGAGAACCAACTTTTGATAATCGATCAACTTGGAATCTCTTGTCTCCCATTCACCCCTGAGTTGATAGATTACTAGTGCAAAGTCACCGTATACTTCCAGCACTTTGATCTTACGTTCTATAGCCACACGGATACCGATGATACACGCTTTGTATTCCATCATGTTATTTGTGCAATCGAAATCAAGTTTACTAGTGAAAAGATAATGATCTTTGTCTGGAAATACTAGGACTGCCCCAATTCCTTTACCCATGGCGTTTGAGGTGCCATCAAAATTTAGTTTCTAGGGATATTCTTTTGGAGCACCTTCTTCAGTGGTTGCAACATACATCATATCTTCATTCGGAAAATAGAAATTTAAAGGCTCATAATCCTCTAGAGCTCTGCTAACTAGGAAATCTACTACTGCACTCCTCTTTACTGCCTTCTAGTTTACATAGATTATATCAAATTTGGAGAGCAAAATTTGCCATTGAGTCATTCTTCCATTCAATGCGATCGACTTCATCATGTATTTTAGAAGGTCCATTTTCGAAATGAGCCAAGTTGTATGATACAACATGTATTGTCTTAGCCTCCGGGTGGTCCAGACTAAGGCATAACACAGCTTCTCAATTAGTGAATATCTTGTCTCGTATTTTGTGAATTTCTTGTTGAGGTAATAGATGCTATTTCTTTCCTCCCCGACTCATCATGTTGGCCTAGTACGCATCCCATAAAATTTCCAAATACTACCAAGTATAGTATTAATGGTTTATTTGGGCTAGGTGGCATCAACACTGGGGTATTGGACAAGTAATGTTTAACCTTGTCGAAGGTCTTCTAGCATTCCTCATCCCATACAACTGGATTATGTTTCTTAAAAAAAATGGAATATGGGGTCACATTTCTCGATTAGTTGTAAAATGAACCGGCCAGTGTAATTTAATCTCCTTAAGAAACCCCGAACTTCCTTTTGGGTACACGATGGTGGTAACTCCTTTATGACCTTGACTTTATCCGAGTCAATTTCAATCCCTTTCTCGCTGACTATGAATCCCATCAATTTACTCGACGTGGCCCTGAAAGTACATTTTTTTTGGGTTTAGCTTTAGCTAGAATTTCCTCAACATTAAGAATAGTTTTCTTAAGACTTTCACATGCTCGTTCTCTATTCGAAATTTAGAGATCATATCATCGACATAAACCTCAATTTCTTTGTGCATCATATCATAAACAGAATCACCATGGCCCTTTGATATGTTGCTTCCGCATTTTTCAGTCCAAATGACATCACTTTATAATAAAATGTTCCCCACATTGTTACAAATTTGGTCTTCTCCATATTTTCAGGATGTATCTCTATCTGGTTATATCTGGAGAAACCATCCATGAAGGAGAATAGTGAATGACCTACCGTGTTGTCCACTAGGATATCGATGTGAGGCAATGATAAATTGTCCTTTGGGCTGGCATTGTTTAAATCATTATAGTTTACACACATTCATACTTTCCCATCTTTCTTAGGGACGGGGACTATGTTGGCTACCCACTTTTAATATTTGAACACTTGTAAGAATCCATCGTCAAACTATTTCTTGACCTCCTATTTTATTTTCAACATACGTTAGGTCTTTCCTTCGAAGTTTCTATTGAACCGGCTTGCATTTTTTTTATGGGAATTTTGTTTACCACGACATCGGTACTTAGAACAGGCATGTCTTGATAGGACCATGTGAATACATATTTGAATTCTCGAAGTAACTCAACAAGAACTTGCCTTGTTTCTGCAGTGATGCAAGTTTCGATTTTCACCTATTTCTTTTCTTGTTCATCTCCTAAGCTCACAATTTCCACTGACTCTTTGTGAGGTAAGATCTATTTCTCATCTTACTATACCATTCTTAGCAGATCAGGAGACAAGTTACAATCTTACTCATCTTCAAAGTCCCGAGGTTCTCCTAGGCACATCTCCTGGTCAAAAGGAGGCTTGGAGTTAGCCGTAGTGTCGCTCATATCATTGATATCCGGAGACCTGTTATAGGAATAAAATAAAATCCAAGGAACAAATGAATTTAAGAATAATTAACTGTGCGTTATGAGTATGAATAAAAAAAATAGTAGAATGTTTGCCAAGTGGGATACAAAGGTGTATTGTTTTCATTGAAATAAAAATAGTGGAAATGCGCATTTTCACAGAAGGATCCCTATTGCTCCCAGGCTTAGAGCAACATGTGTGTTTTGAACATTACTCTTAAATAGTCCTAAATATTACAGGGATCTCCTCTACAGTCCAATTGTTCAGAATACTTCCGGGGGTGTAGGGACGGAGTTTTTATAGGTTCCCTTCCTCAGTTCCCTCTTCAGAGGCACAAATATCTTCCCCTTTCGAATCTTCAATATCTTTGAAAAATTCTAATTCCTTATTATCCGTTAAACTCTGTACTAGAGTTCTGAAATTGACGCATTTTTGGATCTCATGTCCTTCCACAGCATGGAATTCGAATTAGTTTTTTACTCCTTCTGGTACCTCATCTGAATTTTGAATGATCAAGCCCACGTTTACCATTTTCTGCCTAACCCACTTTAGAGGGAACTGTCACAATTCTTTGATTAATTAGGGGACTTTTTATGTAATGAAATGCATGTAATGAAATGTAATTCTAATGAATGGAAAAGATGCATGCAAAAAGACGTTCATTCTATTTCAATTCTATTAGAACAACTTTACTAGAAAACAAGTTTCTTTACATAAAGCGGATACATATACGACTTCACCTTAACATTCAAAACCTCATCTTTCTCAAGAAGCCAAGCTAATTCTCGACTCCGATCTGACTCCGATTCATATTCCAGGCTTAGAATGTCAGCTTGGACAGTTAGGGTTTGCAAGTGGTCAACCACTTCTCGTACTTGGGCTAAAGCTTCGCTCATAATATTGTTCCTATATCTGACCTGCTCCTCTGACAGGCTGTCACCTTTCTCTTGTTGCCTTTTTTCTGACCATATTTGCATGGCCGCATTGTCTTCCATTTGATCAAGAAATCCCTTTTCCATTACAAGCTCTCTATTTAGCAATTAAACACGAATCAACACCTTTTCTCTAAGCTAAAAATGCAATGCAACCACAACCAAAACAAAATGAAACAAGTTAGTACATTTTGTATCAAGCTTGAATACAAAGAAAAGAATAACAATTAATGTAACACCCCTTACCCGTGTGCAATGCCGGAACAGGGTACGAGGCGTTACCGGATAATAACACTTGCAATTGAACAAATTAAAGGTATAAATTTCGTTTAAAATTTAAAACTTTTATCTTATATCATCAAGTCCCTAAAATGGGCCTACGAGGCCCAAAACAGGCTTTGAGAGCGATTCGGGACTAAATCGAGAATTTTTAAAACTATTGAAACATTTAGAAGATTTCCTTGTTTTGGAGAGGCACACGCCCGTGTGGGCAGGCTGTGTGGTTACATCCGCCCGTGTGGACCAGGACACGTCCGTGTCCTCCACCCATATAACTCTCTGTTTATGACGTCATCAATCATTTTAGATCAAATGACCAAGTCATACACCCGTGTCCTCCACACGGCTTAGACACACGGCCGTGTCTCTGCTGTATGG
This sequence comes from Gossypium bickii, assembly GCA_025503065.1. Classification (NCBI taxonomy): domain Eukaryota; kingdom Viridiplantae; phylum Streptophyta; class Magnoliopsida; order Malvales; family Malvaceae; genus Gossypium; species Gossypium bickii. The sequence goes on from CP106709.1 coordinate 62,126,195, forward strand.
TTAAGAAGTTGGCTATTTTCCAAGCCAATTTCTATCCTATCACGCCAATACTTGAGTATAACTTGAATGACACGCTTCATGACATATTAAAGCTACCAAATCATCCACCACACACACGTAACAAGTCTTAGCGTATAATTTACTCAACCATGAAATGCATCATCATGAATTTATAGCACAACCAATTTATGGGCCACATTAAATGGCCTTATACAACAATGAACTCCGAATATTATGGGTCATTCTTCTAGGACAACTCATAGTAACATATACACATGACCAAGTTCCCTATACATGCCATAACCTTAAATATAAAATCATCGATACCTAAGTTGTAAGCTTGATAGTGTGATAGGTTCTCCGGCGACTTCCAACCCAAGCTAATCTGAGTACATTATAAACACGGAAAATAATGGAGTAAGCTATAAAACTTAGTAAGTACATATGTAAATAATAAAAAATTGATTACCATGCTTTTAGCAATCCTCATTGTAATCTCTCAAGATAATACCATCATTATTGCATAACATTTCACAATTCATTTATGTTCATCTTGAGCTGTTTACTCGAGTTATAGTCACTAAATTATTTTTATCTGGAGCTACAAAACTCCAAATTAAGATCTTCTAATTTTAACGGAAACTAGACTCACATATCTTCTTACCATAAAATTTCCAAAATTTTTGGTTCAGCCAATCAGTACAGTTTATTCTTTAAAGTCTCCCATGTTTCACTGTTTGACAGTTCCAACCCCTTTTCACTAAAAATTAATTATCTTGTTGTACAGAACTTGAATGATGTTCCCTTTTATTTCTCTTAAAAATAGACTAATTAAAAAATTCAACCATATAAATTTTATCCCATGATTATTTTTTTACAATATTTAATGAATTTCTCAATTCATTCTAACCCTGTCTCACTAAAATCCAAATATCTCACCATAGAAAATTCTTTTTCTTTTTCTGTTTCTTTTATGTAGAAATAGACTCAATAAGATTTAATTTCATATCTCATTCAACTCTAATTAAATTTCCATCATTTTTGGTGATTTTTCAAAGTGATACAATTACTGCTGTCCAAATTGTTTTATTGCTAATTTTACTCTTTCATGTTTCCTTTATATTAATTTTTCATTTACACACATATAACACCAAAGTATATCCATGGTTAGCCATTCCAATAACTAGTCATTATCAAATATTTACAAGCCATTCATTGGCCAATTTAACTTATTCATCAACAATAAAGACTTAAACATATAATTTCTCAATTTAATTTGGCCTAAAAGCCTCACACATGATCATCAATCACATTTACCACATATTCATACATCATAAGCATGGACTTATAATCACAAGTTCATTCTCATAGGTATAACTTACTTGTTTACATTCTTACCAAAATCCGATCACATACCGAACACTTGCTCATGAGTGTATACATACATATACCTACACTTAATTGTCACACAATCACATTCATTTACACTTTAGTCATTTTCCATCTTTAACATAAACTTTAATTCCTTACCCCGTTGAACCACTCGGAATATTCAAGAATACTCGAAAATTGTCATACACATAGTAAGATGCCAATGCCATATCCCAAATATGGTCTTACATGGGATCGCATTTCGATGTCGATGCCATATCCCAGATATGGTCTTACACGAGATCGTATGTCGATGCCGATGCCATGTCCCCGACATGGTCTTACACTGGCTCACATGTCGAGGTCGATGCCATGTTCCAAACATGGTCTTACACTAGCTCTCGTCTCTATGCCGATGCCATGTCCCAAACATGGTCTTACACTGGCTCTCATAATGTGGCCGATGCCATGTCCCAGACATGGTCTTACACTAGCACACATATCAATGCCGATGCCCTGTCCCAGACATGGTCTTACACTAGCACACATTTTGCCATGGTCCAACCATGGTCTTTACCGTCAATTCATCACATGTCGAAATTCGATATACTCCGCCCTGCATTTCTCTTAATTTGATCTTTCAATACAATCTCATAATTTTTATATTATTCACGATCCAATAATAACATACGAAATAACACATGATATCGGTTAAGCATTTAAACATATCAAATTTAACGCTTATTAACATACGAACTTACCTCGACTTAAAATGGCAAAAGGGACCGAGTCGTCCAATATCCGTCTTTCCCCCGATCTAAGTCCGAAACTCGTTTTTCTTTATCTAAAATATCACATTTGACTTATTCAATTATTATACTATTCAATTTAGTCCAAAAATCATATTATGGCAAAATTACATTTTTGCCCCTAAACTTTATCATATTTATACCTTTGCCCCTAGGCTCGTAAAATGATTTTTATTCAATTTCCTTGTATTTTAGGCCTAGCCGAATCATTTTAATAACTATAGAAGTCCACAATTTGCATTCATTCACACATTTTCATACATTTTTCAACTTTTTACAAACTAGTCCTTTTAGGTGTTTTCATGAAAATCACTTAACAAAAGTTGTTTATTTAACAACCAAGATTCATTTTCTTCCATAAAAATGCAGCAAAAAACATGAATATTCTCATGGAAAAATCCTAGACTTTCAACCATTTTGCAAAATAGTCCCCTCATTAGCTAGATTAAGCTACAAGGGTTCCAAAAATACAAAAATCATCAAAAATGACCATCAAAATCACTTACTTGTGAGAGTTTGAAGTTGCTGAAATTTTCAAGCTTCCATGGCCATTTCCTTGGGTAAGAATTGGTGGAGAAGAAAGAGAAATAAAAAAAAATATGGTAGCTTTTGCTATTTTGTCTTATTACACCTATTAACTTATTTACCAATTTAACCTTTTAATAACTTCACCAAATCCACCTACTACATGTCCATCTTTGTCTCCTCACTTTTCTATTGGTATAATTACCATGCAAGTGCTCATACTTTTCAATTCTATAGCTATTTAGTGCCTTTATCAATTAGACCTCAAGTTTTGCACCTTACGCGATTTAGTTATTTTTATCAAATTGAGCATTCAAACGAGGAAATTTCTTTATGAAAATTTCACACAACTTTAGTATCATATTGTAAACATCAAAATAATAATAAAATAAATTTTTCAATGTCGGGGTTTGTGATCCCGCAACCACTGTTCCGACTAGGCCCAAAATCAGGATGTTACAATTAAAACGTTTCCTCTTTTTAATATATTCGGGTAACCGCTAAAAGCTTGACATGGTTCTACCTAGGAAAGGCTCTTAGGGCTCGTTACATGAGGTTTGGTTCTAAAGTAAGGGTACCTAAACCAACAGATTTCTCAATCCTCACCCGTTATAGGCTTATATGGACCGAATTCAGTTTAGGGGAATAAATTTCCTTATGTTTGCACGGAGGTGAAGACCTCATGAAGACATAGGTACGAATGTATCCCAAAAGCGATCCACTATCCTACACGAAGGTGAAGACCTCACGAAGGAATAGCTTCTCATTCCCACTTAAGAAGGGCGAAATAGAGTGATTATGTCATGCAATATGTGTGAAAACATACAAAGACGAATTCTTAAACCTCGAAAAAAAATAGGACCATATGTCTAGATCATTGTGTAACTCAAGATTATTAACAAGAATGTCTGTACAATTTTTTCAACCAAAGAAAAAACATGAATGATGAATGCAAGAAAGGATCGCAAATTAAATAAAATCGAATTCTGAATTTCTAACAAAAAGACCGAAAAATAATCAACTTGCGACTTGACTCTCTTATTATTCACTAGTGGAGTCGCCAAGTTGTCGAAACCTTTTTTTTTGTTCGACTTTTTATTTTAAAATGGAAATCGAGTCACCACCAATCCTTTTATTAGGTGTGATTGGATCACCTCGAAATTTCATCATTTTAATAAAAGGTTAAAATTATTAAAATGATAATTTTCAATCTATGAAATCTAGGAAGTGAGTTCAGGAGTCTGTTACGTATGAGGAAGAATTAGCACCATTATAATGCCCAAAATTGTTACCTAGTTGATTATTTGAGGTCTCAGTGTCAGAAATTAAGTATTAGAAGATAATTTAAAATGTGATCCCCTTTTGCATGATGTTATTCGAGAAAATATTACCATCTAAATTAAATTTTATGGAGAAGGCTCTTTTATTTTAAGTTAATCGAGAAGAAGAGGTCATGTCTCGTAAGTTAGGGCACGACATCTCGAATCCTCGAAAACAAGAATACTCATCATTTGATTATTACCTAAATCCTATATGTTTTAAATTTTAAAAGGACGTTTGATTATTTCGGTTCAATGAGGAAGTCGTACCCCATAAGTTAGGGGTACAATCTCGAATCCTCTAATTAAATAACATCTCCTCGGTTCATATAACGTGATACGCGATCAATTTATTTGAATATGGTGCGAAAATGACCAAATATATTTAAACGTGATATATAATGCGATGATGGCAAAAATAAAATAAAAGAACTACGATGTTAAAAATAAAATGATAATATAATAAAATAATAATAAAGTAATAAAATAATAGTAATTGTATTAGTAAATAATAATAATACAACTATGACATTAATCGATGATGATGACAATGTCAATAATTATAACATGATCAATACCATAATAATAATGTAGATAAAAGAATAAAATAACAACTTAAAAATGAAACTGAGGATTGTATAATTTGAAGGGCTAAAGCGCGAATAATGAAACTGAAATGACCAGAAATTTAAAACATGAAGTAAATGAATCAAATTAAATAAAAGGACTAAATTGAAAATTTAATAAATTTAAAGCATAAATTGTAAAAAAGGAACATAATCGATCAAATTAGAATAAGATAGGAAAGTAGAGGGACTCAGAGGGCAATTATCCCAACCCCATTACATGTGTCATTCCCGGGGGTTTATTAGTGGGTCAGGGGGACTAAATTGCACAAGAGTAAACTTATAAGGAAAAATAAAATAAAATAAAAAACAAAGGACGAAATTGAAAAATAAAAAAAAAGCGGAATGGCCAAAACAGCGATTAGACCCTCCCCTTGAAAACACGTGGATCCTGGAAGGGTTCGGGTCGGATTGTCGGGTCAGGCTCAAAACGACGTTGTTTTGGGCGTCTGAAAGTCAAGCCCAGAACGACGTCGTACTAGAACCCTTTATTAGGCAAAAACTTCCCCCCAAAAAAAATCATTTCTCACTCGTTTAAAAAAAAACTTTTCTTCTCTCTTGTTTTCTCTGGAGCCTCCCTTATGTCCGACCATTGGGTTGTCATGGCTCCATTTTGGCCACCGATCATCGGCGACGACGACCGCTGCCTCCAATGGCCAAAAAGCGCTAAAATTACCCTTTCAAACCCCCTTTGTGCGTAGAGTCTAGATCTGGGCTTCAAATCCCTAGAAACCCAGTCAAAGTCTGACTAGAAGGCGAGGAACCTTTTGGTTTCCCAATCCCCGATGAGGCCCTCGACGAACCCTAAGGGTTCGGAGACCTTTCAAATTGGAAGGGGGACCTCCCACAACGACGACTAATAGGTAAACTAAAAAAAAAGACTTTAATCTTTTGTTATAATTTTTTTTATATGTATGTTCTTTCAAAAATAAAAAACAGTAAGAGGACTACCTTTTTTTTTAAAAACTTTTTTGTTTTATTCTTTTGTATTCTCTTTTTTTTTTTTGAATGTCCATATTACAACTGGTTTTCAGTTTCTTGTAGCCAAAGTATATTACAATATATTACTATTTTTCTTTTTCTACTCTATTCCTCTGTTTTTTGCTTTTGTTTTTTTTTTCCTTTTTTTTTGCAGATGTTCGGGGCGGTCAACGACGCTGGGGAGCCATGCCTTTGCCATTTCGGTGAAAAGGGGTAGATGAGGCGTCAGACCTTGGGCGACACATTTGCTGATATGGCGGAGGCTGTGGCGCAAATGGCTTTAGGTTTCTAGGTTTTCCTGTTTAATTTTTAGGTTTTTGGGATTTTAGGCTTTGGGTTGTTGGGTTAGTATTTGGGCTCAAGTGTATTAGGTTTAGGTTAGCAGGTTTGGGTTAGGGTTTGGGTTAGGGTTTGGGCTTATAAATGGACTAGACTTTTAATTAATGGGCTTGCCTTTGTTTTTGCTTATTTGTTTTTTTTGGTCTTTTGGTTTGTTTGAGCAGGATAAAATTGAGCCTCTCTCTATATATTTTTAATTTTTAATCAATATAATATATATAATAATAAAAAAGAACACTTGGCGTGTTCTAATGGCACCACGTGGATGGTCAACAATTAGTCAAAGTCAAAAGTGGTTTTGTAATGTTTAAATATTTAATTTTATATTTTTATATTTTTAATTTAAATTTAATATTTTTATTTTAAATAAACCTATTTGTCATGTGGCATTTTTTCATTGCCAAAAATGCCACATGGCACATTTTTATTGGCCAAGGTTGTTTAATAGTTTTTTTCAACATTCGTTACAAAATGGAGCAAAAATAGAAGAAATTGATCCTTTAGGTGCCAAATTGGGATGAAAAAAGTTTAGGTACCAAAATGGAAAAATGAGTATACTTCAGGGGCTAAATCGTGGATTAAGCCTATAGATTATTATGAAAGATATAGTATTACATGATATTATAATGTTTAATCATTGATGCATATATAAATTATTAATATATTATATGGCATGATATAAAATTATATAATATAGTAGGAGGTCTAAATTTCAAACGTACGAAAAGTATAAGAACTTAGAACATATTTCAACTAACATAATAAAAATAATAAGTAATATATAATGTACTACTATTGTATATAACTATTATTATAATACAGATTATAATAAAAGATATAGTATTATATTATATTATATTATAATGTTTAATCATTGATACATATATATAAACTATTAATATATAATATGATATAACATTATATAATATAGTAGGAGGGCTAACTTTCAAATGTATAAAAAATATAGGGACTTAGAGCATATTTCAACTAGTATAATAATAAATAATAATATGTAATATATAACACACAATATTATAGATTATAATAAAAGATATAATATTACATGATATTATATGTTTAGTCATTGTTGCATATATAAACTATTAATATATTATCAGGGGCAAAGCCAAAAAAAAAAATTAAAGGGGGCTAAAATTAAATTGTCTATATCTTTATAATTTTTAAAGGATTAAATCAAATTTTTTTCATTTTTAGGGCGGCCAAAGTGCAATTTTACCTTTACTAATAAATTTTTTTTAAAAATTTAAAGGGCCAAATTGGAAAATTAGGGGGGCCTTTGTATATTATAGTATATGATATGATGTAGCATTATATAATATAGTAAGAGGACTAACTTTCAAATGTACAGAGAGTATAGGGACTTAGAGCATATTTCAACCAATATAATAATAAATAATAATATATGATAATAATTAATATATATATATATATATATATATATATATATATATATATATATATATAATGTCTACTATTATATTGTAGAATATAATAAAAGATAAAGTATTACATGATATTATAATATTATATAATATAGTAGGAGGGCTAATTTTCAAATGTAGAAAAAGTATAGGGGCTTAGAGTATAATAATAAATAACAATATATGATAATAATTAATATAATATGTACTACTCTTCTATTAAAGTATGTGATATGATACTATATAATGAAATAATATATTTTATAAGTATATATATAATTATTATTATATTATAGATTATAATAGAAGATATAACATCAATAGTAATGTGTAATTTAGTATATTAAAATATATGTTTATAATTATAACTAGAAATATATAAAGTATTATTAAAAATTTAATATATTAAATTAAATTTTAAATTGGGCTTTAACTTTTACAAATTGTATTTAGGTATTGAGTTTAATTTATTTTTAGTTTGGACTTAAGATTTGGGGTATAATTAGTGTATTTTGAGTTTGAGTAATAATGAGTAAATTATTTGGGTTCTGAAATAAATATTTTAGAATATGAGCATTAGGTTTATAAATTAAATAAGAAAGATAAAAAGTTATTCTATTGTCAATATAATAAAATAATGAACAATAAAAGATGTTTCCGTTAATTCATATAATATCATAAAATAATAAATTTTACATACAATAACCACTTTAATTATTTTATATAGAGTAACTTTATTAAATATATATAATTTATACTTTTTATAAGACAAATTTGAATTATGTTGTTATCGTATAAAAATAAAATAAATTATTACATTCGAAATTAAAATATTTATAATTGATATAATTTAAAAATATTTAAATCCGTCAGAGCCCACCTGATTCGATCTGAGCCCAAATAAAAAAATTTAAATTCAAAAAATTTGAGTCCAAAAGAGCCCGAACTCATGATCCACCAAAAAAAAAACAATTTTTTTGAATATGTTATACATCAAATCATCATTTCTTTTGATCAAATTAGGGGATTGTGAAATTTCTTTTTTAAAATGAGGACCCATTATTATTTTTTAACTCATCTCAATTTTAAAATTTTGGTAAATAAAAAATTTAGTGAGTATCCAAACCAGATATATGAAATTACTTTAAAATTTTGGTAAATAAATCTTTTTAATATATGAATAATATTTATTAATAAAAAAATTTGTAAATATTAATGTGCGTGAGATATGTTTGAAATTTTATTAAAATTTTTTATTTATCAAAATTTCAAAAAATTGATAATTTCCATATATTTAATTTTGACACTTATTAATTTTTTAAATTTGATATTCACTAAATTTCTTATTGTTAGTTTTTTGAGCTGACATTATTTGTCAAATTACTAAAAAATGAATGGAAAAATTACCGTATGTTAACTTTGGTATATACGTGGATGCCACAATAAGAATTAATCATTTTTTAAAACTTTAAAATTAAAAAATATAAAATTTATTAAAAATTATAAAAAACATAAAAACATAAAAAAATTTAATTTTTAAAAATTAATTAATTGGCATACACATGGATTGTCATGTCAATAAAATTAAAAGACAAACTTTTCCATTTATTTTAGAGTGAATTGATAAACAATGTAAGTTTAGTAATTAAAAGAGACTAAAAAATTAAATGTAGAACTAATATATATAATTTGAAGGTGAAGATAAAGTAAAGAAAAAAAGTGAGAATTGAATTAAATAGAAAAATGCAAGTCTCAAAATGGTAATGAAATGAAGAATTGGTGCATGAGAGATTAGAAAAGACTACATTTTCTCAACAATAAAAGTATGTTGTTTGTACTGTGGGACTAGTATTGAAGGCATTTTAATGGATTTTCGTCTCATTCTCCCTAAAATCAAACAACCCACTCCAAAACTAAATCTTTTTCTATCTTGGTGTATGGCTCAATGGAGAAGATAGTAGCTTTAGTTAAGATTAATGCCATCTTGTTTTTGGTTATAATAATACTGATAATATATATTTTTATTCCATAAATATTGTTAATCTCTAACTCTGCTTATATAGTCTAAAAGTTTCATATTTTCCTTAGTAATAAGGATAATTATAGTGCTTTAAAGGTTTTATATTATTTGGGCTAGATTAGAAGATTTGATAACATACAATGGCCAGATATGCTATTATCCCTAATATTTATGCGTATGCAACATGTAAAGATGTAACAGTCCAACTGGTAGTAATATTTTATTAATATGAACACTACATATATTAAAAGTGAAGGCCAAAGTCTTCTCACTTTGAACTAGTCTACAGGTCAAGAGGAAAGTGGACTAATATCTTTAATTAAATTAACCCATATTTCATTTTTTCCAATATCACAAGTTAGCACCTTCTATTAGTCAACACATAAACAAAGAAAAAGTCTAAGCTAAAACAAATAAGAAAATATTTTATTTCTAAGTACGCATGTGGGAATACAAAATTTGTTTACCAAATTGTCTAATTCCTAATTGAAACGAAAGATACTAAAAATAATTAGGGGTGACACCAAGAAAACAAAGCCTATTGGAGGCTTTGTTTATGAAAGAAACTAGAAATTAATTTTTGGTTGAGGAAGTCAAGAAAATATAAATTGTTGGGGTCAAATCTAAAAGTTTTATGGTAAAAAGGTCAAGTTGAATTGATAATTTTTAAAAAGAGTCTAAAATTGCAATATAACCATTTTATCTGAGGGGGCTAAGTCCTCCCCGAATGAAACTTTAGAAAATATATTAAACAATTCGTCAACACCAATTTCAAGTCCTAAACCTTAAAAGTCTTGATTGTTTCTCCATATCCATATGCATCCAAGTTAAGTACCATATAAAAACATACGTAATCTGTAGCTTAAAATAAAAGTAAATGCAGAGCTTTGACTTTTGATATCAAGAAATTAAAGATTTTCACCTTATGGATGATGACATGAAAAGAGACTGATTCAATGAGCTACCTTTTTTCTTTAAACATCTTTGTAACTCCCAGAAACTCTCAAGTCTTCAGGTTCTACAACTTTGCCGAATACACGGACGGCTGCGGTTTGACGATGTCGGTACGAGCTTTTCCAAAATCTTTCTCTCTCCGTAATTGCTCTTTCATTCTTTGTTAAGTAGCAATCTAAAGGCTCAGGATCAATTATTCCTCCATTAAAACCTGCTTATTAGCATTTCCATGTTTCAATATCATCTGCAAGACACTATATGTTATATAGACTCCTCATTTCTTTATCAAATATTGCATACATTCGGTTATGGATATATGATCCTGCAATTGTATTAAGGAAAGAAAATTTACGTATAGCTATGCCAAACGCATACCTGTATCCGATACTTGAATCCAGATAAGATATGTTTAGATTGGTGAAGTACAATCATAGACTAGAAAATTGCCAACTTATGAGAATGATTCCTATGAATTAATCCTGGTGAACCTTCAAGCATCCCATGCCTTTAGATAAATAGATATGATTATATAGCTGAGATTTGTTCATATGAGACAAATGAAACCACCAAAGTGATCACCATCTGTTTCTATTTTTGTCAAACAAGCAAATTCATCTTCAAGTCATGAGCAATGCTTTGATTGTATCTGGACTATGCATATTGGCCTTATTTTCTGAATTACAAGAAACAGAAAATACTTATATCTTGGCTTATAGTTTGAAGAAATCATTACTGATCCAACATCTCAAATCTTTTGATCTTTTTTTCCTTTTTCAGATAGACAACACTGCCTTTGCTGGTCTTTTTGAACCCTTGTTGGCTGATATTACAGCAGTCACAGAATCAGTAGAGTGCATAGAAGTAGAGCAGGAGAGTTTCTTTGAAGCTGGATGCTACCTTTATCGAGTTTTTCCAGTGATAATGGAGTTGAAGTATACTGAGAAAACCCCGAAAAATGTGAAAGAGATTCTAGAAACTATTTCCCAGAATGTCAATCTGGCAAAAGATCTTGTGGGAGATTGCGATAAAAATAACCAACCAGTTTCAGATTCTGAACTTGGAAGCATCATAGGCCAGCTGGAAGGGGTGATAAAAGACATAGGTGAGTGTTTGTGCTTGATACCATCTGCAACATTTGGGGGCGAGGGATATGCAGAAACTGCAGTCCGGTCTCTTTCGGAGGAAATGCAGAATGTCCACTTCAAAGTTCAGAGACCTCAAGAACTGCTCGAACCACAGATGTCTTTTGCTGCAGAGCAGCATAAGAAATCTAAAATGGCAACAGAAAGTTCTCAAATGCCACAACTAGCGCAGAATGTCCACATTGAAGTTAAGCAACCTCAACCTCAAGAACCACGAACCAAAGAGTTCAAACCGCAGACATCTTTTGCAACAGAACCGCATAAGAAATCAAAAATGGAAATAGGAAGTTCTGAAATGCCACAACTAATGCAGAATGTCCACATTGAAGTTAAGCAACCTGAAGATCTACGAACCAAAGAGCTCGAACCACAGATGTCTTTTGCAAAAGAACCGCATAGGAGATCAAAAATGGCAATAGAAAGTTCTCACATGCCACAAATAATGCCAATGGAATCAGATCTTTACTCTGTCAATGTGGAAGTCTCTGTCTCCACAGAAAGTTCTCAAGCTTCGAACATGCCATGCCTAAATGATTTCCTTAAAATTACAAATCAGAAAAGCCAGAATGAGAACGTAAACAAATCCTTGCCCACATTGCCACAGGTAGCTCATTATATCGAACCTATGTATGACACTTTCTTCTGTCCATTGACTAAGCAGATTATGGATGACCCAGTTACCATTGAGAGTGCAGTGACATATGAGAGGAAGGCGATAATGGAGTGGTTTGAAACGTTCAGTCATCTAGAGGATATAATCTGTCCAACAACAGGGATGAAGCTCACGAGCAGGGTTTTAAGCACCAATGTCGCTCTAAAGACCACAATAGAGCAATGGAAGGATAGGAACGAAGCTGCAAGGATCAAGGTTGCTCGTGTGGCATTATCTTTGGCTAGTTCGGATAATATGATACTAGAGGCAATAACAGATCTGCAACATATCTGCAAAAGGAAACAGTACAATAAGGTACAAGTGCTTAGTGTTGGAATATTGCCATTGCTTATTAAGTTAATCGGATACAAAAATAGAGATGTCAGATGTGGAGCCCTGGAACTATTACGACAATTGGCTGAGGAAGACAACGAAGGAAAGGTTTGGATTTTTACTATTTACAGATAATTTAGAACACTACAGCATGCATGATTGTAGAGCTTAACCTGAATATCTATTACATATCCTTCATAATGTTGCAAACTGTGCTGGATATGAACATTCCTGATCCTGACTATATTTGTAATCACCAAAACTAGAAGTTTTGAGTAAGCACTAAGACTTCAGAAAACTTCTCCCTGGAGATATGCACCAATTTCTTTATATTTTCTGCAGGAAATGATTGCTAATGCAATGGATTTATCAACGCTACTGGAGTTGTTATCGAGTAGCCACCAGCCCGTTCGGCATGCATCATTGCTTCTCTTGCTTGAGCTTTCAAGAGGTCAAGCTTTAGGTGAAAAGATTGGGTCAGCAACTGGAGCCATTTTGATTCTGATCAGAATCAAATATAACCATCAGGTCGATCCCTTTGCTTCACAAAAAGCAGATGAAATTTTAAAGAACCTGGAGAGATTTCGAGACAACATAAAGCAGATGGCAGAGTTTGGGTTCTTGGACCCTCTTTTGAATCATCTAACCGTAGGTAATTAACCTTTCTTTATGATTGACCTTCTTCCAAATAGTAAATTTAGAGCATTAGTTAGCTGATACCAACGTTTCAAGGGAACTATTTAGAAACTGCACATTAAATGGCAGTTAGATTAACTGAAGAATGTTCAAGTTTGATCATAGAAGTCAAACGTGTTTTGAAGTCTAAGACAAGTATGCTGATGTGTAAATAAGCAGGTTCCAAGGAGGTGCAAATGGAAATGGCAAGCTACTTAGGGGAAATCATACTTGGTAATGACAGCAAAACTTATGTGGCCGAGAGGGCTTCTCCTAGTCTCTTTAAAATGGTGCAAAGTGGTAACACCATTATCAGAAAGGCAGCATTTAAGGCTTTAGCACAAATCTCATCTCACCATCCAAATGCCCGGATACTAGTAGAAGCTGGTATTGTCCAAATTATGGCTGAAGAGATGTTCGCTCGTAGGATATATGATGAACCAATGAACTCAAAGAAAGAAGCTGCTGCAATACTTGCTAATATTCTCGAGTCGGGGGTTGAGCATGATAGCATCCAAGTAAATCCTCATGGCCACAGGATAAGTTCAGATTATGTTGTCTATAACATTATCTGCATGCTTAAAAACTCCTCAGCTCATGAACTCGACATCAATCTCATCAGAATCCTCTTATGCCTCACAAAGTCACCCAAGTCAATGGCAACAATTGTCTCAGTTGTGAATGAGACTGAAGCAAGCTACACTCTCATTGAACTCATCAATACCCAACATGAACAACTTGGGATTGCAGCAATCAAGCTACTCATTACCCTTGCATCACATGTCGGTAACACACTAGCAGAGAGGCTCTGCAAAACCAGGGGGCAGCCTGAGAGTTTAATTGAGAGCCAGACTGAAACTAACCACATCACTGAGAAGCAGGCAGTTTCAGCAAAATTCCTAGCAAAACTCCCCCAACAGAATCTAACACTTAACCTTGCTCTTCTGCACAAGAATGTTGTCCCCACGATCCTTCAGAGAATCATTTTGATCCAAAGAAGTGGAATAAGAACTAGCAGGCATGCAACTGTTTACTTAGAGGGCCTAGTTGGGATTCTTGTTAGATTCACAACTACACTGTATGAACCACAGATCTTGTTTCTAGCAAAAGCTCACAATCTCACATCGGTGTTCACGGAATTGCTCACAAAGACATCCAGTGATGAAGTTCAAAGATTATCAGCAACTGGACTAGAGAAGCTCTCATTAGAGTCAATTAAACTATCAAAGCCACCAAAAATTAAGAAATCCAAGCTTACGAATTTGTTCCACCTGCCAAAGCTTCTATCTTCCAGTTCATCAAAAAGGAGAAAGATACCATTACTGTGTCCAGTTCATAGAGGGGTATGTTCTTCAGAAACCACATTTTGTTTGATCGATGCAAACGCTGTCGAAAGGCTATTGGCATGCCTGGATCATGAGAATAACGAGGTAGTTGAAGCTTCATTGGCAGCTATATGTACTTTGCTGGACGACAATGTTGATGTGCACATGAGTGTGAGCCTGTTGAGTGAAGTAAATGCTATTCAACATATCTTGAATGTGGTGAAAGAGCACAGACAAGAGGGCCTGTGGCAGAAATCATTTTGGATGATTGAAAAATTCCTAGTTAAAGGTGGAAATAATTCAGCTTCAGACATATCACAGGATAGGTTACTGCCTGCCTCATTGATTAGTGCTTTTCATCATGGAAATGGTAGTACAAGGCAGATTGCTGAGAATATTTTAAGACACTTAAATAGGATGCCAAACACCTCAACTAGTTATTACACCATGTAAAAAAGATACCTCAAATTCACTCCGATGTTAATTTAAACACCTGCCTTTATGAAGTACACCCCTTTATTATAGTATCAATCATTCTAAGTTGTTTCAGAAAGGAAAAAGAAAAACTTAATTTGTGTTATACTGTCACATTGTCTACCAAATCTATAAATCTTATTAACCAGAGATGACAGATATGCTAGGACGATGTTTTCAAGTTCAACTCACTCAGACAATTTTATCATTATTATAGTCTAAGATCAATCCATGATACATTTTATATTGCTCTTTTAAAGGAATATAAGCAAGTTTTAAACGGTGGAAACACCATTGCACAAAAAAGGGAGAAATGTAGTGGAGGCTTTTGGTCAAAGAGGCAATCCTTTCCAAGTTTTGACGTAGCCAGAAGTCCCAGAAATACTGATTAACCATGGAGACATGAACTAGAGAAATAGACAGCAAGGCAGCAAAGAAAATTAGCCTTGGCATGTAGCAGAACCAAATGATCTGTGAAATATTTGTGGGTTTTTGGCAGGCAGGATTCAGCTGGCAGCCTGTCAAATACAGTCGTTGACATAATAACCGTTGTTTTCAACATTCAATGCATCTTCCTGATAATACCTTCCGAGACCAAGTCCTTTTTATGCGAATAATCCAGTGATTTGGTCATTTGAATAGTTAGCCAAAGGTTTGATCTACTCATCATCAGTTTTGGGCACAGAAAACAGCATCACCAGAAATCTCCACACGAGCATGTTCCATCTTTAAACAAGTGGAAGCGGACAGCATCTCTTACTAATATCTCTCTCTGTGTTATCTTAGAAATATACTTAGTTGCATTATGGCAATCCCCACACACCCTAAGATTTTTAACTATCCGTATGGGAAGCCCGGGAGGGATAAATATCAACCCAAATGCAATTGCAAGCCTCTCACTGTGGTAATCCAGCATCTTTTTCTTTTCTGATTCCTCAACATCATGAAGAACGGTACTCAGATCCGGTACATAACCCTCTTCTATCATCTTGTGGTTTAGTTTGTCAAGCTCAGCATATATCTGATCTGAAAATGGACTTGTCTGGTCATCTGCTGAGAAAATGTGCACTTTGCCTTTATATTTGATCCAACTGCATCCCGGTTCCTTTCTCACTCCTTTATTTCTCATTCCCCTCCTTAATTCTGACACATAATCCCATTTTCCTTTAGCAGCATATATGCTTGAGAGTAAGATGTAACCTGCAGGATTCTTGGGCTCTAGTTCCTGAAGGGATGCAGCTGCCCATTTCCCAACTTCCAAGTTACCATGCAGTCTACATGAGCTAAGTAAGGTGGACCAACCAATTGCATCAGGAGGCATAGGCATTTTCTTTATAAAGCATCTTGCTTCCTCTAACCTTCCAGCTCGGCTAAGAAGGTCAATCATGCAAGTATAATGATCAACAACGGGCATGATTCCATGGTCTTTTACCATTGACTCAAAATACTGATACCCTTTTTCCACTAGTCCTGCCCTACTGCAAGCTGATAGAACACCAACAAAAGTAACTTCATCAGGTTTTAGACCATGAGCTAACATTTTTTGAAACAAATCAATTGTTTCATCAGCTTTACCAAACTGAGCATACCCTGACACCAATGCAGTCCAGGAAACTTCATCCCTAAAATTCATCTCATTGAAAAGCTGGTTAGCATCTTCTATACTTCCACATTTGCTATATAAAGTAACAAGTGCATTAGAAACTGTTGTGAAAGAAAATAAGCCAGAAACTATTGCTTGGCCATGAAATTGTGAACCCTCTTCTAAGCTTGCTAGGTTTGCACATGAGCTAATTACACTTCCTAGAGTATAATAATCAGGGTTGATGCCATTTCTCTGCATGTCACAAAAGACTCTAATAGCTTCTTCACTGTACCCATTCTGGCCATAACCCACTAGCAGCGCAGTCCAGGACACAACATTCTTGTGGGTCATCCTCTTGAAAACTGCCTCGGCAGACGCTATCCTTTTGCACTTGCAATACATGTCAACAAGTGCACTGCCTACAAAGACATTATCCATATGATTAGTTCTAATTACAAAAGCATGAGCTTGCTTGCCTTCTTTCAGGGCAATTAAACCCCCACAGGCCGTCAACATACTTCCAAAGGTAAACTGATCCATAACCAAACCTTCTGTCCTCATCTCTCTGAACAAATCAATAGCCTCTTTGTACAAACTATTCTGAGTCAATCCCGTGATCATAGTTGTCCAAGAAATGGGATCTTTTTCCCGCATACTGTGAAACAACGACCAGGAATCCTCCACCATACCACACCTCAAAAAACCAGTAATCATTGTGTTATACATTACCACATTCCGCTCTGGCGTTTCATCAAAAACTTGTTTTGCATCGTAAACAAACCCTGCCTTTGAATACATATCCATCAAAGGACAACCCACAAACACAAAAGATCCAAACCCAAACTTCACAATCTGCCCATGAATTTGCCTACCCAAATCAATACACCCTTGACTAGAAGACAATATAAGCATAGTAGAAAACGTAATCCTATTCAAATTAGCTGCTCCATCCCACAACATTGAATTATAACCCTTCACTGCATCAGTTACCAGGGCACGAGAAGCATACCCCGAAATAAGGGAATTCCAAGAAACCCCATCACGCTTAGGCATGCGGTTAAATATATCATTCATGTCTGAAAGATTCCCAGACTTCGAATAAGTAAAAAGAATAGTGTTCCATGAAAAGAGATTTGGTTGGGGAATTTTATCAAACACGTTGCGTGCGTAGGTTAAATCCCCTAGTTTACCGTATGCATTGACAAGATTGTTTAATAGGAATGTTTCAGGGTCTTTTATGGTTCTAAGAATGTGGCAATGGATTTTCTTTGCTTGGGACCGGTTTCGGGTCTCGGTGCAGATTTTCAGTAATGAACAGTAGTAGTTAGAGTTGGAAGACATTTTCTGTCTATTGAAAACAATTAGTTGGCGGGAATTGGCGTTGGCCCTTTTCGGCCTAAAATAAGAGTAAAAGATATATATATATATATATGTATTATCGGCCTGTTTGAGGCATTGGGTCTTTTCTGGGCAGCTCTTTGTTGGACTGAATGCTGTCAAATTTTTTATACAAGGAAAGGGTTATCCAAAGATCGATATCAGCTGGAAAATATCAAGTAAGTCAACACTTGAATTCATTTGACTTGGTTACGAAATAAAACCGTAATTGGTTTCGAAGAGGGGAAAAAATGAGTAGTAAGATTGAAGAACATTATATGTCCTTAAAAAGTTAATAAACAAATTGCAACTTACATCTCTGAACTGAACAAAATA
Organism: Gossypium bickii; assembly: GCA_025503065.1. Classification (NCBI taxonomy): domain Eukaryota; kingdom Viridiplantae; phylum Streptophyta; class Magnoliopsida; order Malvales; family Malvaceae; genus Gossypium; species Gossypium bickii. The sequence goes on from CP106709.1 coordinate 62,144,480, forward strand.
CATCTCTTTCATCACTAAATTACAGTAAGACATCATCTAAGAATACTAGATGACACATTACTCATATATCACAAAAGATTTCCATATTATCAATCTATACAATCATACAAATATATCACTGCCCTAACATTACAGTTAACGAACCACGAGCCTTCAAGCATGTGCCTCAGTCGAATGTTGACTCTGATATTCCTAGCTATAAAACCAGGTGAATAGCATCTTCGGTTATTCAATAAGAACAGGGTAGGAAAATAGTGACTGCATATGCTTATACTTCAAATTTTCGAAAGAGTGATTTGCGTGTCCTTGGCTACCTTCAAGAATGCGGTATAAAAGTAACAGGTAGAGGGTCATAATGAGCAGCCTGGGATAGAGCTATAAACCCTTTAGGATCAAAGTTCTACTTTCGTATGACCTGAAGGTTGAGAACCTGCAAGAGAAATAGATTAATTATAGTCAGATTGGAGAACATTCTGCCTATGACAGGCTGCAAAGGGCGTGTTGATAAAAGAGAGTAAATACCATTTACTTCTTGGCTGTCAGAAGCATTACTTGTTCCATAGTTCATTTGGACAACATTGTGGAGCTCATCCTCCCATGCATTTGATAGCTGGAACCAAAATGTAAGTAAATCTGTAATCCTCATACGCTCATGAAGTTAAGCAAGATGTCAATCACATCATGCACTATAGCCAAGTTTGGTTTTAAAATATACTAATAAAAGAACAAAAGGACTTACAAAGACTCAAGAGTCATAGGTTTCCAAATAATTAACCATTGGATGCTATATATACCCAAACACATGCTTAAAGTGTGAACTATAAAGAAAAGAGAAGTAAAACCTGATTAGGCTCCTTGAATCCTCCGGTCATTGGTGTGAAGTGGGAACTGAGAGTTCTACGAATAATATCTGCATTATTCCCCATGACAGGAAAACCACCTGGACCAAGTCCAGGTTGAGATGGATGTAACGGAGGATAACCCACAGATAAATCAGGAGAAAACCCCAGAGTTGATGGACCAGTTCGTGATTGAATAATCTGTACTTCAATGGATTAGAAGAGACATATAGACATGAGTAATTGCTAAATCTACATGGATCAACTTACATCTTTTGCAAGAAGCCCTTCTATATTACAATCTACCCGAGGATTCACTGTTGCAAGTTTCATTGATAGAAACTGCAAAAGAAGAAAATAAAGTGACACATTAGGGCTTGTGAAGGAAAGCTGATGGTTATATCTATACAGTATATGCAAATCAGAGAATGTAATTGATGAAAGGCTCAGGAATACTACCATATAAGCCCCGAGGTTGTAACAATATATACATCAATCTAACAAGATTCATAAGTTACTTTAGTTTGTATATATGTTCTATCAGATCATTTTTTATAAGATCGAAGTGTGCACCACTATACCACCAATAACTACACTAGATCACCAAGGAACCAATGGTTTGGAAAAGTTAAGTTGTGAATTATGCTCCAATACCTCAACCTGCCGCTGAAGTGACTGCACGTAGTTAATGATTTCATCTAGCATCACTGCCTTGCCTGTAACCTGCAAGAACCAATAAACCCTTAGAAACTGAACTACACTAGCTGGTCCAACTGCGGCTAAGAAGTGAATTTGACTTCTCCTTAAGCTATACCCTCCAAGAAAGCATACCTTATTGCAACCAGGTACAAGATCCTGCAGAAATTTCATCCTTTCACTGATCTTTTCCCTTCTTACCTGAAATCATAACCAATTAACTCCAACCAGATGATTTAAATATTGCTAAGCTTTCAGTAAGTTCCATGTAAGTTTTACCCTTTCTGCAAGACTATGGCTGTTTGTTGCCTGCCCTCTTCGGGCTCTGACATGGATGTATTCCTCTTTTGGTGGATCAGAAGCTTGAGAACCTTGTTTTCCATGTTTAGCCGTAGTCTTATTGACCATTGTAGTTTGGTTCTGGTCTCCTTTCTGTTGATTTTCAGCACCATCCTTTGCAGCCTCAACAGGTGATTGGCTTCCCTTAGCTTGATCAACCTCAGCCTCCTGCCATAAAACCAAGTATGAACAAAAAATGCATTGTGGATCAGGGAAAGAATTTCGTAAACATTTTTTTTTTTTTACCTGTACGCTCCTTTTTCTTTTCTTAGAACTAAGAGCCTTAGCTGAAGATTCACCAGCTGTACCATCCAATGCAGAAGGTTCATCATGACCACCAGCACCGCCACTAGACTCAGCCTCATTAGACTCATTACCAGAGCCACCATTTCCTTGTTTTGCTTCTTCATTTGATCTCACAAGACTTCCACCGTTCCTCTCATTCTTGAGTGGGCTTTCTTGAGTAGCCCTATTTTCAGCTTGCAAATCTATAGAAGCTTCAGTGGTAATCAACTTACTTCTCTGAGATTCCACACCAGATATTGATTTAATCCCGCTGATTGTGTAAACATCTTGCGGTCCTTGCATCAAGCCCACACCTCTAGCATAGACACCCATTGCTTCAGGAATACCAAAAGGGTTCACGATATCACTAAAATTTCCCCCATTAAAGCTCGAGAACTTGGCAGCACGCTCGATGAAAGCTGAGTCAGTTGGTACCTGAGATAGGCTCGAAGGTAGAACCCCAGAAGCATTCGGTAAAAATATACCCCCTTTCAACATTGAACTTGTTGCATTCCATCCCATCTCAAATGGTCTATCAATGCTACTTCTCACAGAGGCAGGACCACCTCTACCAATTCCCATTGCATTTGAAGAGCTTACACCATTTTGCACATTAATATCACAAAACCCCAAGTTTTGTGAATTAGAAGGGTGCTCCCAAAGGTTAGAACAAAACGAGTCTCCCATTGAAGCTGAAGCAGATGAAGAACCAATAACCAAGGGATTATCACTAGAAACTAAACTCATAGGAGTACTTGTGAGATTGGAACCACCAAACTGCCAAGCCGATGACATACTGGATGCCTGGTAGTTTAAGCTATTGTCATTTCTCTTCTCTAGCTCATATTTATCCTTTTCACCTACATCCATTCCTCTTCAACAATAATGCAGAATAACTTTGAATGCCTTTCTCCACAATTATGTTTGAACACCTAGACAAGAGTCCAAAGTCAGGCTCCTTAAAAATTTGACCACTACCTAAAAATACCCTCAACTGCACTTAGTCTAAGATTATCAACCAAAGATCAAAGACCACAAAAAAGACAGGTAAAGAGAACAACAACAAACATATCACATGGGAAAATTATCTAATTCTTTGACATATATTAATACACAATAACTTTGCCAACAAGCTTCAAGCTAAGTCCAGAAGGGATCTGAAAACTTAAGATATAAGAAATTTATAGTCCTAAAAAACTAAAATTCACCCACCCCAAAAGAAAATCATAAGAACTGCTCAGAAGAAGTATCAAGAAAACCACTTCTGCACTTCAACTAGTGAACCCCCCAAAAAACATAACTGGAATTATGTACCACAAGGTGAAACATCTGCCATTTCCAAAGCAACAACTGAAAATTGGAAGTGCCCAAACTTGCATAAATTAAAAAGCCTTCTTCAGAACAAAAAGATGGAACAGACTAGAAAAAGGAAGTTTAAAGAAAAGCTGTAAAAGAAAGAAAAAAGGTCCACCAGAAGCAGTCAATTTAATCCAAGAAAACAAAAGAGAACATTGGTTTCAGTACAATAAATAAAGCCACCCTTCACATTCAAAACCCTAGTCAGAATTTAGCAGAGAACCCAGAAAGAGAAAGGAACTAAACAAAAAGTAGAGAAAGAGAAAGATACCCATTTTCAGATTCTGTGCTTACTTTTATTGTACTCCCTCTGCACTCTCATTCAAAGCCTTCTTTTTTTTCAACATACCCAGACACACAAAAGTTAAAGCTTTTATAGAATTTTTGCAAAGCTCTTTTCTTTTGTGTGTGTGTTTGCTCAGCAACAGAGCAACTCTGTTACAAAACAGTCAAATAAAACCAGAGAAGAAAAGTAATAAAGGAGGGAGTTTATTACTTTAGAGTGAGAGAAAATAAATGGCTATTTGTCTATTTTGAAGAAGACAGAGTGAAAGAGAAGAGTAATGGCAAATGTCCTGCATTTATACCCACGCTTGCATCAAAAAGAGAGCTGTTTGATCATTAACCACCGCCACTGCTACTGTTAAAATATTACAAAACACCCTTCTTCTCTCTTCCTTCAAAACTTCAAAATTTTTGCTTACTCTGGTCTATCCGATGTAGGGAGTATTTTTTTTTTTTTTTTAAAGAGAAAAGCAAAAAACTTTAAATCACTTTGGGGTTATTTTTTTAAGTCTGTTTTCAGTGTTTTTAATTTGTATATTTTAGTTATAATTATACCCATTTGAGCTAGCAACTGACAATGCCAAATACCATTAAATGATTTTTTTACTATCCCAGCAGTATCCTTTTTTTCTTTTCTGTTTATCTTATTTTATTTGTCCTTTTGATTAAAGAAGAACCTTGGGAGGAGAGCTTCAAGATCTTTAATGGAGGTTTGTTTGGTCAAGAAGCTAAAATCTAGCTCATTTCACACTATATTATTATATTTCGGGGCTCACAAATTTAAATATCCATATGGGTCACTTATGCAGTGGCTATTACTGTTGATTTTCATTATGGGGAAGAAGATATGGTCTCTCTTGGATAACTATCTTATCCCTCTTTTACTGTTCCACCGTGTGAAAACTTAATATATACTGAAAACGCCCGGTTTACACCATTAACAAAATCAAAAGAACATTAGATGTCTACTTTCCCAATAATATCCGAATTTTGTTTACTGTACTATAAACATAAAACCAATTACAAGTCAAAATTGCAACATTTATACAACTCTTATAACATTACAAGTCAAAAGAACATTAGATGTCTTCCTTTGTCATTTTTGACAAAACTCTACAACAAAAATAAAATATATCTCATAATCATAAATAAATTAAACAGGCCATTAAAACAAGTAAAGTCCCATCAATCATCCAACAAGCATAGTTAAGCAACAATCCTCGAGAAGTTTAATGTTTACAAACTAGCGAATAGCAATAAAAACCAAATAACAAAGTTCAAAAAAACACAATCATTCATCAGTAGTCTGAGCAGGAAAAAAACTACTTCACTTCCCCTGCATACAAGCTCCTAGAAGAAATTGAAGAGCTTATTTCTTTGCCTTGTTGATTTGATGAACCTGAGCATGTAGTGATTTGATTTTACTTTTCATAAATTTGATCATTCTAGCTCGTTGAGCAACTTCCAAGTTTTGTGGAGTTGTAACATTAGGTGCAACATGTTCATCAGCAACAAGGGAGTCGGGTTCAACATCAAAGCCTAACTTATTCTTAAGTAGAGTAGAATCATCAACCTATTTCTCTATCTTCGGCTTGTATGAGATCTTGGCTAAAGGAGGAGATGGCTCAAAATAATAAGCTCTAGACACAACATAAGAGATCCAAGATTAAATGAAGACATATTACCAACTTTATGCAGTAATAGTCCCATGGTTTTATTGACAAAATTCCTTTGAAGAGAAGACATCCAATTCCTTACAACAATTTAATGAAGAACAACACACTTTAAACTTAGCTGAGGTAGGAACAACCTTATTGTCAGGCCAAGTGGGCGAACCCCTTTAGTAAATTTCTTCACAATCTTATTGAAGTCTTCTATATAATCAACTGCTACACCATTATGCTTTAGAAAATTGTTAATGAAGGCAGGGGAGAACATAAAGGTATGATCTTAAACATACACTTTCATGTTGGTGATGGCCTTAAGTAGGTTACTATAGATATCCAAGACAATAGTCTTCACATATGGCTTTAACATCTAGGGTTGAGTAGGGGTGATGACAGAAAACTGTTATAGTAGGGGCAAAAATTGAATCATAATTTTTTTTTGAGGCCAAAGTGCTATTTTACCAATATATTAATATGTAATTTCATAAAATTTTAATGGGCTAAATGGAAAATCTGCCATTTTTTTTTTGGGAGGGGGCAAGGCCTCGGCCTGCCCCCTTTTGCCTTTGCCTTTAGGGTTAACGGTAGCAAGTTTGTGCATGTAGCAAAGTAACCACATCCATACCTTAAAAACCACCCATGTTGATGTTCCGATCATAAATAATATTTTTTCCATGAACTTCATTCTCATTTTTCATACATTATTCAAGAACATAGATTTATTCTAAATTGGTTCATTCTAATTTGGCTCATTTACAATATCGAAATTTGTAGCCTCAACTTCTTTCATTTTCTTGATATTCTACTTGACAAAGAGAGGCCGAGAAGATCTCTTACCCATTTTTCTTTGCCATCTTTAGCATAAGATGGCCAACACTCTAACAGCCCATACTTGACCTGATTGTCAGGTCTGAGCTATAGGATGTCACATTTGTTGCCGGAGTAACTACAATCAATTACGTTCAATTTATACCATTGAACAGTTAATTATGAGTATTATAAGCATATGATACAATATACAATCATTCTCGAGTGTTACACGAGCCTACGAAAGCTCTATACTAACCCGAGGTCAAATTAGGACTGAATTTTAATGTTTTCAAAATTCCATGTTGTCGTCACGACTTTGGGGGTTCCTCATCGTGACACAACATACTAACTTAATCTCGTCGCGACGAAAAATGGCCGATGTCGTGATGTGATTGTCTATTTCTACATGGTACAAATTGACACCAATATGCAAATACCAAATCAATCAAATTACACTTCCATAACACATTTTCAACCAAATACACAATGCTCATGACTCAACTATGAACTACAACACCTTATTCATAATTGTACCAATGCTATATTACCATTTCTTCAATGCCATATAACCTATAAGTAAATTACCTAGTACAGTTCATTCAAAACATTTGACATATATGCATAATCAAATAGGCCATGGCCAATTCAACATTTTATACATTTTAAACCTTGCATTATACTCAAATACATATTGCATTCATATGACCATTTCCATATACCAAATTCTAACTCAAATGTTCATAAAATCATTTTATTACACCAACATCGATCAACCTAGGTACATGCCTTATATTTAACAAAATGGGACAATAGAAACTTTCTTGAGTTGGGGACCGCTTCCTGGATGCTAGATCAATTATACGCACTCTTGAGGATCAACTATACTTGTGAATGAAGAAAAAAACCGTACACTAAGCGAAAATACTCAGTGTTATTTCCATGATTCAAGTCAATACAAAACAAATTTAGAACTATTGAATACATTCCACTCAAGCTCAATTCATAATCAATTCTCATGCCATTTCATGCCAAAAACTTCCACTATTACATAACATACATATAGTCATTCCTAAATACCAATTCACTAGAAATACACCTAAAATTGCTACTTTTCATTCATTGCATATAGTCAATAATCAATTCATTTTAACAACTATAGGTGCACAACTATTTATTCTTACACCATCATCAACATGTATACACATATTCTAAATTTTATATTAGCATTCAACCATTTTCGAGCCTGTTGACTCATTATTACTCAATTGGCCCCTAGGGCTCATTTTTGACTTATTTCACATGATATTTCACATGTTGTCGTATGTCACATTTCAATTCACATTTCATCTCAAATACCATTTAGCCAATTCATGTTTTTATAACCTCCATTAACCGGACACAAACTTAGAACGAATACACGGATTTGTCACCTCGAGTTACCCGACAGTGATGACACTGAACATGTACATACTACCACCCCGGGTTGCTCGACAATGATGTTTTTCATAATCTGAATATCCTGTCACCTCAGATTTATTGACAATGGTGACTCTATATGTACAATCTACCACCTCGAGTTGCTCGATAACGATGGTTTTCAATTAATACCCTGACTCTATGGCATGCCAACTATATCCGACTCTATCCGAATAGTTAATAGGGTAACCAATTTTTCAATTTAATTATATAATTCAATACATATTTCATCATATCCAATTCACCATCAGTTCATCAATTCATCATGTAATATAACATATTTTAGCTCAATTTCATACCAACTATCATATATAAATTAAATCATACCACTTTCCATTCTATTCAATTTAGCCTCTGTTTCGATATTCAATATCAACCATAACAATTCAAATAAAATAACCATTGATAACTCACCTTAAAATTATATAATGAAAAAAATTCATGAATATGTAGTAATTAAATTGATCTTGAACCATAGAAATACAATTCAAATTTTCGAGTCACTCATCGACAACATTCATTTTTCCTTTCCTTCTCGAAGGTTCTGTGCCAATGTTAGCTAAATATAACCACAAAGCATAAAACACCATCAATTTCCATTCAATTCACAATCAAATACAATATTAAACACATTTTTCAATTTATTCAATTTAGTCCCTAAACCCGAGACAAGCATAACTTTTGATCTAAAGATTCAGATTGAAATCTTATTTCACTTTTACTTATTAGGGACCTTTTAATTTCTATTCCTATTGAAAATTTATGAAATTTTTGCATTTTATTCAATTTGGTCCCTAATGTACAAAACCAATAATTAAGCTTTACAATTTAGTCTTTTTTACGAACTAAACTTAATTTCTATCAATTTCACACCTAATTCTTCAAGAAATAAACAATGGAAACTTTTTAAAAGTTTAAAAGTTTCACAAATTAGTACATGAGTTAGAAAAATCAAGCTCCATGGTTTAATTTCCATAATAAAAAAAGGCTAATGACTTGAATTAAATGGTTGAATACCTTAAAACCCAAAAAAGGCGTCCTCCTTTGGTTTCTTTGTTTTGGCCGGTTGGAGAAGATGAAATTGCATCTTTCCTTCCACGTATCTCTCATATATATTAGGTTTATAATTTAATTAATCTTAATTTACCTAATTAATCACGTTTAGTTAAAATTAATCATAATTAAACTAAATCAATGGCATCTACCATCATCACCCACTAACCTTCTATAACATTCCGTATTTCAATGGTGTCAAAAATAGTGGTTTCAAGACCACAAATCCGACGAGTGAGTTCGTATAATTGGTATTTAAATTATACGAGTTAATAATAATTTTTATTGAACGTTGATTTGAGGAATTTTAATCAATTGAATTAAAAGTTAATATGAGTGGTTTGGTTCAAAAGTCAAGTGGTTATTGAAAACAAAGAATTAAGACCTCGTTTCCGTAATTTAAGGCCGTCAATATTTTTATTAAATATTAACAAAGTCGTATTATATGTGAATTGAAGTTTGGTACGGTAATTTTGATGCTTTATTACTTAATTACGGTAAAATGATTAAATTGTAAAAGAGGTGAAAGTCAATTGTTATGGATTTAATATAGTATAAGGACCAAAATGGTAATTAAACCATGGTCAAAAAGTCCAAGCGGTGGTGGCATGATTAAATCCACTAACCTTTTGGGCTATTTGCTTATTTAGTCCTAATTAGTTTAGGATTAAATTGAAATTAAGCTTGTTTAGTTAAAATTTAAAATAATTGAAGAACCAATTGTGAAATTAAACCTTCCTTGGTTGGTAATTATACCATATACTTATATTATGGACATTTATGGATATGATTTAATAGTTTTACAAGTTATATTAATAGGGTAATTTAGTAAAAAGTTAAAATTAAAGTTAAAATTAAAGAAATCAAAAGATATTATCATCATTTTTTTCTTTCTTCTTCGTGGGGGGAGAACCAAATACACAATGGGAGGACCTTGCAAGTTTTGGCCAAGCTAGGGTTCCTTATTTAGTAGATCAAGATCGAGTGGAAAATTGAGAAAAAGAAAAAAATTACCAAATAGCCCCTGTACTTTGTCATTGCTGCAGTTTAGCCTGAATTGAAATAATGGTTGACAGAACACTGGTTATTATTAATATCTCTTGAGCTGATGAACATAGGATAGAGTACAATTGTTATGCCAATAAGTTATTTTGCGCACAATACGGGCTTGATATGAGATGTGATGAGGATTCCTATATATTTCTTGTTCACTAAATATATCAAAGTTTTGCATTTGTTGAGAACTGTTGTGTTATATTACAGTGTTTTCTGGAGTTTTACGGGAGCGGATGTTAGCCTACGGGCTAGGCACTTAGTGCCGAGGTGTGTTATCGGTTGGATTAGCTCAGATGAGCATATGGTGTGTTCTCGGATCATTAACCGTGTACTTGTATCCGTATATCATTCATCGATAATGTTTTTGCGTTAAATGTCTTGTTATAGAATTGTTAAAAGATTATTCATGAATCTCCTGATAGTATTGTGGCTTGATAATGAATGATCTCATACTTGTTTATGTAATAGCCCGATTTAGGGGCTAGTCAGAATAGTGGTTTCGGAACCACTAATCTGAGGTCAGAGAAAATTATTTTTAATATTACTTTATGAGTTATAATATGATTATACAAGTGCATGAAATCTTTGGTGCATTAATTTTAGCGATTTCATGCTCAAATTTGAAAAAAGACTAAATCGCATAAAGTGCGAAGTTTCGTTTTATAAGCTAGAGGTGTTAAATAGCTATAGAACCTTGATTGAGGTCCTTAATGTGCAATTAGACCCTTAGAAATAGGGCTAGCCAGCCATAGGGGACAAGAAACGTTAAATTGGTCAAAGTTGGTGGATTAGATGGATTAAATTGATGAAATACAATAAAATAAAGAAAAAGTGATATCATCTTTGTTCATTTTCTTTTACCACCAAAATTTTTAGCAAAATAAGGGGTTTGAGAACTAAAAAATTTCAGCCAAGCTTTTCTCCTTGCAAGTAAATGTTTTGATGGTCATTCTTTGATAATTTTTGTACTTTTGAGACCCTTGTAGCATGATCAGCTAATGAGGGGACTATTTTGTAAAATGGTTAAGAGTTTAGGGTTTTTCCATGTGAGAATTTATGTTGTTTGCTGAATTTTTATGGAAGAAAATGAATCTTGGGTGTTAAATACACAACTTTTGTGAAAGGTGTTTCCATGAAAACACCCAAAAGGACCTTTTGGTAAAGGTTATAAAATAGGTGATAAATGTGTGTAATAATTGAAATCTTGAGTTGTTATAAGAGGGAATATGAATCGGCTAGGCTTGGGTGTGTGAAAAATGAACACATTTCATTTTATGAGCCTAGGGGTAAAATCATAATTTTGTGAAAGTCTAAGGGCAAAATGGTAAATTTTCTAAAGTATGATTATTGAAATATATTGATTAATGTGGTAATTAAATGAGTGAATTTGTTATTATAGATCGAGAAAAATGTGGAATTAACCTTGACCGAGGAAAATGCAAGGTTTCAGACTAGATTGCAAATTTGCATATTTTGGTACCGAAGTAAGTTTGTGTGAAATTAAAGCTACATAATGCTATTATATTCTTAATTGCTTGATATCCTGAGAAATTTATACTATTCTATGAGATTGATTAATGATGCCTCGATGAAAGTATAGTGATATTATGTTAAGTTGAAGTCCCGGTTGAACATTGGGAATAGCAATGATACTAATGTCATAACATGAGACGGGAGGGTCCCGTATAAGACATGCCTGGGACATGGCAGTGGCACCAAATGAAGGTCCCGTATAAGACCATGTCTGGGACATGGCATCGGTACCGAAGGGAGATCTCGTATAAGACCATATCTGGGATATGGCATCGACATCAAGATATGAGATCCCGTGTAAGACCATATTTGGGATATGGCATCGACATCGAGATGTGATCCCATGTAAGACCATATCTGGGGTATGGCATTGGCATCATGTTACATGTATGATGAGATTGAGTATCCTTCGATATTCCAAGTAGTTCAACGGGTAAATAATTAAGCTATGATAAAGATAGCAAATAGCTAAATCTATGTTCAAGAGAATAAAAGTGCAAAAGATATGTGATGAAGTGATACATGTATCCATGAGTAACTTACGAGAAATGAATGCAAAATGCGATATGTGATTTAGTAAGAGTAAGCATGAGTAAGTTATGTCGATGTGCTTGAGAACTTAAGTATTATTTAATGTGATGAATGAATGTTATTGTGAACCTTTATGTTGCTATTTATTTCATGCAAACTTACTAAGCTTTATGCTTACTCCTCTCATTTCCTTTTTCCTTTTAGTATCGCCAAGCTAACTCAGGGATCATAGGACGTTGGAGTTCAGATCACACTATCAACTTCTCTTTGATATAGCAAAGTTTGATTAATTTTGAGTATGACATGTATAGGAACTTGGTTATTTTTGTAATATGTCATATTGGGTAGCCAATGTGTGGCTAGTAATGTCATTTAATTCATTTTGTAAATGGCCATTGGAAATTGGCCAATACTTGATAAGTTTTATATATTCAATGATGAAGAAGCTCATGAAGTGCATGCTTGTGTGATTGGATGAGTAATGAGTAAAGCATATAAATGTTGTGTAAACCTATGTGTGGATGTTTTGATTTTGGGTATTAGAAGTGCCTTATGGTCATGTTGTGTGTCAAAATGAAATGATACAAGTGTGGTTGCTTTTCAGGGTGACAATTGGCTTGGTGGTTAGCCTTATAATTGTCCACACGGGTAGACACACGGGTGTGTGTCTAGGCCGTTTGTGACACACGGTCAGCCCCATGGGCGTGTTGATAGGCCGTGTGTCCCCCTGTATGCTAAGTTAGCAAGTCATTATGTTCAGTAGTAACCACACGGGCTGAGACACAGCCGTGTGTCTCAACCGTGTGGAAGACACGACCATAGGGTACGAGCGTGTACCTTGGCCGTGTGACCCTATGGGAATGATGACGTCAGAAACAAATTGTCAAGGTTTTTAGCACACGAGCTAAGACACGGGCGTGTCTAAGCCGTGTAAGGGACATGGGCCATGGACACGGGCGTGTGTTCGGCCATGAAAAAACCCTTATAGGTTCAAAATGAAAAATAAAATCCACACGGACTAGGGACATGGGCGTGTGTGACCACACGGTCTACCCTCACGGACGTGTCCCTTACCACACGGGCGTGCAGCCCTATTTTAAGCAAAAAATTTCTAAGTATTCAAAAGTTTCTAGTTTAGTCCTGAATCATTCCGTATGTATGTTTAGGGTCTCGTGGACCTACATTAGGGGCGTTATGATCTCGAATGAGAAGTTTTAAGTCGAATTGAAATTGTATGTCCCAACATTGTATGTTTGAGCAAGTTAAGTACGGTAATGCTTCATGACTGGTTCCAGCGTCGGGTACGGGTAAGGGATGTTACAGTTTATGTATGAACTCACCTGTTGTGATCTGTGGTTGACAGGAATTCTATTAAGAACCTTGTTGACAGGAACTTGGTTTATTAATCTTGTTATTTGAATTATTATTTTGAAATCAATAAGCTTTATCGTTTAATCGATGAACTTACTAAGCTTTATAAAAGTTTACTCGTGTTTGTTATGTTTTTTTAAATAACATTCTGTGGATAATTGAGTGATTGGATCAAATCGAAGATTCACATTATCTAGGAATCTTTGGCATATTTTAATTTTGTATGGCTTATATGGCATGTAGTAGGGTTAATGAAATTGTTATAAGTTTATAGCTATGTGTTGGTTGGTTGGTTGGTATGTTTTTGATGATATAAACTTTAGAAATTCCTATAGTATGCCAAGTTAATTCTTAAGTTGTGCTCAATGTTTGATCATGAATGGTAGTAATTGGGTTGGATCTAGGCATGATGTTCGAGGTCATGGTAAGTAAATTCAATGTGTGTGTATGGTGGCTTGTATGTTTGATTTAATACATGAAGATTATAAATATTATGTGATGTGAATTTGAAAGACAACTTAGTTAAATTTATGTGAGCATAATTGACATGTTTTGGTTGCCCTTGATGTGTTTTAGGGTGTTACAATGCTGAGCTTTGGCCATTGTCTTGACTTGTTTCATCCTTAGGGTATCAATAGAAGTCCCATGCCAAAACTACCATGCTTACTGGAGCGCATTATATCAATAGAAGTCCGGGTTGTATCAGTAGAACTCCCAGTTCTACTGGTAGAATTCTATAGCATTTTCAAGGTCTTTCCATTTTTGAGTTCTACCGATACTTGTCCACCTAAGTAGCGGTAGAAATCCTTCAGACTTTAAAAACACGTTAAAAATTAAATTAATTCAAGGCTCTTTAAAATGTTTATTTTGTCCAACACTTTGAAGAATTTTTTTTTAAGTCTTCGTAGGCTCAATTAAGGTCCATAAATGAATGTATTACTCCGATCTGAATTATTATGAAATTTTGTTAATCAAAATTGGCAACTTGATGCTATCTGTTATTGATTGTTCTGGATTGTACAGTAATATGCCATAACTCTAATATGACAACGGGGATGGGTTATGGGTGTTACACCTTCATTTTAATTCGGTTTATTTACAATTTTAATCTTTTGGATCATTACTATCTAAGTCCCTAAGCCTTTCTAATTAAAAATCTATAGTGATTAAAAATTTATAATTTAATCCATGAGCCTTAATTAACCATAATTTCAGCTAAATTACTTAACCAAATTTCAATTCATCAATACGCTAACTTCGTAAATATACCTATTTAATATTTACGGACTTGGTTTACGATAATGGGATTCCAAAATCATACTTTTCAATACCACTAGAAACCAGATTATTATAAACACCACATCATCATTTTTTCAAAGGACTAGCTTCGATAGCCTAAGCACTAGCTAGTTCATCTATTGTTTCTTTAAAGGGGTTAATATTTTCTTCTTCTATCGCTTCAGCTCTAAGATTCTTAGCCTTGATTGTTGCAACATTAGGAACACCATCCTTTTCATATTTGTCTCATTTAGTAATAAAAGCCTCACTTTCCAATGTTGTAACATTTGAAGCAACATTCACACCTAAGGCTTTTTCTTCTTCAGGACCAGAACCAAGTAATCTTTTAATAAACCTGGTTTATGTCTTTGAGTTGTGTATCTAATGTAGCAAATTTCTTTAGTGTATCTAATTCGAATGCATTTTTTAAGCATAATTTTCTTTAGTGACTTTGAATTCTTCTATCAATATTTTCTTTTATTTTGATTCTTTTTCTCCATCAAGAATTATATATTTATCAATAACAAGACTGTCAAGTTTGTTCAAAAGATTAATACTCTATTTAGGAAACCTTAGTACATTATCAAACAAAATTATCTAGAATCATGCTTCCTAGGTTCTATGATGCGTTAGGTAATATTATCAAGATCAATATAAGTTTGACATTATTAGATTCATTAGATACAATAATTTCAACCAACTTGTGACACATCATGGATGGTATCCAAGTATGCTTGATTTGAGTTATCTTTTTATAGATCGAAGAGCTGACTCTTAGCTTCACAATACACTTTGAAATGCATCAATTCGAGTTTGTGATATTAAGTTATGGTCATTTTAGTGAGGACTATGCAAGTAGAAATTTGAGTACGATGAGTTGAAGCCTTTGGAAGTCTCTTAAGCCACCAATTGCTATTCTTTAGGCCTAAGTTTTAGCATTTTATATTACTTATAAGTTTATTTAAGATACTAAATATTTATTCATTTACTTAGAGTTTCAGTTATATAAGACTTATAAAAACAAATTAACCAAATATTTAATTAGTTTTAAGAGTTTTTAATTTCTTGTTTATTCATTAAATAGAGTTCGAGTATAGATTAAAATGTTAATGCTAACATTTTATATTATTTTCCTAGGAGTTTATATTTCCTCTAAACCCACTGAAGAAGTAGCTCTTGACATCTATTTAAAAAATTATGATGCTTAAGTGACTAGATACAATAGAAAGCAATCTTATGGTTTTAAGAAGTGCTACAAGGGAAAATTTTTCATCAATGTCAACCCTTTCAACCTTTATATATCATTAAACAAGAAGCTTAGATTTATTTCTACTAATGTTCCCTTGTTCATCAGTTTTATTTTTGAAGATTCCTTTTGAGCGAATGATGTTGCACCCTTCATGATGAGGTATAAGTTGTAAAACATCATTTCTCCCAAATTGATACAACTCTTCTTGCATTGTCAAAATATGGTGTTCATTATTCAAGACCTTCTCGACTTTTTAGGTTCGATAGAAGAAGTATAACATGCTAGTCTAACCATTTCTTTATATTAGTTTTATGCATTTCTCTAATTCTCTTACCATCATGGAAACTACTAATTACATTATCAATAGGGTAATTTTTGTGTACATTAGATGAATGCTGTAGATAGATTGGATTATCATATGGTTGATCTTATGTTTTTGTTACCTTTTTGCAACATCCTCTAAGACATATAGGTTCCCATTATATTATGTTGTAGTTTGTTTTATTTTAAGAACATCATGAACCACCAAGTTGACTAACTTTATCATGGTTTTTGTAACCTCCCTAACCCGACCTAGACGTTATGGTCGAATTCTGAAGACTACATTGGCCACCAAAATGGCCCAGTTAGATTTTGTATTTCAAATGTACTTTTAAACCATTTACTTATCCACTCAAAACTAGTGAAATCGAATGTTTCTCTTAATTTTGCAAAAATATGGAAATTTTAGAAATCGATAGATTTTAGTATTGTATTTGTAAAGATTGATTATTTTGAAAACTAAGTTGAATTTTTAGTAAAAACTTGTTTTCAGTATTGCAACAAAAATGAGTGATATTGAGAGAGTTTTATTAAAAACCAAGTTTCATGCATAATCATTTCAAATAACAATTTAAGCAGTTTTTTAAAAAAAGAAAATTTAAAGTCATGTAATCAAAATAATCCTAATTTTAAAACCCATTACACAGTCCAAATAAAATTTATTATAGTCCCAAAAAAATTATTAAAAATAAGTTTAAATACTTTAAATATAAAAACATCCGAGTTGCTCCTCCAAAAGCCATGTCCAAGTCTTGACCTTGAGGATTATCTGAAAAATAAATTAGTAGACTAAAGAGTGAGCTAATAAGCTCAGTGTGAGTCATAATTCAAGTATAACAGAGAATTTAAAACAACACAGATTTACAGTTTTCAACATGCATGAGCATGTCGATGTAATATTTCAAAGAAGTTCCTACCCAACTTCGCTACACACCACAGTAAAAGTTCCCCATAACTCATCCATCTAATAACACACCATACTGTGGATAAGTCATTAGTAATTTCAGTCAAGCTGCTTGAAATATATGTGGACAAGCCACCAGATATGCAAATATATTGTCAGAACTATGTGGACAAGCCACTAGTAATTGTAGTTGTATTGCCAGATCTTCTTCTTTTCATAAACATCTTAACCCCAATGCAATGTAGTATGACATACAATGATAGTAACAAAATTGGTACAGTAGGCATGATTTTAACATGAAACTAGATTTACCAGAAATAGTGGGCATGTTTTAAACTTGCAATCAATATGTACGGTAACAGTTAGTGGTATACGTACATGCAATCAATTTACATTTTTGTCAATGGCATGTTATACATGCAATCAATATAGGATACAGCCAATCGCATGCTATTTAATATGAAACATGTAATGTCATACATTCAATCAATCGATAATTATAGCACTTACACACTCAGTTACTTTGTTTTAGGGTTGTATATCATTCGACTAATGCTGCACTTAGATCATTCAGTCACCATGACTTACCACAAACCAAATTAAAAATTAACATGCTTTCAATTAATCATCAACACAAAAGTTAGGACCCACACCTGATTTACACAAATCTAAAGCACTATCGTAACTCCACAACTCCTAAGACCCATATTTGATTAGATTTATATTAGATTTGTACATAAGATGAGCATTATATGGTTAGAATTCAACCTCTAAAGGTATATAGGGTTCGGCCAAAATAGGAAATGACTAGACTTTTCAAATCTAGATTCAGAGGTTGCTACCCACACTTCCACTCTTTTAAAACGGATATCCAACAATCTTTTGGTGCTAATAAAGATTCGAGTGATCCAGATTGAAACCTTCAACAAAATACTATACATAAGATTAACATATAGAATTCGACCTTAACAAAGAAAAAAGAAAACGAGATTAGATTAAGCTAATCACCACTTATGCTTCATCGGACTAGATCAGAATGTTATGAACTCCATGAAAAATCTTGAGTAAGTAGGTAGATTTGGCTAAGGAAAAGAAGTGATGGAGAAATGAGGTAAAGATCAAGTCAAATAAAGACAAAATGGTTAAGAAGAAAGAAAAGAAAAAGAAAAAGGAAAAGTAAAAGAAAAAGAAAAAGAAAAAGAAAAAGAAAAAGAAAAAGAAAAAGGAATGAAAAGTATTTACGGTGGTAGTTTGGCAGCAACATGGCGATGACACGATGACAATGGGTGGCCTAAGAAGGGGCGACAATGAAAGAAAAAGAAGGGCAATAATGAAGGTAAACGGTGATGAAGTGAGAAGAAAAGAAGAAGAGAATGAAATAAAGGAGGAGAAGAAAAGGGATGGCGACGGTGGTGGCAACTCAACGGTGGCGTGATGGTAGCGCGACGGTGGATCAAGGTGGAGGGTGTAGTGGTGTGATGGTGGTGCAGATGGTAGTACAAGGGGAGATATGGCAACAAAATGAAGAGAGGGAGAGAAAGGAGGAGCTAGGGAATGGGGCGACATAAGGTGGTGGTTTTTGGAGAGAAAAAAATGACAGAAGAAATAAAAAAAAAGTTGAGTGGTTTCTTTTGTGATAGAGGCAACCCAAGTTAGCTAAAGGGGGAAGAAAGGAAAGTGAGGGAATAAATGAGAAGAAAGGGGAGGAAAAGAGGTAGACGAAGGAGAAAAATTA
Source organism: Gossypium bickii (assembly GCA_025503065.1). Lineage (NCBI taxonomy): Eukaryota > Viridiplantae > Streptophyta > Magnoliopsida > Malvales > Malvaceae > Gossypium > Gossypium bickii. The sequence goes on from CP106709.1 coordinate 62,163,264, forward strand.
GGAGGAGATTAAGGGATGGACAACTCACTTTGGGTGGCAATGGGAGGGTTGACCAATGGGAGTCAAAATTTAACAAAAATGCTAGAGAGGGGACTGGAACTCAGATCTCAAGTGTAGTTACACTACTTCTTAACCACTAGGCCAGAACTCATTCTTGTTTAAACTCTTACAAAAATAAATTATAAAATGGGGTGTGACAACTTTACCCTCCCTAAAAGAAATTTTGTCATCAAAATTTACTTGATCCAAACAGATGAGGATACTGTTGATGAATCAAGTCTTTTGGCTCCCATGTATCCCCCATAAAACTTTTACCAATGGAAATTGCTTTTTCCCCAAAATCTTAGCCTCATGCTTCAAAATCTGAACAGGTTTCTCCTCAAAAGATTAATTTGGTCTCACCTCTCTCTCCTCAATTGGAACCACATGAGATGAGTTAGATCGGTACTGCCTCAACATAGAGACATGGAACACGTCATGAATACAGTCCAACTTAGGATGTAACTTTAACTGAGAAGCCACCAGTCTAATCCTCTTAAGGATCTTATAAGCCTCAATAAAACTTGGGCTCAACTTGCCCTTCTGACCAAATCTCAGAACTTTCTTCCATGGCGACACTGTCAAAAATACTTGATCCTTGACACTGAACTCTATGTCCTTTCTTTTCAAATTTGCATAAGACTTCTGTTGATCTGAAGCTACGTACAATGAATCCTAAATTAGCCTAACCTTACTTTCAATCTCTTGAACTAGTTCTGGACCCAACATTTTCTTCTCACCAGCTAAGTCTAACACAAAGGTGTTTGACACTTTTGACCATACAATGCCTCATAAGGTGCCATCTATATGCTCAACTGAAAGCTATTATTATACGTAAATTCTACAAATAGAAAGTGCTCCTCCCAACTATCTTGAAAGTCTATAACACAACTCCTCAGCATATCCTCAAGGATCTGAATAACTCGTTCAGATTACCCATCAGCCTGTGGATGAAAAGCTGTACTAAAATCTAGTCGAGTACCAAGTGCCTCATGCAACTTCTTCTAGAATCGAGAAGTAAAATGAGGATCACGATCCAAAATACTCGATATCGATACCCCATGCTCTCATTATCTCAAAGATAGACAACCTTGCCAACTTATGCAAAGAATAATCTGTGCGAATCGATAGGAAGTGAGCTGACTTAAGCAATCTATCCACAATCACCCAAAATGAATCTTTCTTAGTAGGTGTTATGGGCAACCCACTAAAAAATTCCATAGTCACTTGCTCCTATTTCCACTGAGGAATCCTGATAGGCTGTAACAAACTAGAAGAGAACTAGTGCTCAACTTTCACTTGTTGGCACATCAGATACTTAGCCACATAATCTGTTACCTCACGCTTTAGACCAAACCACCAATAAAGTTCTTTCAGATCACGATACATCTTATTTCCTTCAAGATGCATAGCATAAGGGATACTGTGTTCTTCCTAAAGAATAGATTGTCTCAGATCCTTATCATTCGACATACAATACCTCCCTCCAAAATACAAAACACCGTCTGCATTGAACCCAAAATTCGTAACCTTACCTTCCCTAATCTATTTAATCCGAGGCAAAAGAGACACATCCAAAGGGTGCTTCTTTTTAATCTCATTGACCAAGGTATGCTTTACTTGCAACTCTGCTAGTAAGTCACCATCCTCATATAAACTTAACCTAGCGAACATTACTCTCGGATCGATCATCGACCTTCTATTCGGATCATCTACCACTACATTAGCTTTCCAAGGAGGGTGCTTAACGTACAGTCGTAATACTTAAGTTGAAGTCTTTTTGGAAGAGAAAATACTTAAGACCCTTGTGATCTGTGTAAATAATATACTTCTCACCATACAAATAATGCTTCCAGATTTTTAGAGCAAACACCACCGCTTCCAGCTCAAGATCATAAGTTGGATAATTGCACTCATGCGGTTTAAGCTGCCTAGATGCATGGGCCACAACCTTATTGTCTTGCATCAATACACAACCAAGACCAGTTTGAGATGCATCGCTATAAACCATATTTTCCAAACTCAGGATGAATCATAATCGGTGCTTGAGTCAACACAGACTTAAGCTTTTCAAAACTAGCTTGCTGATCCTCGATCCATTTAATAGGAAAACTGTTCTTCAATAGCTTAGCCAAAAGAGCTGCAATCAAAGAAAATCCCTCAACAAACCTCCGATAATAACTGACCAGTCTAAGGAAACTTCGGATCTCAGAAATAATTTTTGGTTGCTTCCATTCCAAAATACCCTCCATCTTTTTTTGGATCCATATGAATACCTTCAGCAGATGCGACATGACCTAGAAACGTCACTTCCTTAAACCAGAATTCACACTTACTAGGATTAACATAAAGCTTCTTTTCACGGAGAATCTGCAGAACAACCCTAAGATGTTTATCATGCTTGGTCTCAATCTTAGAATAAATCAAGATGTCACCGATAAACATAACAACAAACTGATCTAAAAATGAATGAAACAATATCACCCTTAACCCGATCTGATTCGCTGGATTCGAATCTTGGGCGTTACAAAACAAATACAACTTACCTTGATTCCCTCCTACAAACTCTCAACTATATAAAACTTAGTTAAGAAGAATATTCTAATAAAAGTTTAAAAATGAATACGGTAGGTAATTAAATCATTGTATAGGGGATTACAGGACAATCTCATAACTTAAATTACATTATTTAATGTGTAACCCTTAAGTAATGTTACCAACTTGATCTGTCTGCATAATAGCCCACCTCACCACTCTTTTGGAATAGCCTTAACATTGCCTCTCCTGGAGTAGACCCAAATAAGCTTACTTGTAACATAATACACAAAAGTAATTTCAGGAGAACTTAGTGAGAATACTTTAATTACCTGATTCATATTGTACATCACATCTAGTAATTCAACCATCTCATTGCTCTTTATTCTTCAACTTGTCTTCTGGCAAATACCTCTTTTCAGAGTCCATTCTTCACACTATAGAGGCCAACGTTTACCATGAAATCATGCCTTATCTTTCACACCTTCGATACGTTGCTCAAGTTCTACATTCCAAACTTTCGTGGTCCCTTGACCAATCCCATTCCAAAGGCCCATACAAAGTATTATTATTCTTATATACATACTTTAAGTCATCGTTTCTTCTAGATTCATGAATGATTTCGTGCAAATACAAAAATACATTCTTCAATTTACTAGACCTATTCTTTACTTAATTTTTATTCTTCCAGTATAATTAACCCATACTTCAAATTTGCCACATGCTCTTGCGTATTCCAGTTTCTCTATTCTTATCTTAAGACGATGCAAGATCCACCCCAACAACTCATATGAAGCTCACCACAAAGAAAACTTATTAGATTATCTTATCAAAAGTGTAATATGATATGCCACAAAGCTTTTCTTTCAGAGTTAATTATACCTATTGTTCCTTCAAAGTTTACCATGCATACTATCCCTTCAATGTTCTTCACATATACTATCCCTTTAGAGTTCTCTGAGAATACTATTTGTTTTTTTTAGGGTTTGCCATAGAGGCATTTACTTCAGATGGTTGCCACAAGGGCCATTCTTTTGTGTGCGCAACGAAGGCGTTCCTTTCATCCTTTTTCACAAGGGCTTCCCTTTCCTTAGATTGCCACAAAGGCTTCCTTTTCATAGATTGCCACAAAGGCTTCCATTTCATAGAAGGCTTCCAATTATCTAGCATGTTCACGATAGAGATTCACCTAGACTCACATTTCGTGAGGTTTGCCCCTCATCGTCCTGGCTCATGCAGAGAATCCCATTAGGTAATAACCTTCATTTAGTTCTTTCTACATGATGCCATAGCTCACCAGCTATGGTCTTACATCTTTTCATTTGATGCCATAGCCTAGCTATGGTCTTACACAATATGGAGCCATGACCATAGACTTTTCATTTTAGAGATCACATTTAAAGTCTCGATGGACCCCTTTAGACGTCACCGCGCATATTGACACAGGCTCACCAGTAGACCTTTCATGCATTGATACCATTGTCAATATATATATATCAATATATATATATGTAAAACCCATGTTCTCATAGTGGAACTTGACATGTGTCACCAACTTTCAAGACTGCTCTTATTAGTAGCGTACAACTTTAGAGAAACGTGTACAAAAATCCAAACTCTTTACGTATCTTTAATTTATCCCGATCCTAAAGAGGATCCAGGAATGGCGTGTCACTGCATTAAAATTATTTTCTTGGAAACCATATCTGGTGTATACCAATTTACTACAGTTTAAGCTAGTATGAAATATAAACTATTTCTTAATCGAAGATAAATAAGATGATACACTTTGAAAACCATAAATACTTTACTTAAACTTCAATTGAAATCATAGTTCCGTAAGAACAAGTTTAAATACAAAATTTGTTATTCAAATGTGGATATTTGACATCACCCACATGTCATGCATAACAAAAAATATAAGGAGTCTTATGGCAATGGTTGTCTTTTGGCGCAGTCTTCAAAGATTCCTTTACTTCGTCAGCAGGCTTGAGAAGGAAAGGTAACTAGGTAAGTTCATAGAACTTAGCAAGTTCTTGAAGAAAGCATTGCAATAGTTTGAAAAGCCTTTCCAACTCAGCAAAGTCACACAATTCACCAGTTGGAAAATACCAAACACAAATAGGCTATATGCCAAACACTATTCCTTTGGCGTGTACATTGTGCCCATGTAACCATACAGACTACCTTCTTCGTGTTAGCCACAAACCCTGGTCCATGTATAGAGCTATATCAATCTTTCATTCATTTTTCTTTATCATAATTTGCCAATCTGGTTTGCAATAACACTTGCCCTACCAGAGGTTACATGACCATTTTCATGTATCGCAATTTGCCAGTTCAATTCTTATTTCATTGAAGGAAACACCATGAATTCATTTCTGTGTATCAGATATGTTATTCATTTTAAAAGTAAGGGGTAGTGGCTTAAACACGAAAGAAGGTTCTTACATCTTAACACAGACAGACCAAACCGAACCAATAGCAACAAGCGTTCATCACTCTTTTACAACCATTTCATCTTCACATAATATGTATCCTTACCTTAAATCAAACATAAACAAAGGTATTAAACACACATGATGTAAGAAGGAACTTATCAGAAAATGCAACAAGTTCAAACAGCAGGACTCTTTCCTTATCATGAGAACATTCAGAATTGTCTTGAGCTATAATATAAATAGTTAAACTTATCAGACTGTATACCAGAAAACTAAACAAGCATGCAAGTAACATCATCACAAAACCTAAATTCAGGAAGCTTTCTTCCTTATAGTAAAAAATGACTCTTAAGCGCGTAGCCCTAAAGTCACGTAAATAACCTAAGATTCATTGAGATTTACTAGGTGCTAAAACAATGAAAGAGTTGGCTAAGTACAGCAAACCCAAACATTTAAGCAGGTCTCTCGTTTTAGGCTTTTTTGAAAGAAAGGTGCAGAGAAAATTTAAGAAGAGAATGTGGATATCAGAGACGATGTAAAAGCTTGCTCAAGAAGCTAGTACCAACTTTATGTAAATAGACACGTAAGCTAGGTTTAGTGGATAAATCTATTTATCCCACTAGTCTCCTCGATTCCTGTGACTAATAACTTTCTTTCTCATCATAAATGCGAGTCTTATCGGCTACGGTAACTTAGTTATATTCTAACCAATTCCCATTTTTCTAACTAAATTATTCAACCAGAATAATAAAATAATAAAATAATAAATGATTCTATCAAACTGAGGACTTAAAATATTCGTCTAACAGTTGGGCTGGTGTATACTCTTCAAAAGAGTGTAATAGTCCGATTTATACCCTAATCGGAATAGTGGTTTTGGGACCACAAATTCGAGCCCATATAATATTTTAATATTATACTCTGTGCTGTTGATAAATGACTAAACATGTGTGGAAGACTCGTATAAAAATTTGATCATTTGTGTGTTTAATTTGAGAAAAGGATTAAATTGTATTATGTGCAAAACTAGCATGACATTTGTAAAATACCTATTTGATGTGGCTTTTTAAAGTAGTGGCCTTATAAAACAAATAAACCATTTTAAAAGGATAGTGGTCGGTAAAGGACAAAAATAACCATTTATTATATGAATTATAATGGTGTTCATTAATGGTAATTTAGTAAAATGTTTATTAATGTTATTATAACTTAATAAAAATAAAATGGTGGCCATTTTAATGGTGTTCATCCATCGAATGTAGAAAAGAAAAGAAAAGATAAAATTTTGTTTCATTCGGCCAAGGTTCAACTCAAATCGGGTATGTGTTTTTGATCGGTTTTTGATAATTTCTACGTTTTCGTAATCGTTGCTTCGTAAACTTTGTAACCCATGTTTTAATTTTGGGAATTCATGATGTTTGAGAAATGAGACATTGATGAACTCATATGATTTATGATGATTTATGGTGTTAAATGATAGATATGTGTTTAATGAACATATATTGTTCTTGAATTTTGGATGAATTTAGTTAATTAGGGATAAATTGTGAAAATAACATTTTGAGGGACTAATTTGTGAAATAAATGAAATGTGGGGACTTGTATAAGCATGGATGATATTCGGCTAGGCATAAGTATTATAAAATTTGGTATATTTTGTGTTTTTGTGAAATAGGGACTAAAGTGTCCAAATGTGAAAATGTGAGGGTTAATTTGCAATTAGCCCTAAATGTGTGTTCTTGGATTGAATTGAATGTGTTAGCGAATAAAAGGGTTAAATTTAAATATTTTTAGATCAAGAGCTGAAGAAATCGGACTTAGATCGCGGGAAAGCTAAAGTAATCGAGTAGCCATTTCAGTTTCAGTTAAATCGATTCCGAGGTAAGTCATTATGCAAATAAATGTATTTGTATTGAAATATCTATGTTCATGTGATTATTTATAACGATGAATGTTTACGAGATGATGTGTACATGAATTTCGAGATAAGATCGACATAGTGGCAATGTCCGAGAAGTTCGGTACGAACCTAGGGATAGATAGGATTAACTATGTTATGATATAGGTATCTGTTTTGTTTTATCATATAAGGCCCTGTCTGGGACAGTGGCATCGATATCTGGTTAAGTATAAGACCCTGTCTGGGACAATGGCATCGATATCTGATTAAGTGTAAGACCCTGTCGGGGACAGTGGCATCGATATCTGATTACGTGTAAGACCATGTCTGGGACATTGACATCGTATTAATTCAAGTAAGACCCTGTCTGGGACAGTGGCATCGATATCTGATTAAGTGTAAGACCCTGTTGGGGACAGTGGCATCGATATCTGATTACGTGTAAGACCATGTCTGGGACATTGGCATCGTATTAATTCGAGTAAGGCCCTGTCTGGGACAGTGGCATCAATATCTGATTAAGTGTAAGACCCTATCGGGGACAGTGGCATCGATATCTGATTATGTGATAAGACCATGCCTGGGACATTGGCATTGAATTAATTCGAGTAAAACCCTGTCTGGGACAGTGGCATTGATATCCGATTACATGTAAGACCCTGTCTTAGACAGTGGCATCAGCATCCGGCTACATGTAAGACCACGTTTGAGACGTTGGCATTGTACTACTATTCTGAGCATTCTGAGTATCCTATTAGATTCCGAACGGTTAAAAAGGCAAGTCCGAGAAACGAACGATTATGTAAATTGTATATTTGTTTCAGATGCGTTTAAAAAGTACACTATGTGTGTATGAAAGGTAAGTGTCTATATGAACTTACTATGATGAATATGTGCATTGAAATGATGAGATAATATGGGAAGATATGCTTGAATGAGCCATTTGTAATGTGATATAAGAATGGAAAAGCTATGAGCTAACAAGTATATGATAATAGGCAAGTTTGAATGATGAATGGTTAAATAAAAGTGCCAAGAAGAATTATGGCTATGCAATTGAGCTATTAGTGATTTCATATTGATTATATGTACTGAATGCTTAATATTAAGTTTATTTGTATATAACTTATTAAGTTTTTGAAAGCTTACTTTCTGTGTGTGTTTTCTCTATTTTATAGATAGTCAAAGCTACTAAAGGCTCGGGACCATCAAGGATCGTCATCACACTATTAAACTCATTTTGGTACATTTTGGAAATGTATATAGCTAGTATTTGATATAAGTCTGTTATATGAACTTAACCATGAGATTTGGCTTGAATGAATGTGATATGTGAAGTATGTTGTTGGCATGGCTATTTGATACATGTAATGGTCAAGTTTTGATTAAACAAATGAATGAATTATGCTTGTGATGAGATGAGTTTTAGTCTTGTAATTTGGATGATTATTTTGGTATGTTCTTGGTTGCCAAATAGGCATGAGATGTCTTAATGATTTTCCTTGAAGGTAAGACCCATGTGGGTGGCATTTTGGCCTTGCAAATGGCTATTTTGCCGCACGGTTGTGGCACACGAGCGTGCCTAGTGACCGTGGGGCTAAGTCAGTACCTAGCATAAGAGTACACGGCCTTGGCACACGGATGTGCCTAGTAGCCGTGTGATTTTTGACAGGATCGACCACGGCCAGAGTACACGGGCGTGCTTAGTGTCTGTGGAAGTAATGTCAATTTCGACCACGGGAAGGACACACGGGTGTGTCTAGCAGCCGTGGGAGGCACACGGTCTAACTACACGGGCGTGTAAGCCCTGAAACTTAGAAAAGTTTTAAATTTCTGAGAATTTTTGTATGTGTTTCGGTTTAGTCCCGACCCTGTTTCTAAGCATGTTTTAGGTCTCAATGACCTACGAAAGGGGACACTATGATTGTAACTGATGAGATATTTGATGAATTGTTTGATAAAGTTTTCGATCTATCAGGTAATGCTCTCAACCCTAATCCGGTGACGGACACGGGATAGGGGTGTTACAAGGAGTCCACCAAACCATCAAGCTCACCCATCATAGGCTTTGCCCAAGAGTGCACTTATAGACATACATACTTAGTCACAATTAATACCTTACCCACTTAGAACTTTCTCTAAACACCATACTTCGATAAACAATATTCGAACACTAGGACTACATCAGGCGGGGTGTTACAAGTCTCCCACACTTAGGAAATTTCATCCCTGAAATTCATACCTGAAAATAATTGGGGATACTGATCTCTCATTAGGTTTTCTCTTTCCCAAGTAGCTTCTTTAGTACTATGATTCCTCCATAACACTTTAACCAAGGGACTTCTTTTATTTCTTAGCTCATTAACTTCTCTCACTATAATACAAATAGTTTTTCTTCATAGGACAAATTCTGTTCAACCTCTAATTCTTCAATTTGCACAACATGATTAGGGTTGGATCTATACCTTTTCAACATCGATGCATGAAACACATTGTGGATCATTAACAAAGCTAGCCTGTATGCCACTGGTCCCACACTTTCTCCAGAACTTCTAAGGACTTACGAACCTTGGACTAAATTTTCCTTTCTCACCAAATCTAATGATCTTTTTCTAAGGGGAGACTTTTAAAAATACTTTATCTCCAACCTCAAAGGAGATTTCCTTCATTTTCAAATTTGCTTGTAACAACCTATTTTCCAATGGTGTCGAAAACAATAGTTTCGAGACCAGAAATTTGACAAGTGAGTTTGTAAATATTATTATTTAATATTTATGAGTAAATTATAATAGCATATTGAATTTTGGTTTAATAATTTTTGTAAATTGAATAAATAGTTAAGTACAAGTGGGTTGTCCCTAAACTCAAGTAGATTTAAAAAAATGAGGTATCAAAACATCTTTTTTGTAAACCAAGATCGTAAATATTTAATATAAATATTTATGAATTTATTATATAGGTATATTGAAATTTGGTTTAGAAAATTTAACGTTTAGATAGTTAAGTAAAATGGACTAAATCGAAAAAGCTGCAAAAGTTAATTGCTACGAGTTTATTAATGCTTAATGGCTATAAAATCATCGTTGGAAGGCCTTTTGTGGTAAATCGACCATAATTAATTAGTGTTGATGGTTAATGGATGAATTAATTAAAAATAATATGTATTTTATAATAATAAAATTATAAATAAAATATGTTAAAATAAGTAAAACAAAAGTCATCTTCCTTATTTTTTTTCTTTCATCGAAATAGAAACATAAAAATACCATGTTTGAAGCTTAAAGGATTTGACCAAGTTGTGTTCATGCATGGTATGCCTTTGTTAATCCATTTTTGGTAAATTTTATGATTTTGAGATCGTTCTAACTAGGTCAAGCTAACCTGTATCACTGATTTGAAAACTATTAAAGAATTTAAAACTTGCCATTGATAAATCTTAGAAGTTTTTGATAGGAATTGTTAGATTTGGAAGCTATGAAATGTTTTAGGACTATTTTGTCAAGTGATTTTGGTTAGTTTTTGGTTTAAGGACTAAATTGATAAAATAATAAACTTGGCATGAAATTCTTGTGATATTTTAATAAATATGGGCTATGATTTCATAGGGAAAAATTCTACTAGCATAAAATTGGTTTAATTGTGATAGATTTGAAAGTTTCGGGTTTAGGGACTAAATTGAATAAAAGGTAAATATAACACCCCTTACCCGTAACTGACGCCGGTACAGGGTACGAGGTGTTACCTTACTAAAATACATACAAGCATTCATTTCCAAGTCATAAAAGCTCGTTCAAATTTAAAACTTTTCAATCTGAATCTTAAAGTCCTTAATATGAGCCCTCAAGGCTCAAAGCACACCTTAGAAATGGTTCGGGTCCAAACCGAGTTCTTTCGAAAAACTTTGGAAAATGTCACTGAAAAATAGGGGCACACGCCCGTGTAGAAGGGCAACACGCATGTGTGACTTGATAACATGGCCACGTTGAAGGACCGTGTAACTCACACGGCCTAAGCATATAGGGATACGCCCGTGTTCCGAGCCTGTGTGGATTTATTACTCAATTCGAACCTACAGGGGTTTTCACACGGCCTGACACACACTAGTGTCTATGGTCATTCTGCCTCACATGGCCTCGACAAGCCTGTACAATGGCCCGTGTGCAAAAAACCTTGACATTCTGTTTCTAACGTCAGTAACCTCACATGGTCATATGGCCAAGGCACAAGCCCGTGTGGCGAATTAAATTCCTAAATTCAAGTGTAGACTTCACACGGCCTAGGCACATGCCCATGTCCTATGGCCGTGTCCTCCACACGGTCGAGACACATGTCCGTGTCTCAGTCTGTGTGGTTACTACTGAAAATTCTGTTTTGCCAATTTAAGGTGCAGGGGGACACACGGCCGGACTATACGCCCATGGGCAGACCATGTGTCACACACGGACTAGACACATGCCCGTGTGTCTACCCGTGTGGACATAACAAGGCTATTTACCATACCCTTTTAGCCACCCTTACTTGCACCAACATAAGCCACATCGAATAAACTACTCATTCATGCAATTTACACATCTATGAAAACATAATCATTTTCATATATCATTAATAAGTATTAGCCATCATCCATGGCCTTATACAAAATGAATTCATCTTCAAAACAAGCGAACACATTTTGCCAAAACAATATGACACCTGATAAAAGACTAAGTCCCTATACATGCCATACTCAAAATGATAAATCTAACTATACCAAGTGCTCCAATTGATAGTGCGATCGAGCCTCCGACGTTCTTCGGTCCCCGAGCTAACTTGGTGGCACTATAAGAAAATGGAGAAGAGAGGGAGTAAGCATAAAGCTTAGTAAGTCACATATAAATAATTAACAACAATTACCTTGCAACATCGTAATCATAATATATTATAAACTTGCATATAATTCTCATATAATCAAGGCATAACTTACTCATTTCCATCGTTGGTAGTCATACAACACAATTCGAGCTCATTTCAAATCTTACCACATCCCCAATACATATCATAAACATTGCTCACATTTACATGCACTTATATCCTGCACTTATCATCACATAATCACACATAATTTCACTTAGTCAAAGTTTCTCGATGAACACTTCGGAATAATATCGGATGCGTGGTGGTTTCGCACACAGCCCACCAATAACAAATAACACGGTAGTATCGCACACAGCCCACCAAATAATCACATATCCACGGTGGTATCTTACAAAAGCCCACCAACAATAATAAATATGGTGGTATCGCACACAGCCCACCAACAATGAATAACACTATGATATCGCACACAACCCACCAAAAATTACTTATTCATGACGTTTATCCGAGGATTTCCTCACTTTCCATCATTTTAATAGATGTCAACAATATTCATAGCAATAATCAAACATATTATGCAATATCGATGGTTATAAGCATAATAACAATAGAGTTATATTATTCACATACAACTTACCTCGATATACAAAATTTGGGTGACTATTTTGATTTAGTCCACTATCTTGGTTTTCCCCCGGTGTAAGTTCAGACTCCGTTTTACTTGATCTATGATAACAAATTCACTTATTAAATAACCAGATTATTCAAACATTTCAAAATTTCTATTTTGGCAAAATTACCGTTTTGCCCTTATACTTTCACAAAATTACGATTTTGCTCCTAGGCTTGTAAAATGATTCTAATGAAATTTCATCCTTTAACAAGCCTATCTGAACATTTATTACTCTTATAGCAACTCAGAATACCAATTATTTCGCACATTTACCACCTATTTTACAACTTTTACAAAAAGGTCCTTTTTAGGTGTTTTAATGGAAACTCCTTTCACAAAAGTTGTTTATTTAGCAACCAAGTTTCATTTTCTTCCATAAAAATTCAAAAAGCAACACTAATTATCTCATGGAAAAATCCTAGACTTTCAACCATTTTGCAAAATAGTCCCCTCATTAGCTAGCTTAAGCTACAAGGGTTCCAAAAGTACAAAAATTATAAAAAATGGCTATCAAAAACACTTATTTGCAAGGAGTGTAAGTTGCTGAAAATTTCAAGGTTTCAAACCCCTATTCTTGAGTGAAAAATCAGTGGAAGGAGAAGATTATAGGAAAAAGATGATAGCTTTCTTTATTTTATGATTATTTATCAATTAAGCTACCAAATATCTCACCTACCCTTTGAAATTGTCATTTCTTTGTCCCTATGGCCGGCCAACACATTCCTAAGGGCCTAATTGCACATCAGGGACCTCCAATTTAATATTCTATAGCTATTTGAAACCTTTAGCTTATAGAATAGAACTTTCACACCTTATGCGATTTAGTCCTTTTTCCATAATTAAGCATGCAATCGCTAAAATTAATGCACCAAAATTTTCATGCACTCATATAATCATGTTATAACACATAAAATAATATTAAAAATAATTTATCAAACCTTAGGTTAGTGGTTTCGAAACTGCTATTCTAATTAGCCCCTAAATCCGGTTATTATAGTAAAAGTTTAGGTTAAAAGTGTAAAATGTTGATAAAAGGTCAAATATGTGAATTTTAGTATTTAAAAGTGATTGGATTGGATAATTGAATTAAATTATTATATAGATCAAGAAATAGATCAATTGATAGACAAATGCAAAAAAGGAAAAATTGTTGATTAGACTTTGGAGTCATTTTTTACTGCAAAATCAGTTTAGGTAAGTTCGTATTAGATTTTGGTGATGTCTGTTGATGTTTTGAATTAAAAATTTGATATATGTGATTAAGTATATTAATATGTATTTGTATGTATTTATTATTTACATGTTTAAGGAAGGTAAGTTTTGAAAATGGAAATAAAGAACCAATTTGTAAAATATGGCAAAGGTATATGTATGAATTGAATTGTAACAATATTATGGAATTTAATGGATTATGTGATCTATTGAATAGTTATGAAATGGAACAGTAATGGATTGAAATCTAAACTATAGAAATGTTACAAATTGAAAATGAATTATATTATGACATGGTATGTGTTGATCTTGTGAAATATGATATTATTCTATAAAGATGGAAAGATTGTGGAATGTATGTGATCAAGGTAAAAGTTGTAAGCACGTATAGGTTATTTTATACAGAATAGGCCTATGTGAACTTAGTGAATATCTTGGAAACAAATGACATATCATTAAGGCGTATCAGGCTTCATGCCAGGTTTGTGCTGATGTTTTTAGTAGCAGGCACGCTGTGATGGTGTTTTATTTAGTAGGTACTATGTGCCAATGATGGATACCATATGATGGCTTGAGGTCTTGTATGTGTTACAGATTTTCTGAAGCTTGTGTGAGCAACATCGTGTATTGGTTAACGTCCTTATGTTAGCTCATGACCTTCCCGTGCATCCGAAGTCAATTTACTATTGTTCTCTAAGCAAAACAATTAATTATCTAAATTAAAATTGAATAGAAAGATATGATGATTTATATCTTGATATATGATTATTGACATGTTATGTTCGGTTAAATAAAAATAGATATATGAAATGCAATATTAGATATAGACATTTGAGTGAAATGTGATTCTTAAATGTGTTTACTTGTAATGTTTATGACATGATAAAGTTATATGTTTTGTATATGTGAACTCACTAACCTTGTGAGATTTGGTGTGTATAGGAAGTAAATGAACTCATGACCTTATTTATGAAATTAATTGCGAAATGTTTTAGTTACAACAATTACAGTAAGTTAAATTTTAAGTTTAATACGGACTTCCAAGCTTACTCTATTGGTTGTTTATTCTTTGTAGATTATCGGACTTTTGCTATCGATTGGAATGTCGTTAGGGATCACATTATTTGACACTTATTTGATAGCTATTTGTTTATTTTGGCCGGTTATAAGTGGCATGTAAATATAGTTTTGGTATATATGTATGTTTTAAGCATTGTGTGTAACAGCCCGACTTAGGGGCTAGTCGGAACAGGGGTTTCAGAATTGCTAATCTGAGATCAAAGAAAATTATTTTTATGTTATTTTATGAGTTAGAGCATGATTATATAAGTGCATGAAAATTTTGGTGCTTTAATTTTAGCGATTTCATTTTTAATTGCGAAAAAGGACGAAATTGCAAAGAGGGCGAAAGTTCTATTTTATAAGCTAAAGGTGTCTAATAGCCATAGATTATTAATTGGAGGTCTTTAAAGGGAAATTACCCCCTTAAATCATGGTTGGCTGGCCATAGGGGACAAGGGAGTCAAATTTGGTCAAAGTTGGTAAAGGTTTGGTGACTAAATTGATTGTTTTATATTAAAATAAAGAAAAGATGATATCCTTCTCTTTACTCATCTTCTTCCACCGAAAAACACAAGCAAAATAAGGGTTTTATAGTAAAAAATTTCAGCAAACTCTTCTCCCTACAAGTAAGTGATTTTAATGGTTTTTCTTGATGATAGTTGTACTTTTAGAACCCCTAAAGGTTAAGCTTTCTAAAAATGGGACTATCTTGCAATATGGTGAAAAGTTTAGAGTTTTGCCATATGAGATTTTAAGTTGTTTGCTGCATTTTTATGGGACAAAATGAGTCTTAGATGTTTAATAAACAACTTTTTTGAAATGTAACGCCCCGAAATTGGGCCTAGGAGAATTGAGCCTATTGGTCCCCGAGCGTAGAAGCATGTTAGAATTTTTGGGAATATGAGAACAAAATTATTTCAAGTAGGACCTGTTAGGAAGGTGATTTTGGAAGGTTACAGGGTTTCTATGAAACCCCGGGTTCAAGTTAGGCCATAGGAAAAAAATTTGGTTTTTGGTTCTTTAGGGAAGAGGGCTAGCAGAGGCTGGACTTAAGTTTAATTGAAGGTGTTTGCTAACACAAGCAAGTTAGTGGCACAGTGGTGGTGGCGTCACTTGTAAAGCAAAGTGGGATGGTGTTCGAATCCCACAAGCAACATGTGGGGAGTTTTTATTTTGTGCTAAGCAGGTGGAAGAAGTAGAGTTCGGCTAGAACTTTGCAAGAGAGAGAAGACTTGGTCAAAGGATTTGAATGGGTGGTGTGGAAAAATGCAAGGAGAATATCATGGAGTGAATCAAGAAATGGGGGAAGTGGAGAAGTTGTGCCGTGAGTGGGGATTCAAACTTGGCATTTTCGGCTAGGGAGAAGAGTTGAGCATTTTGGGTGGAAGTGTAGCCGAAATTCTCTTTGGAGTATCTTGCATTTTCGACTTTGTGTGGTTTTTTGAGCATTTTGTTTCTTTCCTTGAACATTTTGGTTCTTCTTTGTTTCTACTAGATACCATTTTGGTGAGACTACCCCTTTAGTTTTTGTTCTTCTAAATAATTAATCCTACTCCTAAACCAAACCAACATATCTCTCCTCCTCTTCTTCTTCCATACTTGCCAAATTTTTCCTTCCAAAACTGAATTTCTACATTTTCTCCTTCTTTCTTTTTCTTCAGTTGAGACTTGGTCGAACCTGTGGGGAGTTGTCCACTTGTGTAGTTTCTCTTCGATCTCTTCTCTCTTTTTTTTTAAGCTGCTAACCACACCTTCTCACTTGGCCGATTTTGGGGTAAGTCTTTGTTTCCACTATCGTTCTTTTTCTCTCATTCTATTCTATTTCTCTGATCAAACTTGGCATCCTCTCATTTTCATCAGATCCCATTTCTTTCTCTTTTTAGCATAAGCCAAAACACTCCTGTTGGGGGTCGGCCGAATTCGTTAGCAACCATCGGGTGTAAATCGTTAATCTTGGTTTCGATAAGGTGAAGTTATTCTAACACCGTTTTAATTTGATGTTAGTTTTATTCATATGATCCTATCTAGTGAAGTTGGCGTCGATTTCTTCCTTTCTTAGAGGAGAACCGAATGTGGCTTGGATGTTAACCTTGTTGGTGCACCAATGGTTTCTTTTAGGTACTTGTGGTGGTAGCTAGGAAGCAAGGCCGGATTTTAGAACTCTGTAGTGAAGATCACGTTGTGGTAAGTGATTATAGTGGGGTATGGAAGTTGGGTCTATGAATCTTTTGTGAAGTTGAGGCTAACTCTTGATCGTTATTATTCTAGGGGCAACAAAGAGTGGTTTCTTGGCAATCCAAATCAGGTGTGTAATCTCACACCCCTCTGAATGCATGCTTGCGATGTTCTGTGATTCGGCCGAAAGTCGAAAAGTCAGAAAACCAGCAACTAAGTTTACTCCAGCTGCAAGCGTTTGTAGTGGTAAATTGAGATACGAATAGTGACGTTAAGTCATTGAGAGTGTCACGAGCACTCTCGCTAAACTGAGGTTGTAACGGGCCTGATCGAGCCGAAACGGGCCAAATGGGCCAATGGGCTATCAACCCATTTGGGCAAAATCATTGGAAAACTATCAAACGATAGGTTCGATTGCGAAATCTGCAAATCTGAGACCGAAACCATGAGTATTGGGCCACATGAGCCGGTGGGCCCGTTTGGGCCTAAAATGAATTTTAGGCCCAATAGTTCTGTAGAGACCTAAAATGGGTTCTGTGTCGCTTGAGGCGACAGTAGGCCTTCGGAAAGGCCGTTAGATGCGAAATTATCGCAATACCCCTAGAGGGTAAATTACCGAAATACCCCTAGAGGGTAAATTACCGAAATACCCCTAGAGGGTAAATTACCGAAATACCCTTGGAGGGTAAATTACCGAAATACCCCTAGAGGGTAAATTACCGAAATACCCCTGGAGGGTAAATTATCGAAATACCCCTGGAGGGTAAATTACCAAAATACCCTAGAGGGTAAATTACTAAAATACCCTAGAGGGTAAAATTACTGAAATACCCTTGGGTAAATTACTGAAATACTCTTGGTGGGTAAAATTACTGTTATACCCTTAAGGGTTGATTAGTATGATTGTGTGTATTTTGTTTAACTGGTTATGATGGTAACTTATTTCATACATCATTTTTGATATGTGCTTTGCATACATGACATTCTGCATGGGATTGAGATATTGATGATCGGAGGAAGTATATTCTGGTGGCTCTGCCACATTCTGTCTGGTGGCTATGCCACGTATATTCTGTTATTCTGGTGGCTCCGCCACAAATTCTGTTATGAGCAGCTTGTCTGCCATATTGGTGTCTAGGGCTGGGTGGGTTGACTTGGTCCCCACAGGTGTGTAGGGTTGGTACGGGGGTGTGTAGCGGATGGATTGTTGGGTTGGGTTGCATACTCTGTTGCATTATCATGTTTATAGAGCTAAGGACCGGATTGTTACTGAATAGGGCTTCGGCCCAGTTTGCTTCTGTATGGGCTCAGGCCCAGTTAATGACCGATTAGAGGATTACACACTGAGTTCTCGTAATTCACCCCCTTCTTTTAACCTTGCAGATAATCCCCAGCGTAAGAGGATTTGGAACTGCGGTGGACTCGGAGGTGGCCATACTTTGTATTTGATCCCTACGGAGCTTAGTAAATTTGGTTATTACTTATCTTATTTTATTTCCTTTATTTGGGTTAATATTTGTTGTAATAAGACCTTTTGGAATTTCTTTTAAAACTTTCATTTGGTAATCCTGTTAACCATGAATATTTATAACTGCTTTCAAAATAGAACGCTATCTTCAAAATAGAATGCTTCCGCAACTATTCAATTTTCACAACAGACACAGGTTTCAAAAATTAATAACACTTTTACAAAAATAGGCATTAAGCAAATCTTGCTCTTATAAACAAACAGTAAACTCAAAGTTTCAAAAAGAGATGCAATTTTGTTTTACAAACGCTTAGCTTTTCAACTACCTTTTGGACGTGACATGCTAGATCCGGCCATAACGCCTAGGCCGGGTTTGGGGTGTTACATGAAAGGTGTTACCATGAAAACACCTAAAAGGACCTTTTTGTAAAGGTTGTAAAATATGTAGTAAATGTGTGAAATGTTGAGTTTTGATGGTAGTCATAAGAGAAATAAATTTTCACCTAGGCTCGTTAAAGGGAGAAATTTGATTAGAATTGATTTTCGAGCCTAGAGGTAAAATGGTCATTTTGCAAAAGTCTAAGGGCAAAATAGTAATTTTGCCAAAGCATGATTCTTGAATGCATTTATTAATGTGATAATTAAATAAGCTAATTTGCTATTATAGATCAAGAAGAACCAAGAATTTACCTCGACCGGGGAAAGAACAAAGTATCGGACTAGATCAACAATCTAGCCTATTTTGAAATCGAGGTAAGTTTGTATGTGATAAATTCAACATTTATGCTAGTATGTTTAATATTGTAATGTTACATGATATTCTATGAAATTGAGTAATGGTGTTGAATAAGAAAGATGATAAAAGTTGAGATGTTGAAGTCCCCGTTGGACTATACTAAATGTGAGAATGCTATCATCGAGACATGAAATGGATAAGGTCCCGTGTAAGACCATGTCTAGGACATGGCCTCAGCACTGAATTGAGATATCGTATAAGACCATATCTTGGATATGGCTTCGGTATTGAATATGAGAATCATATAAGACCATATCCGGGATATGGCATCGATACTTGATGTGAGACTCCGTATAAGACCATATCCGGGATATGGCATTGACACTCAGAGGTGACCCCATGTAAGACCACATCTGGGATGTGGCATTGGCTTCATGTTTATGTTAATGATGATGAATATGTGTATTTGAATATCCCTAGTGATTCAGTGGATGAAATAGATAAGCTTAGAGATAGAAATGAGATTAGTACTAAAGCTATGTGGTTGAGTGAATACAGGTACCCGTGAGTAATTCACGAGAAATGTTTACGATATGTGGCATGGTATGTGCTAGATAAGAACAAGTACAAGTAAGTTATGGCAAAGTGCTTAAGACTTTGAGTAGTTATCTAATGCCATGAATTGGTGTCATTATGAGCTTATTGTTGCTATTTATTTTCATGCAAACTTACTAAGCTTTATGCTTATCCCTCTCATTTCCTTTTCCCTTGTAGTATTGCCAAGATAACTCGAGGATCGTGGGATATCTGAGTTTGGAAATCACACTATCGACATCTCTTTGATATAACAAAGTTAGACTTATTTTGAGTATGGCATATATAGGACTTGGGTTTTTTGTTATGTCATATTGATAGCCAAAGTGTTGGATATTTATGTTATCAAAGTCATTTTGTAAATGGTCATTGGAATTGGGCCAATACATGACAAGTTTATTTATATTCAATGATGATGAAATTACAAAGTTTTTGCTTGTGTAGATGCTTTGAAGTGAGTTTTGGAAGTGCCTTAGGGTCATGAGTTATGTTGAAATATATTGGTATAACTAGGGTTGCTATGCAGGGTGGCATTTGGCTTGGAATATAGCCGTTTAATGTCCACACGGACACACGGGCGTGTGTTTAAGCCATTTGTGACACACAGTCAGCCCTATGGGTGTGTTGATCGGTCGTGTGTCCCCTTGCATGCTAGGTTTGTAAGTCAGTATGCTCAGTAGTAAACACACGGGCAGAGATATGACAGTGTGTCTCAGTCGTGTGGGAGGCATGGCCATGGACATGGGCGTGTGCCCAGGCCGTGTGAAGTCTGCACTTAAAATTTGAAATTTAATTTGACACACAGTCTAAGGACACAGGCGTGTGCCTTGGCCGTGTGACCATAGTGAAGTAATGACGTCATAAACAGAATGCCATGGTTTTGGCACACGGGCTAAGACACGGGAGGGTCGAGGCCGTGTGAGGGACACGAACTAGTGGTACGGGCGTGTGTCCGGCAGTGTGAAAACCCTTGTAGGTTTGAATTAGAAAATAAATACCACACGGGTTAGGAATATGGGCGTGTGTGATTACACGGCCTGCCCACACGGGCGTGTGGCCCCTGTTTAGGCAAAATTTTTTCTAAGTGCGTAAAAGTTTTTAGTTTGTTTCCGAGACCTTTCGAATGTATGTTTAAGGCCTCATAGGCCCATGATAAGGATGTTATGCATTTGAATGAGAATTTTTAAGTTGGAGATGGATTTTTAGAGCCCAAAGTTGTATGTACAAGCAAGTTAAGTCCGGTAATGCCTTATACCCAGTTTCGGAGTGGAATACGGGTAAGGGGTGTTACATTGTGGTTATATTTTGTGTCAAATGAAGTATGAGATGTGTATATTGATGGGGATCTCAATTAGTATTTTGGTTGATTTTAGTTTGTGATGGTGATGAAATGTCTTTGGTTTTAAAAGCATTTGGAATGGGTGATTTGGTACAAATGCTTAGGTAGCTCAGTAAACCTTGGTTTTTGATTTTGGTCATGATAAATGAGGTATATTTGATAGATGAATTAGTATGAAATATTGAGTTGTATTATTTGAATGGATTATGTTTTATATGTTGAATTGTGGTGCCAATGAGGGCATATTTGTTAAGCACTTAGGTTGATTGTGAATTGATATGTTTTGGCTTGTATTGGCAGATTTTGGATATGTTTAATTGTTGGTTTTTGAATAGCTTGGAGCCCAAGGATTTGGATGTGAAATGGCTTGATTTTGAAGGTAGTTTTGAGCACACACGACCTATGACACGGGTTACACACGTCTGTGTGCCCCACACGGTCATATGACACAGCTGTGTGATTCTTTAATTTTTAGTGCAGGATTGTCCATATGGTCTCATAAAGTTACACAACTTGGCAACATGGCCGTGTGACCCTAAATTTGAATTGTACATGGTTTGAGTACACGGGCATGTGGAGTAGCCTTACGACCATGGTTGGGGCTACACGGGCTGGTCTCTTTCACAAGGCCTAGCCACACGGCCTTGTGACCATTGTTTACACATTTTACTTAAATTTTCGTAGAAGTTTCAATTTAATCTAGATTTGACCTCAATTTGTTTTATATGGTCCATAAGCTCGATTTAGGTCCTAAATTGATTGAAAAGCATGAAAAAAGTTTAAATGTATTATTTGGTTGTTATTAAATGCTGTTATAAAAGTTGTTCAAGGTTGGTTGTCGTAACACTTTGTAGCTCGAATCAGTCAACTAGACCGGGTATAGGGTGTTACATTTAGTGTTATTATTGCTACGGTTTAGTCTATTCTAGGACTGAACGTAGCATGTATTGAGTCTAGAATTACATGCCACTGTATAACCTGTGATAGTATGATGACTCCTGATTAATTTGACTTATTTTCTTATAGATTAAGGATGTCAAATGAATCCAATCCAGCAGGTTCTGACGGAGTTTTGAGTTATGTTCCAGCCACCGATCAAGGGCTACTCTTAATGTGCCTAAATTTTATGATCTGACTAGAGTTGAGTATTAGTTAGAACACACACAAAGATTTCTAGATGAAATGTTGTGTCCTCCTGAAGATTGTTTGTGATGTGCAATGTCACTGTTAAAGGGATGACGCTTTTCATTGGTGGTCAACTCTAGTTGCGGTTGTACCAAAAGAATGGGTTAACTAGGAATTCTTCAAAATTGAGTTTCAAAATAGATACATCAAAAAATGATATTTTGATTAAAAAAAATCCTCAAATTGAGATAGGGAAATAAATCAGTTAAGGAGTACGAGTGTAAGTTTGTTCAATTCAGTAAGTATGCCTGGGAGATTATTTCTTCGAAGAAAGAAATGTGTATTCATTTTGAATATGGTTTAAATGATGAGATCAAGCTGTTAGTTTATGCGATAAAAATGAAAGAGTTCGTAGTTTTTTTTTTGATTGAGCTCAGAAAAATGGAAGAAGTGTACAACCATAAGAAATAGAAAGAAAATGAAGTTCATGATCTCAAAAACATAACACAGCCAGAAAATTTTCTACGTCCCCACAGAAGAAAATGAAATGATCGAGTAGCCATTTTTCAGTGCCATTAGGGTTTTCTGGTAGAGATCAAATGAAACAGAATAGTATGAGATCATCGACGTCTTCTGTAGCTAGTGCGAGTAGTGTTCAAAATATAAATAAACCTAAATGCAACCATTGTGGTCAGAATCACTTTGAAGTGTGTAGATTTCTGATTTTAACTGTGGATCTCCTAATCATTTCAAGAAAGATTGCTAGAATCGAACTAAGTTGAATAGAGATTAGAATGCACTATTGTTACTTTTACTAAAGGAAGACGACAAGGAAGTAGTGGCACTGCTGGAGCCAGTAGAAGTGAAAACAAAGACACATCAATTTGATCTAAAGCTTGAGCTCCTGCCAGAGCTTATGCGATCTGTGCGCTCGAGGAGGCTTAAGCTCCTGATGTTATTATCGGTACCTTTTCTATCTTTGATGTTACAGTATATGCATTAATTGACTTTGGGTTGAGACATTTGTGTATATGCACTATGTTAGTAACGAAAAAGAGTTTACCTGTTGAGCCAACTAAATCACCGGTGTCCGGGAATGAAATGTGAAATTTTAGAGTTTGTACCGAGATGTCTGGTATGTCAATAGGTCAAAGTTGAATATCAAGTTCTGTCCAGGTTACGACGACTTATTTTAATTTTCTAGTGGATATGAAGGCGAGTCATGATGGATTTCATATTTGAAGTACCTTTGACGTTGAGAAGGAAAGATTCGATCTAGGTTATTATTGTCAGGCTAATGAAATTAGGTCATTTTATTCCGGTAATAACAAATTACTCGCTTGAAAGGCTAGTGGAGTTGCATGTATTCGAAATTCACCTCTAGATTTTCGGAGTAAATTTCACGAATCTAGGGTGCAAATAGATGGATAGTTGGAATGGGTAATTTAGATTTTATATAACATATTACGATTTCAACTACGTAAGAACAAGCTAGTTGGAAGCTATGAAATGTTTTAGGACTATTTTGTTAAGTGATTTTAGTTAGTTTTTAGTTTAGGGACTAAATTGATAAAATAATAAACTTGGCATAAAATTCTTGTGATACTTTAATAAATATGGGCTGTAATTGCAAAGGAAAAATTTTGCTAGCATAAAATTGGTTTAATTGTGATAGATTTGAAAGTTTCGGGTTTAATGACTAAATTGAATAAAAGGTAAAAGTTTAGGGTAAAAGTGTAAAATATTGATAAAAGGTCAAATATGTGAATTTTAGTATTTAAAAGTAATTGAATTGGATAATTGAATTAAATTATTATACAGATCAAGAAACGGATCAGTTGATAAACAAACAAGGAAAAGGAAAAATTGCTGATTAGACTTTGGTGTCATTTTTGCTGCAAAATCGGTTTAGGTAAGTTCATATTAGAATTTGGTTATGTCTATTGATGTTTTGAGTTAAAAATTGAATATATGTGATTAGGTTTATAAATATATATTTCTATGTATTTATGATTTACATGTTTAAGGAAGGTAAGTTTTGAAAATGGAAATAAAGAACCTGTTTGTAAAATATGGCAATTGTATATGTCTGAATTGAATTGTAACAATATTATGGAAATGTAAATTAGTATGTGATCTATTGAATGGTTATAAAATGGAACAATAATGGATCAAAATGTAAAGTATAGAAATGTTACAAATTGAAAATGAATTGTATTATGACATGGTATGCGTTAGTCTTACTATAAAGATGGAAAGATTATGGAATGTATGTGATCAAGGCAAAAGTTGTAAGCATGTATAGGTTATGTTATACAAGATAAAACCTTTTGAATTTAGTGAATAGATAGGAAACAAATGACATGTCATTAGGGCGTAGCAGGCTTCGAGCCAATGTATATTTAGCAAGCTTCATGCCAATGTATATTTAGCAGGCTTCACGCTGGTGTTTTTGTAAGAGTATGCCCAAAGATCAATCATGAGATGGTTGTAATAACATACTTGATTTACCATGTTTATTAATATAAAGCGTTGTCATTATTATTTCAATTTTTCCTTCTGTGTGTACAAATAAACTGTTTTATAATAATGTCCTGAGAATAATATGATTATTCTTAAAATATCCTTAGTCAAGTATTATTGTTGACTAGGACAACAATAATGCATTAAGACTAACATGTAGTTGATTGATGATAAAGAGTTGTCATTGATATGGAGTGTCAAAATCAATGCATGAATATGTGTGTTAGAGAACAACATATTAGACTGACCCGCTATGAGTATGTTTCTTGGGTTATTATGTAATTGTCACAACATTACTCATAGTGATTAATATGTATATGATCCTCAGACTTGAGATAATCATTATCCCAACATCGTGAGTCGTATATTTTGATACTGATCAAACGTATAATCGTGAATCGGTTATTCTATAAAGGCTGATGTTGGATATACCACAATCTATGTAGAGGGATATTGTTGACCAATATAGGATAAATCTGTAACACCCCAAACCCGGTCCAAACGTTACGACTAGATTTTGTATGTTACGGGAAAAAAGGTGTTTTAAGAAACTTGAGATATTATGGAAAACCTGAAAGTTTGAAGCTCTTATCTAGGTGAGAATTTGGAAAGTGGTGGTTTGTAGCTTAAGAAAATCCTGGATTTAATTAATCGTCAATTTTTTATCTTTGTTAGCATTTGAGGAAAACAGTTGCTTCATGTGTCTTATGTTTTTAAGAAAAACTCCATTTTTATCGGATTGCGTTTAAGAAAAATACGATTACGTCATACCATATTGAACGGCAAAATGTTAAACCAAATAGTGAGTTAAGAGGCCTTATCACATCAAATGAAAACAACTCAAATCACCAAATTAAAACAGTTCTGAAAAGAAACCAAGTTTGATAAAATTTGCTTGCTATGGCCTCCACTCCCGAGTCCGCCTCAGCTCCCAAGTCCACATCTCACTGATCACCTGCAAGGTTAACCATGTGTTTACAAGAAAGTTAGTGGGAGCACTATCACATTCTTGGTACTGTATGTGGATGACATACTTATCATGGGAAATGACATACCTACCTTGCAGTCTACTAAAACTTGGTTAGGAAGTTGTCTTTCTATGAAGGACTTGGGCGAAGCTACTTACATCTTAGGAGTCAAGATCTATAGAGATAGATCAAGACGACTACTGGGTCTAAGCCAAAGTACATACATAGATAAAGTACTGAAAAGGTTCAGTATGGAAGAATCTAAAAGAGGATTCCTACCTATGAGACATGGTATTTCACTCTCGAAGGAAATGTGTCCTTCAACTCCACAAGAGAGAGAATACATGAGTAAAATTCCATATGCTTCTGCTATTGGATCTATCATGTATGCCATGTTATGTACCCGTCCAGATGTCTCGTATGTTTTAAGTATGACGAGCAGGTACCAAGTAGATCCCGGTGAAGGTCACTGGACCACAGTCAAGAATATCCTTAAGTACTTAAGAAGAACTAAGGATACGTTCCTAATATATGGAGGTGAGGAAGAGTTAAGTGTAAAAGGTTACACTGATGCCAACTTCCAAACCGACAAGGACGATTCTAGATTGCAATCAGGATTTGTGTTTTGCCTTAATGGTGGTGCTGTGAGCTGGAAGAGTCCAAAGAAAAGTACAATAGCCGATTCTACAACAGAGGCCAAGTATATTGCAACCAATGAGGCAGCAAAAGAAGTGGTTTGGATCAAGAAGTTCATTACTGGGCTAGGGGTTGTGCCTAGCATATTAGATGCTATAGAACTCCGATGTGATAACAATGGAGCCATTGCACAAGCTAAAGAACCCAGATCTCAGCAGCGATCCAAACATATACTTAGGCGCTACCAACTTATTCGAGAGACTATCGATCGAGGAGACATAGAGATATGCAGAGTACCTACAGATGATAACATTGCTGATCCCCTAACCAAGCCTCTGACACAGCAGAAGCATGATCGTCACACTAAGTCGCTTGGTATTAGATATATGAGTGATTGGTCTTAGTGCTAGTGGGAGATTGTAAGAGTATGCCCAAAGATCAATCATGAGATGGTTGTAATAACATACTTGATTTACCATGTTTATTAATATAAAGCGTTGTCATTATTATTTCAGTTTTTCCTTCTATGTGTACAAATAAACTGTTTTATAATAATGTCCTGAGAATAATATGATTATTCTTAAAAGATCCTTAGTCAAGTATTATTGTTGACTAGGACAACAATAATGCATTAAGACTAACATGTAGTTGATTGATGATAAAGAGTTGTCATTGATATGGAGTGTCAAAATCAATGCATGAATAAGTGTGTTAGAGAACAACATATTGGACTGACCCACTATGAGCATGTTTCTTGGATTATTATGTAATTGTTACAACATTGCTCATAGTGATTAATATGTATATGTTCCCTAGACTTGAGATAATCGTTATCCCAACATCGTGAGTCGTATATTTTGATACAGTCAAACGTACACCGTAACTGGTTGTTCTATAAAGGTTGATGTTGGATATACCACAATCTATATAGAGGGATATTGTTGATCAATATAGGATAAGACCCTCCCACATAATGGGAGTAATATCTTAGGCCACTTGATTGAGTGAGACTAGAAATGCATGGCCATGCTCAAATAAGTTGACATGAGATGTCATACTAATTTGTATATCATAGTCTACTCAAGATATCAAGAAACATGGGATGGACTATACAAGTGTGACTATTCCATGACTTGTGTCCATTCCAGAGATAAAGGACTTAAGGATTAATGCATAAAAGGTTAATAAAAAAAAGTTATGTCGAATCATGACTTCTTGTAACTTAGGTAGCAATGATGCATTGCTAGATGCCACTCATTTTTTGTGACATTAGAATCGTTCTAGTATTATCGCTAACGTTACAAGAACCTCTGAGGTCACACCCTATGGTTGAAATGAAGCGGAATAAAACATAGTTGGTATTGTGTTTGATTGTCACATGAATTAAATTAATTAAAGAATTAATTTAATTGGGAAATCAAATATTGAATATATTATATGTACAAGGATGTTGTACACATAATGAGAATTAATATATGACTTTGGTTTGTATATAAATTTAAATAAATATAGTTTACCGAAATCCATGTTATAATTAATGTAATTATAACTTTTTGGGTATAATTAATGTAATTATAACTTTCGGTTAAAACATTATTATATTTATTTAATTTTATAATTCATTAAAGATATACCGATTATAAAAGGTAATAAGTGATACAAAACTTATTAAGAAAAAACCCTAAGAATTTGCTTGAAAAGGTCTAGTAGCCGTCAAGCAAATAAAGAAAAACCTCTAAAACAGTTTTAGAGATTTTTGCCGTTCATAGTCAAACCGGGTGGATTACGTAAAGGCTGACATCGAAAAGGTTGCGGCTTAGTTCGACAGTAGATCAAAACTCTTGTTGCCGAGGCATCGCTGTCTACTCAGATTGAAGTTTCGGTAACTTCGAAACCTTTATTTCACCCCGATTCGTTCCTCACACATGGATTCCTGGTTTGGATCGCGGAGATTAATTTTATTTTGCTGCGTCGTGGGGGTACCAGCTTTCCAACAGTTTTCAGTTGCAGGAACTCTGTGTTGGTTTTTTATTTAGTAGTTACTATGTACCGATGATGGATGTCATACCGATGGCTTTAGGTCCTGCATGTGTTGTCGATTTTTTGAAGCGTGTGTGGCAACTTTGTGTATTGGTTAATGTCTTTATGTTAGCTCATGTGAGCATTACCTTCCCATGTATCCGAAGTGAATTTACTATTGTTCTTCAAGCAAAACAGTTAATTATCGAAATAGAAATGGAATAGAAAGATTTTATGATTTATATCTTGATATATGATTATTGACATGTTATATTTGGTAAATGAAAATAGATATATTAAATGGAGCATTGGATATAGACCTTTGAAATGAAATGTGAGTCTTAAATGTGTTTACTTCTAATGTTTATGACATGATAAAGTTATATGTTTCGTATATGTGAACTCACTAACCTTATGAGATTTGTGGTGTATAGGAAGTAAATGAACTTATGACCTTATTTATGAAACTAACTGCAAAATGTTTTAGTTACAACAAGTATGGTAAGTTAAAGTTTAAGTTTAATACGAACTTACTAAGCTTTACGTAAGCTTACTTTATTAGTGTTTATTATTATTTGTAGATTGTCAGACTTTTGATTTTGATTGGAATGTTGTTGGAGATCACATTATCTGGCAACTCATTCAATAGCTATTTGTTTATTTTGGCCTGTTATTAGTGGCATGTAAATTGGGTTTTGGTATATATGTATGTTTTAAGCACTATGATTATATTTTGTGTCAAATGAAGCATGAGATGTGTATATTGATGTGAATCTCAATTAGTATTTTGGTTGATTGTGTTGTGTGATAGTAATGATATGTCTTTGGTTTTAAAAGCATTTGGAATGGTTGATTTGGTACAAATCCTTAGGTAGCTTGGTCGACCTTGGTTGATGATTTTAATCATGATAAATGAGGTGTATTTGATAGTTGAATAAGTATATTTGAATGGATTATGTTTTATATGTTTGAACTGTGGTGCCAATGATGGCATATTGGCTAGGCACTTAAGTTGATTGTGAACTGGTATGTTTTGGCTTATTTAGACACATTTTGGATAGGTTTAATTGTTGGTTATTGCATAGCTTGGAGCCCAATTATTTGGATGTGAAATGGCTTGATTGTGAAGGTATTTTTGGGCATACATGACCTATGACACGGTTTGCCACACGGCTATGTGCCCTACATGGTCATATGACACAGCCGTGTGATTCTTTAATTTTTGGTGCAAGATTGTCCACACAGTCTCAAAGTGCTACATGGTTTGGAGACATAGCCGTGTGACCCTAAATTCGAGTTGTACATGGTTTGAGAAAACGGGCGGGTGGAGTAGCCACACAGCCATACTTGAGGCTACACAGGCTGGTGTCTTTCACATAACTGTGTGACCATTGTTTACACATTTTACTTAAATTTTTGTAGAAGTTTCAATTTAATCCAGATTTAATCCCGATTTGTTTTATATGTTCTGTAAGCTCAATTTAGGTCCCAAATTCATTTAAAAGCATGGAAATGATTTAAATATATTTTTTGGTTGTTATTAAATGCTTTTATAAAAGTTGTTCAAGGTTGGTTGTCATAACACCTTATAGCTCAATTTGGTCGACCAGATCGGGAATAGGATGTTAAACTCCATAAGTTTTCTGTCAATCTTGTGTAGCTTTTAAATGACTGTGAATGATAGCAACTTTCTCCTTAGTTTCACATACCAAATCTGACCCCACTATCTTTTTCTCAATAATTTCCATCCAACATGTAGGTGTTCTACACCTTCTACCATACAAAGCTTCGAATGGCGACATTTTGTTATTATAGGCGAACTTGACCAAAGGAACATACTTTTCACAATTTACCCCAAAGTCGATTGCACAGCTCCTTAACATATCTTTCAAAACCTGAATAACTATTTCTGATTTGCCATATGTTTGAGGGTGAAATCCCACTAAATTGTAGCTTATATTCCAATAATTTCTGTAATTGATTCTAGAACCTTGAAGTAAACCTTGGAAATCCTGTCAGACATTATGGAATATGGTATTCCATGCAGGTGTACTAATTCAGCAATACAAAGGTCAGCTAACTTCTCTAGAGAATAGGTAGTATTTACTAGAAGAAATAAGCTGACTTTGTAAGTCGATCTACAACTACCCAAACAAAATTTTTCTTAGATAGACTGAAGGGTAACCCTGATACAGAATCAATAGTGATCCCATCCATTTCCATTATGGAATTTCCAAAGGATAAAGTTTGCCGGAAGGAACTTGGTGTTCATCCTTAATCCTCTGACGCGTCAAAAAAGTTGATACATACTTAGCAATTTCCCTTTTCATGCAAGCATATCAATAAGAGCCCTTCAGATCTTTGTACATTTTGATGCTTCTAGGGTATAGTGAAAAAGATCCTTGATGAGCTTCCTTAAGAAAGTTTTTCACAACCCATTTCCCACTGGTACAAACATTCTGTTCTTGAATCTTAGCTCGACATCTTTTCTTATACTGAAGTTTACTGCTTTGCCAAACTCCATTCTTTGCTTGAATCGATCATACTGACAATCTTTCATTTGTTCCTCTAATATTTGTGAAAGATGGGTTGGTGTCATGACTGATTCTGCCATTGAAACACCCCAAACCCGGCCCACGAGCTTGGACCGGATCTGGTATGTCCCTCAAGTAAACCGGTTTTAAATTCTTTTGTTACTTAGAGAAAATTTGTGCGATTTTTAAAAAATTATTGTTTGGGTTGGGCTTTTATTGAAAACCAATTAATCTTACATTGAAATCCATTTATTTAAGGTGATAAACATTTAGGGTTTATTTCAAAATAAATTTACTTGAATCCATAAATAATAATTTGTAAACATAATAAATAAGAGTAAAAGAATTAAAGAAAACCAACTATGGCCTTATGGCCTTATTACATCAAATAATTCCCCAAACTTTAAGTTTAAGTACTTGATAAAAATAAAAATCCACATTAATTAAATTCCTCACTGTGCATGGCCATCCCTAAGCTTCCCAGAGCCAGGTCTATTACCGATCGTCACACGAAAATAGTCCCACAACGGGGTGAGTCAAAGCAGACTCAATGTGTACACGACACACTTAATCATAATAGAATCGGGCATACAAGAATTACACATTCAAAACATGGAATACAAGTTATGATGCATTCCCAAACCCAAACCTAATTGTCCATCCGCTACACACCCCCGTACCTGCCAATCACACCGTGGGGACTACTAAGTCGACCCTCCTCCCGCTACACACCAAATTGCGGTCTTAAGTCACCGCATTCGTGGTCTTAGGTCACCATGTTCAGATTACTGTGGTCTTAGGTCACCACTTTTAGATTATCGTGGTCTTAGGTCACCACTTTTTGAGATATCACGGTCTTAGGTCACCGTGTTCGTGGTCTTAGGTCACCACATTCACTTCCCCTTTCAAAATAAAACCCATATGCCCCATATAATAATAATATGCATAAATATGCCAGAGTTCACATTCTTATTCTTATTCTCATGTTATAACTAACATATTTCATAATCCTAGTAGGAGTAGGAAATGTACCTGAATACTTAGTACCATAACATGATACCTTAGCCACTTTCATATTCTTAATGTCACATATTTTAATTAAACATGCCATAAAACGTATTATGAAGTAGTGTGGGGTACACACCTGATTCGCTTAAAATTTCCTTGAGATCCCGAAAAGCTTGATCTAATGCTTAGATCCTTAATCCCTACATTGATTTATCACTTATTACCTTAATAAAAAGCCATTCGGCCAAAATTCCAAATCCTAGTAGGATTAGTATTCTTACCTTGTTGCCGATTGGAATACCAACAAATCCCGAAACTGTTCCTTGTTTCCTTAGGAATGTCGAAATCCCTAAAACCTTACGTTAGACTTAATCTTAATCATCGAAACATAAATTAAGGCCTTTGGCCGAGTATTCACATGTCTTACCTTAATCTTAGAAATCCCGAATACTCCTCCTTTTAGTCGACTACTCGATAATCCCGAAGGATCCTTCCATATTAATGACCATAATATGTATGGGGTTAGATTATCTCTCGGCTAATCTAAAAGAAAAGAATGGAAATCAAACTTGTTCTTACCTTTGAAGAAATCAACAGCACCTATGCTTGAAGCCCTTCCAAGATTCGGCTTTTGAATGGATTGGTAAGAAGAAATAGGAAGAAAAGAAAACTTGAGAATTTTGACAATGGTGGACTATAGATTCGGCTTGACAAAAGAAAAAGAGAAGAGAAGAGAAGAGAGCACTCAGAAATTCGGCAGAGAGAAGAGGAGGAAGAAAAATTGATGAGTAGCCCTATTTTCTTCCTTTTATAGCCGAAAGTACTACTCAGAATCCCTTACTTGGCCACCACTCTTCTTTATTGATAAGTTTATCTCCTTAATTTAAAATAATTAGAGAATAATCCTTTATTATCTATTCAAAAATAATCCAAATTAAATCCCTTATTTATCACCTTATTAATCGATTATTTATGAAAATAAAACTCCTCATTTCTAGAAGGCTTGTGCCGTCCACCTCGAGCTCAAGAAAAAATAAAACTTCCTTTATTTGCTTCCCAAGTGACTCGAACTCAGGCCCAACACCTTGCATGTGGCGCCATTTCCAGAGGCCCTAAGTGACATCTTCAGGCCACTTTTCCAAGCCTGTTTGTGTGTCAAATTTCACCAACTTTTTCTTTTAAGGCCACCTTGCCTTAATTTCCTCTTTTAAACTTTAAAACTCGACATTTCAAGTCATTTCTAAGTTTCCAAAAATTTTCGTTCGCTCAGTAAACTTGACATTTCCTTACATTTCCAAGTTTCGTAAATGTTCACTTTCCTCTTTTGAATCATTTCTAAATCATGTCCATACATTTTCGTGTTTCCAAAAATGTTCATTTCAGATCATTTCCATACATTTTCAGGTTTCCAAAAATGTTCATTTCCAAATCATTTTCATTCATTTTCGGGTTTCCAAAAATATTCAAAATTTATTCTTAGTACATAAAACATGTCACATTATACAATTAAACCAAAAATGCATAGGCCCTTTCAGGATGTTACAGTTCTACCCCCTTAAAATAATTTTGTCCTCGAAATTACTTACTAACGAGCAATCGTACGGTTGAACTCACCCCACTAGCTATTGCTGCACACTCTGATCTTAAAGAACTATCATACTTTCTAGGCACATTCTCTAGGTTCTCATCCAAGGTTTCAGTCACTTCACCAGCAATACAAGAATAAGCTAACCCTATAACAAGCAAAGCAATTAAGGGTATTCCAGAAATAAGGAACGTACCCGTTGTCACATCTGGCACATCCTGCTCCTCGCGACGGTGAACTGCATAAACCAACCTTGGTTGCCTCGTGTCAGCACCTTCAGCATCTCTGCTTGGTGCTCCACGTCCTCGGCCCGAACCATTTCCTCCATGGTTCAGTCCACGACCTTGTTGAGGCTGCTGTCCACCTCTACCAGCCTGATTAACACTCTGAGTTGCTAGTCGACTTTCATCTAGGTTCTTAGGACAATGCTTGATCACATGATCCTTGGACCCACACCTAAAACATCCTCCAGTTTTCCTCCAGCACTCTCCTAAGTGCTTCTTTCCACACACATCACAAGGTCGATATCGCTCTTCTGAACCAACTTGCTAACCTCGCGGCCCATCAACTCTAGGCCTCTTATTCCCAGATGATCCAGACGATCCAAAACCTCTTTCTGGCCTATTCCGATCAGTGTTCTGCCTTACAGAATCCTTAATTCCTCTCGGCCACCTTGGCCTTTTCCACTAACGCAGAAAATTCCCGCTCCCGATGCGGTCTTTATGCTGATCTCGAGATCATCCCTTAGTCCGCCCTCAAAATGGACACAGCGCTCATGCTCGGGATTGCCACTACACCTCGAGCATACTGGCTCAACCTCGTGAATTGACTTCATATTCTGCAATAGACTTGTTCCCTTGAACCAGCCCCAGGAAAGCTTTCCTTTGTTCATTAGTGTACCTGGTTCCCACATACTTCTTCTGAAATGCTTCCTTAACATATTCCCAGGTCAGATCCTCAGCCGTGGCACCATCCCGAACAGTCAACCACCACTGATACGCTTCATCGCGTAACAGTGCCACCATTTCTTTTAACTTCTCCTCGGGGGTCAAGTCAAGCTCATCCATGATGCGCTCAGTTGCTTCCAACCAGTACTCAGCTGTACTGGGTGCCACACCCGATACTCCACAAAACATTTCGACTCCATTAGCTCGGAGCCGTTCAGGCACAGACTTTTGGTTTCTCGAATTTCCTCCTACACCAGCCACCAATTCCAAAACTCGCAGCACAGCCTGCGACAAAGCATCTTCTCCCGTTTGAGCTTGCTGCTCAACACCCACAGCTGGGGGTGGTGGTGGCGGTGGTATTTTGTTGTCAGACCCTTGACCCGATCTAACGGGTTCCGACACGGTCATCCTTCCTCTACCTCATCCACGACGACCACGTCCTCTAGAGCTCATTTCTAACGTCGTGATCTGATTAAGAAGTTTTATGGATTAATACTTTTGTTTCACTTGATTACCCGCGAAGGAATTTTATGAAAGGAGTTTTAGGAGTGGTTCTTTCTTATTCATACATGCACACAGTCTTTCCATCCATTCATACATCCATCAAACAATTATGAACCTTCGTTCATTCAGAGACATGTTGTAGTTTTCGTTGTCGTGGTTTTTCCACTACCCAGGGGTATTTTCGTAATTTTGTCCTACATGGGTATTTTCGTAATTTTTCAAAAGAAAAAGTTTCTTGGTGATTTTCCGACAAGTATTTTGGAAATTTTAAGTTCCCGGGGTATTTTGGAAAAATTTTGAAATCTGGGGGTATTTTGGTAATTTTAGACCTCGGGGGTATTTCGATAATTTTTCACAAATCGGGGTAAATTTGTAAAATTTACTAAATCAGGGATATTTCAAAAGTTGCAAAACTTTGAGGGTTCTTTTTGAGAATTGTACTTTTTAAAACAGTGATTTTTTCAAAAATTTGAAAATCAAGGTCATTTTGGTAATTTTTGTAAATTAGGGGCAATTTTGTAATTTTTCCCAAAATTAAGGTATTTTTGATAGTTTGCAATTTAGGGTTTTTTGAACATTTATAAAATAATGAAATTTTGATAAAACTGTTGAGTAATTTGACATATTATAAACCAAGGGTATTTTTGTCATTTTACCACTAAGGGCATTTTTGTAATTTCATAAATCGAAAATTTTTTTTCGAAAAATTTTGTAAAAATAGTTCTCACAAATTAAAAAGGAAATTCAAAGAGTTTTAAAACTAGGGTTTTTATAAAAGCACGGCGAGTTCCCTTTTGGGTTTTAGTTATTGTGTTTAGCCTATGACCGAGTCCTCTTGGTTAGGGTGAACCGAAGCTACGCACCAGGTAGGATTTCAGCGAAGAGGAGGTGAGTCACTAGGACTACTTATGTACCAGGCTCTTCCGGATCCAATCCTAGACATGCGTACAAGGGTTACCACACCCTAACTCGGCGACTTAGTCATAGGTTTGTTTAATTTAGGCACTTAAGTCTTATGTATTTGTTGGGGTAAACTAGTCCTAGGGTTCACATACTTAACAGTCTAATCTACGTTCCATTTCTACCCTTCTATAATTCATACCAGAATTCACATAGAGGTTAGGGGTACTTACCTGGTGGACTGCGGGTCGGAGACTTAGGTGCCATGCCAGAAACCTGCTTATTTCAAAAATATTTTCATAAAACTCATTTGGGCTCGCTTTGAAAATGTTTTGGGCCTTAAACCCCTAGGCCAAGGGTTTGAAACTGGGCTCTGATACCAAACTGAAACACCCCACACCCGGCCCACGAGCCTGGACTAGATCTGGTATGTCCCTCAAGTAAACCAGTTTCAAATTCTTTTGTTACTTAGAGAAAATTTGTGCGATTTTTAAAAAATTATTGTTTGGGTTGGGCTTTTATTAAAAACCAATTAATCTTACATTGAAATCCATTTATTTAAGGTGATAAACATTTAGGGTTTATTTCAAAATAAATTTACTTGAATCCATAAATAATAATTTGTAAACATAATAAATAAGAGTAAAAGAATTAAAGAAAACCAACTATGGCCTTATGGCCTTATTACATCAAATAATTCCCCAAACTTTAAGTTTAAGTACTTGATAAAGATAAAAATCCACATTAATTAAATTCTTCACTGTGCATGGCCATCCCTAAGCTTCTGCCGAGCCCGGTCCATTACTGATCGTCACCTGAAAATAGTCCCACAACGGGGTGAGTCAAACAGACTCAATGTGTACACGACACTTAATCATAATAGAATCAGGCATACAAGAATTACACATTCAAAACATGGAATACAAGTTATGATGCATTCCCAAACCCAAACCTAATTGTCCATCCGCTACACACCCCCGTACCTGCCAATCACACCGTGGGGACTACTAAGTCGACCCTCCTCCCGCTACACACCAAATTGCGGTCTTAAGTCACCGCATTCGTGGTATTAGGTCACCATGTTCAGATTACTGTGGTCTTAGGTCACCACTTTTAGATTACTGTGGTCTTAGGTCACCACTTTTCAGATATCACGGTCTTAGGTCACCGTGTTCGTGGTCTTAGGTCACCACATTCACTTCCCCTTTCAAAATAAAACCCATATGCCCCATATAATAATAATATGCATAAATATGCCAGAGTTCACATTCTTATTCTTATTCTCATGTTATAACTAACATATTTCATAATCCTAGTAGGAGTAGGAAATGTACCTGAATACTTAGTACCATAACATGATACCTTAGCCACTTTCATATTCTTAATGTCACATATTTTAATTAAACATGCCATAAAACGTATTATGAAGTAGTGTGGGGTACACACCTGATTCGCTTAAAATTTCCTTGAGATCCCGAAAAGCTTGATCTAATGCTTAGATCCTTAATCCCTACATTGATTTATCACTTATTACCTTAATAAAAAGCCATTCGGCCAAAATTCCAAATCCTAGTAGGATTAGTATTCTTACCTTGTTGCCGATTGGAATACCAACAAATCCCGAAACTGTTCCTTGTTTCCTTAGGAATGTCGAAATCCCTAAAACCTTACGTTAGACTTAATCTTAATCATCGAAACATAAATTAAGGCCTTTGGCCGAGTATTCACATGTCTTACCTTAATCTTAGAAATCCCGAATACTCCTCCTTTTAGTCGACTACTCTGATAATCCCGAAGGATCCTTCCATATTCGGCAGCCATAATATGTATGGGGTTAGATTATCTCTCGGCTAATCTAAAAGAAAAGAATGGAAATCAAACTTGTTCTTACCTTTGAAGAAATCAACAGCACCTATGCTTGAAGCCCTTCCAAGATTCGGCTTTTGAATGGATTGGTAAGAAGAAATAGGAAGAAAAGAAAACTTGAGAATTTTGACAATGGTGGACTATAGATTCGGCTTGACAAAAGAAAAAGAGAAGAGAAGAGAAGAGAGCACTTTCGAGAGAATTCGGCAGAGAAAAGAGGAGGAAGAAAAATTGATGAGTAGCCCTATTTTCTTCCTTTTATAGCCGAAAGTACTACTCTAATCCCTTACTTGGCCACCACTCTTCTTTATTGATAAGTTTATCTCCTTAATTTAAAATAATTAGAGAATAATCCTTTATTATCTATTCAAAAATAATCCAAATTAAATCCCTTATTTATCACCTTATTAATCGATTATTTATGAAAATAAAACTCCTCATTTCTAGAAGGCTTGTGCCGTCCACCTCGAGCTTCAAGAAGAAAAAAATAAAACTTCCTTTATTTGCTTCCCAAGTGACTCGAACTCGGGCCCAACACCTTGCATGTGGCGCCATTTCCAGAGGCCCTAAGTGACATCTTGAGCCACTTTTCCAAGCCTTTTTGTGTGTCAAATTTCACCAACTTTTTCTTTTAAGGCCATCTTGCCTTAATTTCCTCTTTTAAACTTTAAAACTCGACATTTCTAAGTCATTTCTAAGTTTCCAAAAATTTTCGTTCGGCTCTGTAAACTTGACATTTCCTTACATTTCCAAGTTTCGTAAATGTTCACTTTTCTCTTTTGAATCATTTCTAAATCATGTCCATATATTTTCAGGTTTCCAAAAATGTTCATTTCCAGATCATTTCCATACATTTTCAGGTTTCCAAAAATGTTCATTTCCAAATCATTTTCATTCATTTCCGGGTTTCCAAAAATATTCAAAATTTATTCTTAGTACATAAAACATGTCACTTCGTACAATTAAACCGAAAATGCATAGGCCCTTTCCAGGATGTTACAACCATCAAGGCTCTATTACCAAACATGGTTACCTTAGCTCAAAGGGACAACAAGGTTGCCATAGTTTTCCTACTCAGAGCATCTGGTACTACATTTTCTTTTCCTGGATGATACGCAATGGTCAATTCATAGTCCTTGAACAGCTCTAACCATCTTCTTTGGCACAGATTTAAGTCCCTCTAGGTAATGAAATATTTCAGACTCTTAGAAAATATATGATATTTTTCACCATACAGATAATGTCTCTATAGTTTCAATGGTAAGACCACTGTTGCTAATTCCAGATCATCCGTAGGATAGTTCTTCTTATGAGGCTTCAATTGCGTGATGCATAAGCTATGAACTTACCTTTTTGCATAAGCACGCATCCTAATTCCACTGTTCCTAATTCCAGATCAAGCATAGGGTAGTTCTTCTTTTTTAACAGTCGAGTGAGAGGTGATGCTATCATCGGGAAAACTTTCACAAGCTTTCTATAATACCCAACTAAGCCTTGAAAGCTGCGAACTTCAGAAATCTTCTTGGGCGAGTTCCATTCTAGAACTGCCTTAACCTTAACAGGATTAACCATAATACCATAATGTCCAAGAAAATGCACTTCTTTAAGCCAAAACTCATATTTACTGAACTTTGCATACAACTAATTATCACACAAGGTTCTTAATACAGTCCTCAAATGCTCTTCATGATAAATCTCATTCTTAGAATACACTAATATATCATCGACAAAAACCACAACAAATTGATCTAAATAAGGATGAATTACCCTATTCATTAAGCCCATGAATATCGCTAGTGCATTACTCAACCCAAATGACATTATCAAAAACTCATAGTGGCTATTCCTTGATCAAAAGGCTGTCTTGGGCACATCACCACCTTTAATATTTATTTGCTAATAACCTAATCTTAGATCAATCTTGAAGAAAACTGAAGCCCCACTTAACTGATCAAATAGGTCTTCAATTCTTGGCAGAGGGTACTTATTCTTTATCGTGACCTTGTTTAGTTGACGATAATCTATACATAGGCACATTGATCCATCCTTCTTTTTAATAAGTAAAATTGGTTCACCCTATGGTGACACACTAGGCCTAATAAAACCCTTACTCAATAGATCTTGTAATATTCCTTTAATTCTTTAAGCTCTAATAGTGCCATGCTGTACAATGTACATGATATATAGGCTGTGCCAAGTTCTAAATCAATCGAAAACTCAATCTCCCTCTCAGGAGGCATCCCAAGAAGTTCCTTAGGAAACACATATAAAAATTATCTCACC
The DNA here is from genome assembly GCA_025503065.1 of Gossypium bickii. Classification (NCBI taxonomy): domain Eukaryota; kingdom Viridiplantae; phylum Streptophyta; class Magnoliopsida; order Malvales; family Malvaceae; genus Gossypium; species Gossypium bickii. The sequence goes on from CP106709.1 coordinate 62,203,190, forward strand.
GCTGGCACTTGACTGATCTCACTCCTAGACTTAGGTGTATCTATGATGTATGCCAGATAGTAATCTGTGCCCTGAACAATTATTTGACTGTTTACTAGACATCATTTTCTTTTTACCTTAAGCACTTACTAGGCATACACTTCTAGTTCGATAGTTAGCCATAACATTATGCCTAATCAGCCAATCTAATGGCGTCAAACTCGTGAAAACTCAACAATAGAAAGTCCCCAAAAATACATGCTCGGCAACAACTAATACACAATTTCTAATCAACTTATTCACTACTGTAATTTGACCAAAAGGGTTCATTACCAGTACATTCATTTTAGAGCATTCTATCTCAAGACTAAGACCCTTTATAACCTTAGTAAAAATATAAGAATGAGTAGAACTAGGATCAAACAAAGCATAAATATTATTTCCAAGAAAAGAAAAATTACCAGTTATAACCTCTGGTAAATCTGCATCTTCCTTAGCTTTTATCACGTAGGCTCCAACTGGTGCGGTAGAGCTCATCTTACTAAAGTTCTTCCATTTGATACCTGTACTGAGCTAGATTTAGATGCCATCTCAGATCTACTCTCGCTTTGGAACTTTCATGGACTTCTAATTGATTGCTCAGTGCTAAATTTAGACTTTAATGGGCAATCTTAACTAAGTGGTCTCTGGATCCACAACAAAAACGAGCTGACTTGTTGAATCCCTCACGTGACTTCTATCACAGTAGTCACATTCACATTTTTATCATTTTGGAACCACCATAACTCACTATAGACACAACTGATTTGTTGAATCCTTCACATTCTAGATGATAAACTGTGAGTCTTTCCTTGGAGCTGAAAAGGTGTGGTCTTTCGGTTTCTTAAAAATGGATGGATGTAGAGGACTTGATCTGCCTCCTTTCAATCTTTCTCTTTCAAAATTTTTACCCCTATCCCTGATAATTGATTCCATCTTGTGCGCTTTAGCTATCATTTCTGCAAAAAGTCTTCCATGTCAAAGTCGCCACCAAAGCTTAGATTTCATCTCTCAGTCCCCATTCAAACTTATTGCACATTTCTTTTTCTGACTAAAACATATTTTTAGCGTAGCGATTGAGCCGAAGGAATTTACGCTCATACTCTAGAAGAAGATTCTTCCTTATTTCAGATACAAGAAGTCCTTCTTAATCAGTTATACGAACATTTGATTGTCATATCTCTCTCTAAACTTTTCTAGGAAGAAATCATAGTCAATCATTGGTTCTGGGGTAACACTAACCAAGGTTTCCCACTATTGGTAAGCTTCTCCTTAATAACACTACACAATCGAAATAACTACTACTCAGCTATAGTGGGGTCATCTACCTTATCACTAAGGAATTCTTTGATACTCCTTTCAGAATCTCTCGAACATGATCAGCTTTAGGGGGAGCCGCAGCAAGCACATGTTGGGCAAGCTAAGCTGGGCGAACCACTTTAGGTTGTGGTTGAGGAGGATGTTGTAGTTGTTATGGTTGTTGTTCTTATTCATTTCCCATGAATTGGTTAAATAGTTGAGTCATCATTGCAAAGAACATATTTCTAAATGCATTTCCTGTGTTGTTGGTAGTGGTAGCCTGTTCTTGGGTGGGGACATGACTTTCCATCTTCTCACCAATGATTTTTCTAGAGCTATCATTGTAACGCGTAGGTTTGTGCAAGTGTACACAGTCGTCATCAAGTAATAAGTAAGTATCAAGTTATCGTCTCCACAGGGATTGTATTTGTGCTAAGTCACTTAATTTGTAAAATTATATTAACAATTTGGTAAATAAAAACACAATATAGTTGAGAAGTGGGGATTAAAATATATTAAACTAAATGCGATGATCCCTAATGCAAATTATCCTAAGTATGCAACTATATGAATGAAATAGATTTTAGTAAAATTAAACACAATTTGCAACAATTATAACATAAACAAACTAGGACAATTACTTTAATTAAACTCAATTTATTATCAACATGCTTAATAATGTTCGGAAAAACATTCCATGGCAACTCGATCTTTCGTGAGTTTGGAAACCACATTAGGTCCTTTCAGAATCCTTTACTTAGTAAATACGCATTTTATTGATCCTTATTTACTAAGGGTTTCTTAGCATTCGTGTGAGGTAACAGGGGCATGTTAGGTTTGAAATAGTTTAATCACACAAATCTAAAAACTATGCAGATAACAGAGCTTGGTCAGGGTTGTTATGCAACCTACAATTTAATTGGATCAGGATCTAAATTGAGCATGCACATTTCAATTATGTGTCCATTAGCAGTCGTTTGATCAGGGTCGCTTAGCTAATTCAGGTGTATTTCAATCACGTATGAACGAAATACAAACTTGATTTTAATTGAAAACATGATCGATTGAGGCACAAACATTATAAGCATGACTCAAATAAATATTATTTAATCAAAGCAATCATCCCAACTTAAATAAAATTAAGCTAACATTATTGTAAACAAGAACAAAGAACACATAGCAAACTTCTTTAGATTAAATTAAAGAAAAGAAAGATTAAACCCAGTTCAGAGTGGCTGTCACCCAAGACTCTGACTGACGAGGCTCCTTCGTTCCTTTGCTTTGCTCCTTTGCTGATGGCTCTCCAAGGTGGCCGACCAAGGGTTCTTTAAGAGGCTTAATTGCTAAAATCTCTATGAAGAGATGATGCTGGGCGTGGGAATGGAAAAGGCTAAAAGAATTTGGAGAGAAGAGAGAATGATGAATGATGAGAATGAATGAGAAATGATTGAGGGATGATGAATGAGGGAATGAGAAGGTCTTATTTATAGGTGAGAAGAGGGGGATAGTTTGCTAAAAATAGTGGATGTTAACCTATTCAAATTTCCTCAAATTGTGGCCAGCCATGCTTAGTGGCTTTTGACTTGATTTTTTCTTGATTTTTAAGGAATTTTGGATGCCATACAACTCAGGACTAAGACTCGGTCAATTGTAAATCTTTGGGCAAATCTCTAATTTCTTCAACACTACAAGGACCTTGTATAATTAAACCAAAGAATGGTTTAAATGGACAGCCATGTGTAGCCGAATATTGGGTTGAATTGGTCTCTAATTTGGACGGTTTTGTAATCCAGCAAAGCTATCAGACCTGTCCAGAATAAATCAACAAGTTAAAGGACCAAAGAATAAAATTTATCCAATTTAATTAATTAATTAAAACCCAAATTATTAATGAAATATTTTAAAATGAATTATTAAATAGAATTTTATATTTTAATATTTAATTTAATTATGTATGGCTCACTTTATGTCTTAAAAAATATAATATATTCAAATTAATATAAAATAAGTCATTTAATGCATGAAAACTATATAATAAAGCATAAAATCACATTTTAATAATTTCTATGTCCTAATTTCATATTTTCACATATTTCATTAATTTATTAAACAATTACTTAGTTTTAACAATGGATTTAAGTAAAAAGGTGATAAATTACATAGGAAAAATCCTATATATTTTTCCGTTTACATACCCCCAAACTTAAATCATTGCTTGTCCCGAGTAATGTTTATGCACAACAAAAGGTCTTGCTAAGGCAAAATTGCTAATTGTGTAAGCAACATCAATCTTTGTCCCATAATCATGCATTAATAACTTTCTACTTATCGATCTTCTTTATTAATAAGTAATTCATATGCAAACATTCCTTAAGATTATACTAGACACTTCAGGAAGGAGTGGATTGAGTCAAAATATTTGAATGTGTGGCTGAGAGAAAATAAAAGAGTTTGAAGCAGTCAAATTAATTCAAATGAGTGTTCACGAGTGGATTAAGGAGAAAAGAAAGGGATGGGCATGTGATCAAGGTATTAGCCGAATTTCAAACACTTGGTTTAGGGGGGAATTGATTTTGGCTTGTGTTTGGGGGGGGTGCCGAAACTCACTTAGGCCATAGGACCTTTAGTTCTTTTTGTTTTGTGCATTTTCGGCTTTGGGGGATATAGGTGCCGAAAGTGCTAGCAATTCCTCTTCTTTTCTTCTCTGAATCATTGGCCGAATATGAAAAAGACCATTCATACATTTCTTGCTTCAATTTCTCTTTAGCCGAACCTTAGTGCATTCTTTCCATTTCCTTTCTTTTTCCTCTCATAAGCCGAAACCTTCTACCATTCTCTCAACATTGATTTTCTTTCTTCTCATCTGCGTTACCTAAAGCCGAACCCTCCTCTTCTCATTTCTTTCTTTTTCTTCTTCTTTTCATTTGTTTCATCTAGAAGCCGAAACCCCTAAGTACGTCCAACCTCTTCTCCATTTCTTGCTTAGCTGAATTTCTTTAATCCCTCTTATTGATTCTCCAATTGCCGAAACTTATCCCTCACCTTTTCATCACCATTCGCCTTCTTCAAATCGAAGCCTCCATTGATTCTTGTTCTTTCAATATTCCATTTTGGCCGAACCTCCCTTGTGTGTTCTTCTTTTTCTTTCGTTCTTGGGTCAGTGGATTACTATTATTGCGCTTCTTAGTCTTTCCAAGCGGATCCTATTAGATCATGGTAAGTATTCTCCTCCCCTTTCGATTCTTTTTTCTTTATTGATGCCGTAGGCATTAATTGGGTTCTTTGTTTATGGCCGATTAAAGGGAGGGCTTTGTCTTCGCCTTTTTTCGGCATCTGATCTGCGATTGAAGGGTGTTAGTGCCTGAATCCAAGCCTCATAAATCTTCGGGATTTGTCGATTTGGGTAAGGGATTTTGGCATTTGAATATGTATTCTTGTTTGTTCTTTGTTTCATATCTTAACTCGGTCTTCTGATCAAGATCGTTTTATGGACTCAAGTGCCAGCAAGGGAAAGGAAAGGGTTGGACCGGTAAACCCAGCCCCTAATTTAAAGAGATGTGCCATGTCAATAGTACGAGATTGGCCACCGGGTTTGGGCCGGCTTCAGAACAGAGTCGTAGGCAGATAGCAGTCGTTTCTGCTATCGATAGTGTCGACATAGAGAGTGTTATTTTACGTTTTACCAGGTGTGTAAACCCTCGCACACTTTATTTATTTTTAACTATATTATTAATGGTATGGGCTGAAAAGCCAGAGAAGGCTGTGAATATAGTCGAAATACCCTTATGGGTAAGGCAGGGAGTGCCAGGTACGTGTCCGAAATGACTTAATATGAAGTTGGATGTATGTGATGATTTATTGCCTTGTTAATAGCATGTTACATTCATTATGACATATATATATTGTGCATGGGATATGGGAATGATGATAAAGGGGTAGTGATAAGGTCACGTAGTGATCGGTGGCTCTGCCACATTGATTTATGAGGTCACATAGTGATCGGTGGCTCTGCCATAAATGATTTTATAAGGTCACGTAGTGATCGGTGGCTCTGCCACAAAGGGTTTATAAGGTCACATGGTGATCGGTGGCTAAGCCACAGTGGATTTTAAGGTCACATAGTGATCGTTGTTATAATCGGCAGCATGACTGTCGAGACGGCGTGTAGCGGATGGAGGGTTGATTGTAGAAATCCCCACGGTGTGATGGTTGGTACGGGATGGCGTGTAGAGGATGGAAAATGCTAGGTTGGGCTGGGCCTGATGCATTCATGTAGTTGTGTGATATCATGTATGGGCTAAATATGAGATGGTAGGCCATGGGTCGTGCTCTGTGTTTTGATAGTTTTACACACCGAGTCTCTGTGACTCACCCTTTTCCTAACTTTTTCAGGTAATTAGTAGACCATGGATCTGGGAGCTGAGGCGGACTCGTGGAGGCCATAAGGTCTTTTCTTTTCGCAAACTTTTTACTGCTGAAATTCAATTTTATTTGGGGATTTTTGATGTAATAAGGCCTCCTTAAATTGACGTTTGGGTTTTAATTTTATCTGTTAATCGTTTATTTAAAACTTTACACTATGCAAATTTGAACACAAAATTAAGAATGGGATTTTCAAAATACGAGTAACTCAAAGCATACGTTTTCTTTCAAGTATCGCTGAACATAATGAATATTTGATTATCATGAATTGAAATTTTCTTAAACTATCAAATCACTGTTTTCAAGACATCGCCTTAATCGGGAAAAAAATTTCAAATCTATGATTTTTTCTTAAAACAAACAAAACTTCATTTTTACTTCACCTTGTAACATACCAGATCCGGTCGTAACATTTTGGCCGGGTTTGGGGTGTTACAAGATAAGTGCACAAAATTAGGATAACTTTAAAAAGATGGTAATTGGCTTATAATGTAGGTTCATTACAAAAAATAGGCCTTTAAGCTCAAAATTATAGTTTCAAGGGTCTAATATCATAGGGTTGGATTGAAAAGGCTCAGACGGTCCAAAGAAATAGTGCATATATCATTTTAGATTTTTATGTCCCCTAAGATTTCTCCTCAAGAAAGTTACTAAGTCAATTCTAAAGATATAAACCTTCATGCATGTCTAATCTCAAAAGAAACTAAGTTTTCATGGAAAACATTACTAAGGCTAAGATCATACAAGAATTCCATTCTTCATGATAACATACTTTCACTTAGATAAAATCATCATTCATACTTGCATACAAACTATCTCAATAACAAAAAAAAAAAATCTCTAAACATTCATTTATTAAAACATACTTATGAAAGAAATGATTGAAACATACTTGAAAAATTTAAAAGTTTGAGTAATTTATTTGCCTTACTCCCCTTTAAAAAGAAGCAATGTCCTCATTGCAAGAACAAAGTTTTCCCTAATAACCCAATCCTAGACATGTTCATTCCCATTACCACATCACTTAGTCTTATTGTTTCTAAAGAAGTTTTAAGTTTTTTCATGCTTGCTATGTTTTATTCTGTAGAAATTAAATCCTAATTAAGAAAGAAATAAGTTTCTAAGGACCTAAAACTAATTAAATAAATAACAAGACAAGAATCCCCCTTTTATTTTTCTGACTCATTCCCCTTGTCTTCTTTAGCTCCATCTCCGCTTGCATAGTTAGTATCTTCCGTCCATGTCTCAACGATAGCATCTGGGAACTCAGGAACAAAAGTATTAGTGATATTCTTAAAAGTATTTTGAATGGAGTCATCTCTAATTTTTTCATATTTCCAGTAAGTTTGTTGTTTATTATGCATGAACTTGCACATATCCATGAAAATTGACAACTCCAATTTCCTTCAAATACATGTAGAAGTCAGCATGGGAGTTGTATCTTCAGGTTCAACACTTAGCTTGATTGGTTCTTCTTCTGGCTCAACCCTTGGTTCAGGAATGTTCGGTTCCTTATCAGATTCTTCCTCTTCAGTGTCTATAATTGAATTAGCTTCAGTTTCCGTTCCATTTGTTGACTTCTCAGTATTGGGCTCAGTTGGCTCTTCTTGCTCGCCTTGATTTAGCTCATGTACCCTCTCTACTAATCTTTCAAGATCATAATTTGTAATGCATTCTTGAACACATCGCCCCTTCAGATTTGCTTGTATTTTAACACGGGACTTTAAGCAAAGTGAAGTGATTAATGATGGGAAATAAACACTTCCTGCCTTTTTTTTAGCACAATCGTGAATCTCCTTGAGGATAATTTTCCCAACATTAATGGAATTTTCTGTCAAAATTGCATATAAAAAAAGCATCCGTTCCATCAAGATGGTGGAACTATGTGAGATAGGCATAAAACTGTAGCGAACGAAATAAAACCATACCTTTGCTACTGGTTTTAAGTATTCTCTTTGACAAGAATGGCTCCCATACTTTCTTATAATCCATTGGTATCCCAAATTTGTCACAACATCAAGCACTTGTAGAAGAAAATCCCAATTGATATTGTCCATCATAGGGTAGTACTCATCTTCTTCAACTTCAGGTAAATTAAACAAATCATTGATGGACTTAGAATAAGAGGTACATTTTTCTTTAAAACGATGACTTTAGTAGCATCTTGCATAGTCAAACTAGCATAGAATTCTCGAACTAGTTCATCATTGAAAAGTGAACAAGCATCACAAAATCATTCCCACTTGATAGCATTGATTTTCTTTCTAATCGGTATAGGAACAACCATCAAATCATTACTCTTAAAGTCAAAACCTTTTTCTGGCATCATAGGTTGATGCCTGAAGATTGAATCAAATCTCTCTTTCACTTCTTCATCGATCAAAATTGAGTTTTCAAAAGTAGTCTTTGAAGATCTGGTTCTTTTGCGAGACATGGTATCTTTTCTCGAAAATTCGGCTAAGTTTCTGCACAAGAGAGAAAAGAAAAATCGACAAAGTGGGTAGAACTAGCTATGGTAAAAATCTTACGACGGTAAAGATGGTGCAGCAGCGATGATGACGTGCGATAGCAATGGCGGGGTGCAACAGTGACAACGGTGTGCAACAGCAACGGCGGTGCTTTGCTAATCTCTTTACGGTGGCAATAGGGAATTTGGGCAAAAAGGGAAAAGAATTATAACAGCCCGATTTTGGGGCTAGTCGAAACAGTGGTTTCGGAACCACTAATTCGAGGCCGGAGAAATTATTTTTTTAATATGTGTTATAACATGATTTTATGAGTGCATGAAAATTTTGGTGAATTAATTTTAGTGATTACTTGCTTAATTTCAAAAAAAAGGGACTAAATCGCATAAATTGTGAAAGTTTTATTCTACAAGCTAAAGGTATTAAATAACTATAGAACCTTAAATTGGAGGTCCTTAATGTGCAAATAGACCCTCAAAAGAGTGTTGGTCGGCCATAGGGGAAAAATGAAAATTGGTCAAGTTTGGTGGCATTAGGTGACTTAATTGATGAAATAAAATAAAATAAAGAGAAGAAAAGATATCACCTTTCATCTTTCTTCTCTCCACCGATTTTCCCTAAGAAAATAACCATAGAAGCTTGAAAATTTTCAGCAACTTACAACTCTTGCAAGTAAGTGATTTTGGTGGTTGTTTTTGATAATTTTTGTACTTTTTTAGAACCCCTATAGCTCAATCTAGCTAATGAGGGAACTATTTTGCAAAATGGTTGGGAGTCTAGGGTTTTACCATGTAAGTATTCATGTTGTTTGCTAAAATTTTAAGGATGAAAATGAATCTTGGTTGTTAAATAAACAACTTTTGTTAAGTGATTTTCATGAAAACACCTAAAAATGACCTTTTTGTAAAGGTTGTAGAATAGGTTGTAAATGTGTGAAATAACGAAAATTGTGAGCTGTTATAAGCTTAATAAAGGTTTGGCTGGGCTTGAGTAGTGAAAAAATTTGATGAAAATCGTTTTATGAGCCTACGGACAAAATCATAATTTTGTGAAAGTCTAGAGGCAAAACGATAATTTTGCCAAAGTAGGAATTTTGGAAGGTCTTGATTAATGTGATGATTAAATTAGTAAATTTTGTCATTATAGATCAAGAAAAACGGAGTCCAGACCTAGACTGGGGAAAACCAAGCTATTGGACTAAATCAAACTAGTCGCCTATATTTTGTATACCGAGGTAAGTTGTGCGTAAATAATACAACTCTATTGTTATTATGCATTAAACAAATGATATTGCATAAAATGATTGATTATTGTTTTGAATAAGCATGATGAGAATTGATGTAGTAAAAACTCCCGGTTGAACCTTAGGAATAGATCGGATATCCATGTCATAACATTAGGGATATATGAGAGTCAGTGTAAAACCATGTCTGGGACATGGCATTGGCCTTGATATGTAAGCCAGTGTAAGACCATGTCTGGGACATGGCATCGGCATTGATATGTGTGCTAGTGTAAGACCATGTCTGGGGCATGGCATCGTCCACATCATGAGAGCCAGTGGAAGACCATGTTTGGGACATGGCGTCGGCCTTGATAAGTGAGCCAGTGTAAGACCATGTCTGGGACATGGCATCGGCATCATACCCTCTAGTGTGAGGCTTGTCGGGTATCCTTTGGTATTCCAACTGGTTCAACGGGTAATTTAAAGCTTGTGTTAAAAGTGAGAAAAGTTACAACTATGTTGTAAGTGATACAGGTACCTACATGAAATTAATGAGAAATGAGCTCGAATTATGATGTATGATTAGTAAGGATGAAAATGAGTAAGTTATGCCTTTAATCATTTGAGAATTATGTGCAAGTTTGTAATATGTAATGACTATGATAATGTATGGTAATTGTTGTTAACTATTTACATGCGACTTACTAAGCTTTATGCTTACTCCCTCTCCTTTCCATTTTCTTATAGTATCGCCAAGCTAGCTCGGGGATCAAAGGACGTTGGAGGATCGATCACACTATCATTCTGAACATTTGGTATAATTAGATTTATCATTTTGAGTATTGCATGTATAGGGACTTGGTCTTTTGTCAAGTGTCATATTGTTTTGGCCAAATGTGTTGGCTTGTCTTGAAGATTGATTCATTTTGTATAAGGCCATAGATGATGGCTAATATTTGTTGTTTATTTATGCAAATGATGATGATTTTCATTATTGAGCAAATTCCATGGTTGAGTATTTGGTTTATTAATGCATGAATGAGTAGGTTGAAAGATTGAATTGATAAAGTATGTGAATTGGTTTTACTTGATGTGACTTATATAGGTGCAAGTGAGGGTGGAAAAAAGGGCTTGGTAAATAGCCTTGTTTTTTGTCCACACGGGCGTGTGTCTAGGTAGTGTATGACACACGGTTTGCCCCATGGGCATGTAGTCCGGCCGTGTGTTCCTCTGCACCCTAGGTTGGCAAATCAGAATACCAAGTGTAACCACACGGGTTGAGGCACGACCGTGTATCTCAACTGTGTGAAAGACACGGCCATAGAACATGGGCATGTGCCAAAGCCGTGTGAAGTCTGCACCTTAAATGCGAAATTAAATTCGCCACACGGCCTAGCACATGGGCGTGTGCCTTGGCCGTGTAACCCTAAATGAATGATGATGTCAGAAATAAAATGTCAAGGTTTTTGCACACAGGCCGAGACGCGGGCATGTCATGGCCGTGTGAGGGACACGGGCCATGGACACGGGTGTGCACCAGGCCGTGTGAAAACCCCTATAGGTTCGAATTGAGAGATAAATCCACACGAGCACGGAGCAAGGGACACGGGTGTGTCCCTATATGCTTAGGCCGTGTGAGTTACACGGTCTTTCAACATGGCCATGTTATTAGGTCACACGGGCGTGTCGCTCTTTCACCTGGGCGTGTGCCTCTATTTTTAGTGACATTTTCCAAAGTTTTCTAAAGAACTCAGTTCGATCCCGAACCGTTTCTAAAGTGTGTTTTGGGCATCGTAGTCTTATATTAACGACTTTAAGACGAAGATTGATGTAACGCCCCGAATTTGGGCCTAGTAGAATTGGGCCTATTGGGCTTTGGGTCTCATAAAATTTTTAAGTGAACAAGAAAATGACAAATGACATGATGTCTTTAAGGGTTTAATGAATTTGGAGTGTCTAGGTATATTGGAGAAGCTTTGGGTTCGAGTTTTATGGTGGAAGATTCTTAATTTAATTAATTAAGGAATCAGGGTTGTGAGTAGTGGGCTTTTAAATAAAAATAAGTGAAAAATGGCACAAAGAAGCCTGTGGTGAAGTGGGTAAGTGACGCCACTAGGGTGTATAGAGGTGGCGACATATGCATGCAGGGAGGTCTGAGGTTCGAGTGCTAGCTTAGTTTTATTTTGGAGTTTAATTTTTTAGGCTTCTAGAAAGCTGGAAGTGGCGTGTGGAGGGACTCTTAGGAGAAGTGATCAGTAGAGAGAATTTAGGGGAAGGATAATAAGGGAGAAAAGTTAGGAGATAAGGAGTGTGGATGAGGTGGTGCCGAATGGGACTCTGTGGGAAGGCATTTTCGGCTTATGGCTATAAAAGGAGAGTGCTGAATACTTTGAAGGGTTTTTTGAGTTGCCATTATTCTTTTTCTTTTTTTTCTTCCCCTCAATTGGTTCCTCCCATAGCCAGATTCTCCCATTGCCGAAATCTCCTAAAGCCGAATCCCTTTGTGCCGAATTATTTTGAAGGGCTCTTTCGATTTTCAATACTTTTCTCTTTTCTCCCATAGCCGAATTCTCTCATTGCCGAATTACCACCATCTTTTTCCTTGTCGAAATTCCTATTAGTGCCGAATCTTTGTGGTTGTTCTTCCATCACAAATCGATTGTTACCTACTCTCAGTCAAGTGTTAAAAGCTGGATCTAGTTTAGTAGCTATCTAGGCCGTAGGACAAAAAGGGGATTTGGTAAGCATTCGGTTAACCTCTTTTGTACGTTTTGTTAAAAGCCGAAGGGCTATCTAACTTCTCATTGTCGTTAATCTTGTATTAACAAGGGTAAGGTTCAGAGATCGCAAGCGTGGTAAGGATCGTTAGCAAAGTGTAAGTGTACTCAACTCGATTATGGTTTAAGTTAATGGCCGAATGTGAGTATGATCTATAGGGGTGACTTGTGTGGATTATGAGTCACTTGAATTTTGATAATGTATGCGTGAGTGCAGATCTAGGGGACACTCGTGATTAGTAGCTAAGGAAGGGCTATTAGAACTCGGTGGCACACGGTAAGGTTACGATAAGGCTTTGGCTTTTTGGTGAATATTTTGATTAAGTATGGGTGATTGATTTGAGGTTGGTTGGTTGTAGGTTCAAGGCTAAGGATAGTATAGCACGTCGTCGTAACCAGGTGTGTACAAACACTACACACATATGATATCGGCAATGCCGGAAAGTCGAAAAGCCAAAAGTGGCTAAATGGGCCCGGTGGGCCCTAAGGCTAAGTTTGGTGAAATTGATTGATTTGGTTATATGAATTGAGTTAGTCATGCATGTTACATGATCAGGAATTGTTTTGGGCCTAATAGGCCACATGAATGAGATCTGGGCCTAATGGGCCATAAAGATGTGATTTGGGCTATATGAACGTGAAATGGGCTTGATGGGCCTTATGGGTCGTAGAAAAGTATGCTAGGGTTTTAATAGACTTTAGGCCTAGTTCTGAACAACTCTTAAACCGCATAAGACTTAATCTAATAATTAAACATGTCCGCGGACAAGTCGCTGGGTTAGAGTGTGGCAATGGACATATGCATGTCTAGGATTGGATCTAGGGAGAGCTTTGTACTTAAGCGGTCCTAGCGACCCACCTCCTTTTCTCCGGAATCCTACCTGATGCATAGTGTCTGTTCACTTTAGCCGCAAGAACTTGTAAATGGGCCAAAGTTCATAAGTGAAACCTTGATTTACAAAATTACTAGAATACCCTTAGTTTGGAAAATTACCAAAATACCCTTAGTTTGAAAAATTACCAAAATACCCTTAATTTGTAAAATTACTAAAATACCCTTGATTTGTAAAATTACTAAAACACCCTTGATTTGCAAAATTACTAAAATACCCCTGATTTGTAAAATTACCAGAATACCCTTGATTTACGAAATTACCAAAATATCCCTGATTTAAAAATTTCCAAAATACCTCTGTTTTGCAAAATTACCTAAATAGCCCTATAGAGTAGATTTACGGAAATACCCTTGGGTAGTGAAATCACTAAAATATCCCTAAGTGCCGAATGTGTGAAAATGTGTATGTTGCATTCATGAAATATATGTTGCACTTGGGTGGGTTTTGATGATACGGAGGAAGATTTGAGGGTCGCATAGTCGCTGACGCAGCGTGGAGTGGATCCGGTGGCTTTAAGCCCATTATAGCGACTTTCTTTGCAACGTTTGAGTAGTGTCGCTGTTGGTGCTATCTTTGGAGTGTAGGGATGGGTGGGTTGATATTTATATCCCCACAGGAGTGTAGGGTTGGAAGGAAAATGGAGTGCAGGGTTGGATTTGGGATGGGTGCATTGCATTCATGTGATACTGATGTGATATGAGGTCATTGTAGGCTAAGGCCCAAGACCACCGTTTTTGATAGGGCTTAAGCCCAATGTGATAATTGTATGCTGATTGGATTACCAAGGGTCGTACACACTGAGTTTAGAAACTCACACCCTTTTTATTAAATGTTTTAGGTGATCCTCAGTAGACGGGTTGACGTGAAAGAGGACTCGGAGATGGCCACACCGTAAGTAGTTTTTAATTAGTTTGAAAGACTTAATTTTAGTTACTTTGTTCTGTTGGATTGTAATAAGGCCTTGTATCTCCGATTTGACTTTAGCTTTTGAGTTTTGTTACTATTATTTCAACTGTTTGGTTATTAAACTTGAATAAATTAAATTTTTTTAAAGTCTAAACATGGTTTTTGAAATGGCTATAATTTAAAAACATGGGCTTTCAATCTAACTTAACTAGATTCAAGGATTTTGGGCTTTTAGGCCTTAAATTTTAACTTAGAAAAAATCGTTTTGAACTATTGGCCATAACATCTGGGCCGGGTCTGGGGGTGTTACAATTGAAAAGTTTTAAATTTGAACAAAATTTCATAACCCAGAAATGTTTGTATACATGTGTTTAAGTAAGGTAACGCCTCGTACCCTGTACTGGCGTCGGATACGGGTAAGGGGTGTGACAAGAACTAGGGTTTTTTTTGGGATTTGAGGTTGACGGTACAAAAGGGAGATTTAGGGTGTAAGAAAATTGCTTTGAGGGATATGAAAATTAGTAGAATGGAGAGGGGTTTATATAGGGAAAAATTACGGCAACATGTAGCAAAAATTTAGCTACATTAGGGTTACTTGGGCGGCAAGCAATGGGTTTGACAGCAAGGCATGGATTTTTCCCTCATTTTTGTTATCTTGGGCCTCAAACTCAGACTGTATCTTACTAAAAAAAACTGATTAGTACCTGGGCCAAATTTGACCCCCTTTATTAACATAAAAACTTAAAATTTAAACAGAACAAATGAAACTTAAAAATTTTAAATCTTAATTAGAAAATTTCTTCTTAACAAATTACATTAAATCAATTCCCAGGAAAGGTTAGAGGGGTCACAGCGGTCCCGCTTAAGTTCCAATCTCCTTAGACAGAATTAATTAAATGTAATAAGTTAAGAAAATAAGTTCTAATTATTTATTTATTTACAAAATGAGTTCATGAAAAATTAAGGGCCTGTTAATTTGAACGAGGATTGAACTCGCTCAACTTCACCATCCCAGTAGTGTTTGGGATGCTGACCATTAACTTTAAACGTACCTCCGTAATTGTTGTATAATTCAATAGCTCCATAAGGATAAACTCGGTAGATGGTATAAGGTCATTTCCATCAGGATTTAAGCTTCCCAGGAAATAACTTCAACCTTGAATTAAACAACAAAACCTTCTGACCTTCTTAAACTTGCGAGGTTGTATATGACTATCATGCCATCTCTTTGATCTTTCTTTACACATTTTGGCATTCTCATAGGAAAACAACCTCAACTCTTCCAACTTATCAAGCTGTAACCTCCTTTTTTCACTGACTTGCTTAAGATCAAAGTTCAACTACTTCAAAGCCCAGTGAGCTTTATTCTCCAACTCTAATGGCAAATGACATGCTTTTCCAAAGACTAACCGATAAGGAGTCATTCCTAACGGTGTCTTAAATGCTGTTCGGTAGGCCCATAATGCATCATCGAGCCTTCGAGACCAATATTTTCTGCCAGGGTGTACTACCTTTTGAAGGATACCTTTGATTTCGTGATTCACTCTTTCAACTTGCCCATTAAACTGGGGGTGATAGGCAGTAGCAATCTTGTGCTTCACATCATATTTGTCAAGCAACCACTTAAGCCATTGTTCACAAAGTGAGAACCTTCATCACTAATAATAGCTCTTGGTGTCCTAAATCGTGTAAACACATGCTTATGTAGGAATTGCATGACTACCTTAGCATCATTTGTAGGGTATGCTTTAGCTTCAACCCACTTGGATACATAGTCCACAGAAACTAAGATGTATTTGTTCCCATATGAAGAAGGAAACGGGCTTAAGAAGTCAATGCCCCATACATCGAACAATTCAATCTCCAAAATGTTTGTCAAGGGCATCTCATTCCTCCTTCATATATTTCCGGTCATTGGGCATTTATTACAGTTCTTCACATAAGCGTAAGCATCTTTAAATAATATAGGCCAAAAGAAACTTGCTTGAAAAATCTTTGCTACAGTACGTGAACCACCAAAATGTCCTCCACTTGGAGATGAATGGCAATGATACAAGATCTCAGCAATCCCGCTTTCAGCTACACACTTTCAGATTATATTATCTGCATATCGTTTAAACAAAAACGGATCCTCCTAAAGATAATATCGACTATCATGAAGGAATTTTTCCCTTGTTGGTATGTCATTTCTCGAGGAATTATTCCACATGCAAGATAATTGGCAAAATCAGCAAACCAGGGTATTTCATTAATTCGATTTACCTCAAGTAAGTGTTCATCTGGGAAATTCTCGTTGATAGGCACACATGACTGAGTTACATCATCTTGCTCCAACCTCGACAGATGATCAGCTATTTGATTTTTGACACCTTTTCTTTCTTGGATCTCAAGGTCAAATTCTTGGAGTAAAAGTATCCAACGAATTAGCCTTGGTTTTGCATCTTTCTTCGTGAGCAAGTGTTTAATGGCTGCATGGTTAGTAAATACTATAACTTTGGTACCTATAAGATATGAGCGGAATTTGTCAAAAGTAAAAACTATAGCGAAGAGTTCCTTTTCGGTTACCGTTTAATTGAGTTGGGCTCCTGTCAAAGTTCTACTTGCATAGTAAATAGGGTGAAACATTTTGTTTCTTCTTTGACCCATCACAGCTCCAACGACATAGTCACTTGCATCGCACATCAACTCAAAAGGTGAGTTCCAATCAGGTGTAACGATTATTGGGGCTGAGATTAACCACTTCTTTAGATTTTCAAAAGCATCCAAACATGCTTTGTTGAAATCAAACACTGTATCTTTCTCTAACAACAAACACAACGGTTTATAAAATTTTGAGAAATCTTTTATAAACCTTCGGTAAAAACCAGCATGGCCTAAGAAACTTCTGACTTCTTTCACATTCATTGGGGTCGGTAATCTTTCAATTACATCCAACTTTGCTTTATCGACTTCAATTCATTTCTTTGAGATCTTATGACCTAAGACAATCCCTTCCTTAACCATAAAATGGCATTTTTCCCTATTAAGGACAAGATTCGTCTCTTCGCATCTCTTCAGTACCTTAGCCAAATTACTCAAACAGATATCATAAGTGTTACCAAAAACAAAAAAAAATTATCCATGAAAACCTCAATAAAATTTTCAACCATATCAGTAAATATTGCCATCACGCATTGTTGAAAAGTTGAAGGTGCATTGCATAAACCAAAAGGCATTCGCCTAAAAGCAAACGTACTGTATGGACAAGTAAAAGTTGTTTTATGTTGGTCCTCCGGGGCTACAACTATTTGGTTATATCCCGAATATCCATCTAAAAAATAATAGAATCCATTACTTGCCAATTGATCTAACATTTGATTCATAAAAGGCAACGAAAAATGGTCCTTCCAAGTGGCTTTGTTCAACTTTCTATAATCAATACAGATTCTCTAACCGGTAACAGTCTTTGTTGGAATTAACTCGTTACGCTCATTTTCAACAATCGTGATTCCACCTTTCTTCGGCACACACTGCACCGGACTTACCTACGAACTACCTAAAATAGGATAGATGATTCCTACATCTAACCATTTGATCACTTCCTTTCTCACAACTTCTTTCATAATAGGTGTAACAGCCAGATTTTAGGGCTAGTCGGAACAGTGGTTTCGAAACCACTAATCCGAGGTTGAAGAAAATTATTTTGATATTATTTTTGTGTTATAGCATGATTATAAGGATGTATGGAAATTTTGGTGCTTTAATTTTAACAATTGTATGCTTAATTGTGAAAATGGACTAAATCGAATAAAGTGTAAAAGTTTTATTTTTCAAGTTAGAGGTGTCTAATAGCCATTGAATATTAAATTGGAGGTCCTTAAAGTGTAATTAGGCCAATGAGAGAAGGGTTGGCCGGCCATAGAGACAAGGAAGACAAGAGATTAATTTTGGTCAAAACTTTGGTGAAATTAAGTAACTAAAAATGAATAAAATAAGATAAAGGAAGAAGATATCATCTTTTACTATTCACCTTTCTTCTTCCACCAAAAATTGAAGAGAAAATAGAGGTTTTTGGAGTTCAAACTTTCAGCCAAGCTATTCTCTTGCAAGTAAGTGATTTTAATGGCTTTTCTTGATAATTTTTGTACTTTTGGAACCCCTAAAGCCTAAGCTAGCTAAAGAAGGGACTATTGTGCAAAATGATTAAAAGTTTAGGGATTTTCCATGAGAGTGTTTATGTTTTTTGCTGAATTTTTCTGGAAGAAAATGAATATTAGTGGGTTAAGGAACAACTTTTGTGAAAGGTGTTACAATGAAAACACCTAAATGGGACTTATTTGTAAAGGTTGTAATTGAGTAATAAATGCATGAGATGATTGGTTTTGTGAATTTTTGTAAGAGAAATAAATTTTTTTCTAGGCTTGTTTAATGTGAAAATGTGATGAAAAACGATTTACGAGCCAAGGGGCAAAATCATAATTTTACCAAAGTATAATGGCAAAATGGTCATTTTTGCCTAAGTAGAAATTTTGAAGTGCCATGAGTTATGTAGTAATTGAATGAGTGAATTTTATTATTATAGATCAAGAAGAGCGCAGAAACAACCTTGATCGAGGAAAAGGCAAGGTTACAGAATAAACCATCAATTAACACGTTTTGCACCGAGGTAAGTTTACGTGTAAATGATACATCCTTAATACTTATGATGTTACCTATTAATGTATTGTATGGATGTAAATACTTATTGGTGAGATTGATTGAAAATGATAGATAATGAGTAATTCTCGTATGAACCTCGGAATAGAAATGTAAGTGTAGAAAAATGTCCGTAATTATCATTGTTGGTGGGCTATGTGCGATACCACCTTATTATTTATTCACAATGGGCTGTGTGCGATACGATCGTTTATATTATTATTGGTGGGCTATGTGCGAAACCATCGTAATTATTCTTGTTGGTGTGCTATGTGCGATACCACCTTATTATTGATTAATGGTGGGTTGTGTGCGAAACCACCATGTACCTAGTATATTCCGAAAGGTTCATCGAGAAACTTGTTAAGTAAATATTTCATGTGGCTTTATGGTGATATATGCAGGGCATAAATACAAATAAATGTGAGCAATGTATTTGATATATGGTTGGGATGTGGTAAGAGTGGAGATGAGTAAGCATGATTATGGAAATGTGAATTGCTTTTGTTTAGTAAGTAATGCTATTGATTAATTAGCATATGTTATGATGCTTATTGTTTACATGTAAACTTACTAACCTTAAAGCTTACTCCCTTTCTTTTCTCCTTGTGTTATAGTGTCAAAGAGCTAGCTCGGGATACGAAGATAATCAGCACATCTTGGTATTTTTAGACTTAGCATTTTGAGTATGGCATATAAAGGGGCTAGACTTAGTGAAATGTTTTGTTTTTTTGGCCAAATGTGTTGGCTATTTTAAAAATGAACTCTTTTGTAAATGACCATAGTTGATGGCTCATTATTATTAATAAATGAAAAGATGAGATTATTCATGAATGTGTATGATGGTTGAAGGTAATTTATGTTGTATGAGTTAAGGTGATAAAAAGATCTTGGCAAATAGCATTGTTCTTATCCACACGGATAGGCACACAGGCGTGTGTCTAGGCCGTGTGTGACACACGGTCAGTCCTATGGGTGTGTGGCTGGGCCGTCTATCCCCTACATGTTAGTGATGCAAGTCAGTATCGACCACGGGCCAGACACACGGGCGTGTGACAGGCCGTGTGAAGCAAGTCAATGTCGACCATAGGTGGAGCACATGGGCTTGTCAAGGCCATGTGAGGGACACGGGCGTGTGTCTGGCTGTGTGAAAACCCCTGTAGGTTTGAATTGAGAAATAATTCCACACGGGTGTGGAACATGGGTGTGTGATATGCCACACGGGCGTGTGCTTTCCTCCACACGGGTGTCTGGACTGTTTAAAGAAAATTTTCGAAAGTCTTCCAGAGAGCTTCAAAAGAGCTCGATTTGATCCTGGACCATTCCTAGAACGTGAATTAAGCTTTGAAGGCTTGTTTAAGATGTGCTAGTAAGAGTTTTAAATTGGGAAAGAAAGGTCAAGTTTCTAAATTGCATGATTGATTGCGTGCAAGCTTAGTAATGCCTCGTAGCCTGTTCTGGTGTCGAATATAGGTGTGGGGTGTTACAATAGGATTGAGCCTACTTTGCCCATCAATTCGAGCTCTTTCACCTTCTTCTAAAATGATTTTATACATGCAAAAAGAAGGGGTTCTACCTCGAATATCATCTATGGTCCAACCAATTGCTTTTTTAAATTTCTTTAGAACAGCAATTAGTTGCTCCTCTTGATCTTTCGTCAGTTCAGCTGAAATTATCACAGGCAAAGTAGAACAGTCAACTAAATAAACATATTTCAAATGGGAATGAAGTACCTTTAGTTCGAGTTTAGGTAGTTCTTCAATTGACAACTTGGGTTGCACAAATTCTCTGACTTCCAACTCTAACGATTCAATCCGTGTAGATTGAATAAAATTTCTCGGATTGGCTTCCATCAAAGGTTGTTTTCTTCACCTTCTTCATCCTCCAAAGGGCCAAGATCTAAGGCTTTCTCCAATGGATCTTCTTCAAAATTATTTTCCATAGAAACCAAGGTTTCTATCTCTTCCACAGCTGAACACTCTTCTGCCGGATCGAGAAATTTTAACGATTTAAAAATGTTAAATGTTACCTAATCATCTTGAACTCACATGGTGAGTTCACCTTTCTACACATCAATTAACGTTCTTCCCGTGGCTAAGAAAGGTCTCCCAAGGATGACCAGCACTTCCTTGTCTACTTCAAAATCTAAGACAATGAAATCAGCAGGAAAAATGAATTTATCGACTCTTACCAAAACATCCTTGATCTTTCCTTCGGGATATGCTAAAGATCGATCTGATAGCTAAAGCTTCATAGTTGTAGGTCTTACTTCACCTATCCCTAACATCTTGAAAATAGACTTAGGCATCAAGTTGATACTCGCTCCTAAGTCACACAAAGCTTTACCACAGTAAGATTCACCAATGTTACAGGGGTATAGTAAAGCTTCCTTGGTCTTTCAATTTTTGTGGCAATTGGTTCTGCAGGAACGCACTACAGTCCTTTGTCGAGGCAACAGTCTCATACTCACTCAGTCGTTTCTTCTTGGACAGTATATCCTTCATAAACTTCACATAATTCGACATTTGTTCTAAAGCCTCCACCAACTGAATATTGATGTGTAACTGCTTCAGAACATCCAAAAACTTCTTGAATTGCACCTCTTGTTTTTGCTTGTGTTGCTGCAATCTTTGCGGATATGGAGGTGATGGAACTTTCGATGGAACCGAACAACTTTTCTGAGTAGGTAAATCTGCATCCAAAGAAGATGTTAAAATATTTGAATTTACTAAGTCAGGGTTTACCTTGTCAGACTTTACAGATTCTGATTCTTTTGGTGTAGGAATTTCAACAGCTAGTTGATTCTTCTCAACGGGCTTATCTTCGACATCAATCAATCAGGGTTCCAAAATTTTACCACTTTGCAATGCCACTGCCTTAATATGTTCTGTACCCAAATTTATTGGATTCTCAGTATCGCTCGGCAAGGTTCCTTGTGGTCTATTACGAAGCTCCGTAGCTAACTGACCTATTTGGTTTTCCAAATTTTTCAGTGTTGCTGCATGGCTTTGGATCAAAGCGTCATTCTTTACCATGTATGCTTTCAACAAGTTCTCCAAACTATTTGATGCCTCAGCTTGAGGTGGTTTTGGAGCTTGCTGATTAAACCCTTAAGATTGGTTGGGTCTTTCCTGCAATAAGTTATTGTTCGGTCCATTTCCTTGGTTGCTCCAAGAAAAGTTAGGATGATTACGCAATAAGAATTGTAGAAGTTGGACTGGGGTCCTTGTCCACTCCTTTTTTGGTATTGGTTCCCCACATTGTATACTGACTCGGGATTTGATGGACAATTCTCAAAAGAATGACCTTCCCCACAGTACACACAGGAAACTACTTCAAACGAACTTGGTGGTTGAGTTGTAAAATTATTAGCAGTATTAGCGGTAAACTGTTTTAACATAGAAGAAGTAGACAATACTTGAGTTGATAATGAAGTGAGGGCATCAACTTCATGAACTCTGGCTACACATCTTCCTGAAGCTGTTCGATTTGTTGGCCATTGATAGTTATTAGTCGCGATCCTCTCGATGATCTCATAAGCCTCATTATAAGACTTAGACAAAATTGCACCATTCGTGGAAGCATTTACCATCAATCATGTATGTGCATTGAGACCATTATAGAATGTCTCCAACTGGATACAATGAGGAATCCCATGATGAGGACATTTACGAAGTAACTCCTTGAATCGCTCCCAAGCCTCATACAAAGACTCATCATCCAATTGTTGGAAAGTTGTAATCTTGTTCCTCAACTTAGCATTTTTGCTAGGTGGGAAATACTTAACCAAAAATCTCTCTACTAATTCTTGCCATGTAGATATGGAACTTGTGGCAATGAATTGAGCCATGCTCGTGCTCGATCTCACAACGAGTACGGAAAAAACTTCAACCTTAGTGCGTCTTCAGTCACACCGACTATCTTGAATGAATAACTCACCTCCATAGACAATTGAAGGTAGAGATGTGGATCTTTCGTGGGCATACCACTAAATTGGCCTACCATTTGTAGCATTTGAAACATAGCTGGTTTTAATTCAAATTGGGTTGCCTCAATATTTGGCCTTCTAATTCCTGGATTTAACTCATTGAAAAGTGGCACAACATATTGTCTGATGCATCGATTCCTATCATCGACAATGAGGATGGGATTTCATACATAACCGACTTCATTACATTGGTCTTGATTCTGATTTCCAAGGTCCATCTCAACTTGTCTTTGAGTTGTTCGTTCGCGTCTTTTTTGTTTGAAAGTTCGCTCAATTTCAAGGTCCACAAGGAGTCAATCGATAATTCGATCTATGCTCATAAACACCTGAAAAGAAAATCACAAAAAGTTAAAAAGAATAAGTTAGTAATGTTAGAAATGAATCAAATTGAAAATAAATAATTTCACAAAAAAAAAATGACTATGGAAACAGTTGACAATCCCTGGCAATGGCGCCAAAAACTTGTAACGCGTAGGATTGTGCAAGTGTACACAGTCATTAACAAGTAATAAGTAAGTATCAAATTATCGTCTCCACAGGGAATGTATTTGTGCTAAGTCACTTAATTTGTAAAATTATATGAACAATTTGGTAAATAAAAACACAATATAGTTGAGAAGTGGTGATTAAAATATATTAAACTAAATGCAACGATCGCTAATGAAAATTATCCTAAGTATGCAAACTATATGAATGAAATAGATTTTAGTAAAATTAAACACAATTTGCAACAATTATAACATAAATAAACTAGGACAATTACTTTAATTAAACTCAATTTATTATCAACATTTCGGAAAAACATTCTATGGCAACTCGATCTTTCATGAGTTTGGAAACCACATTAGGTCCTTTCGGAATCCTTTACTTAGTAAATACGTATTTTACTGATCCTTATTTACTAAGGGTTTCTTAACATTTGTGTGAGGTAACAGGGACGTGTCAGGTTTGAAACAATTTAATCACACAAATCTAAAAACTATGCAGATAACAGAGCTTTTTAGAGTTGTTATGCAACCTACAATTTAATCGGGTCAGGATCTAAATTGAGCATGCACATTTTAATTATGTGTCCATTAGCCGTCGTCTGGTCAGGATCGCTCAACTAATTTAGGTGCATTTCAACCACGTATAAACGAAATACAGACTTGATTTTAATTGAAAACATGATCGATTGAGGCACAAACATTATAAGCATGAATCAAATAAATATTATTTAATCAAAGCAATCATCTTAGCTTAAATAAAATTAAGCTAACATTGTTGTAAACAAGAACAAATAACGTATAGCAAAAATCTTTAGATTAAATTAAAGAAAAGAAAGATTAAACCCAATTCAGAGTGGCTGTCACCCAAGACTCTAACTGATGAGGCTCATTTGTTCCTTTTCTTTACTCCTTTGTTGATGGTTCTCCAAGGTGGCCGACCAAGGGTTCTTTAAGAGGCTTAATTGCTAAAATCTCTATAAAGAGATGATGCTAGGCATGGGAATAGAAATGACTAAGAGAATTTGGAGAGAAGAGAGAATGATGAATGATGAGAATGAATAAGGAATGATTGAGGGATGATGAATGAGGGAATGAGAGGGTCTTATTTATAGGTGAGGAGAGGGTGATAGTTTGCTAAAAATAGTGGATGTTAACCTCTTCAAATCTCCTCAAATTGTGGTCGGCCATGCTTAGTAGCTTTTGACTTGATTTTTGCTTGATTTTTAAGCAATTTTGGATGCCACACAAATCAGGACTGAGACTTAGTTAATCTTAAATCTTCGGGCAAATCTCTAACTTCTTCAACACAGCAAGGACCTTGTGTAATTAAACCAAAGAATGGTTTAAATGGACAGCCATGTGTAGCCGAATATTGGGTTGACTTGGTCTCCAATTTGGACAGTTTTGTAATCCAGCAAAGCTATCAGACCTGTCCAGAATAAATCAACAAGTTAGAGGACCAAAGAATAAAATTTATCCAATTTAATTAATTAATTAAAACCCAAATTATTAACGAAATATTTTAAAATGAATTATTAAATATAATTTTGTATTTTATTATTTAATTTAATCATGCATGGCCCACTTTATGTCTTAAAAAATATAATATATTCAAATTAATATAAAATAAGCCATTTATTGCATGAAAACTATATAATAAAGCATAAAATCACATTTTAATAATTTCTATGTCCTAATTTCATATTTTCATATATTTCTTTAATTTATTAAACAATTACTTAGTTTTAACAAAGGATTTAAGTAAAATGGTGATAAATTACATAAGAAAAATCCTATATATTTTTTCGTTTACAATCATACATTTTTTTACTCACTGCAAAAGAAGCATTATCTTAGCACAAAACATTAAAGACTAAGCTAAAGGTGTACCATGCATGATAAGGGTGTGACATTGCCTTCGATATTTTGAGAGTTAGCTAAACCTTGACTCTGATTCCAAACTTGTAACACTCAAATCCCAATCCTAAGGAGGATCTAAGAATGGCATGTCATTTCCTTAAAATCATTTTCTTGGAGCCATATCTAGCGTATACCAATTTACTACAGTTTAAGCTAGTATGAAATATAAACTATTTGTCAATCGAAAATAAATAAGATGATACACTTTGAAAACCATTAATACTTTACTAAAACTTCATTGAAATCATAGTTTCGTAATCTCAAGTTTAAATATAAAATTTGTTCTTCGACTGTGGACATTTGACACCACCCTTATGTCATGCATAATACAAAATACAAGAAGTCTCGTGGAAACGATTATCCTCTGGCATAGTCTTCAGAGATTCCTTTACTTCGTCAGTAGGTCTTAGAAGGAAATGTAACGAAGTAAGTTCAAAGAACTTTGTGAGTTCCAGAAGAAAACATTGCAATAGTTACATATAATTCAATTAAGCCTTTCTAACTCAGCAAAGTCATACATTCACTAGTTGGAAAAAACCAAACACAGGTAGGCTATACTTCATACACTATTCCTTTGGCGTGTACACTATGCCCATGCAACCATACAAACTACCTTCTTTGTGTTAGCCACAAACCCTGGTCCATAAGTAGAGTCATATCAATCTTTCATTCATTTTCCTTTGTCATGGTTTGGCAATCTGGTTTGCAATAACATTTACCCTACTAGAGGTTACACGACCATTTTCATGTATCACGATCTTCTAGCTCATTTCATTGAAGGCAACACCAAGAATTCATTTCCATGTATCAGATCATATTATTCATTTAAGAAGCAATTGGTAGTGGCTAAAACACAAAAGAAGGTTCTTACATCTTAACACGGACAGACCAGACCAGACCAGACTAATAACAAGAAGCATTCATCACTCTTGTACAAACATTTCATCTTCACAGAATATGTATACTTACCTTAAACCAAACATAAACAAAGGTATTACATACACATGGAGTAAGAAGGAACTCACTAGAAAATGCAACAAGTTCAAACAATAGGACTCTTGCCCTTATCACGAGAATTATCAAGAGTGTCTTGATTTATAATAGAAATAGCTAAACTTATTAGACTGTACACCAGAAAACTAAAAAAACTTGAAAACTAAAAAAACTTGCAAGTAATATCATCACAAAACCCAGATTCAGGAAGTTTACTTCCTTACACTCAAAATTGACGCTTAAGTATGCAACCCTAAAGTCACGTAAAAAACCATGAAAATAACCTAAGATTTATTGACATTTACAAGGTGCTAAACAATGAAAGAGTTGACTTATACAACTAACCCAAATCTTTAAGCAGGTCTCTGGTCTTAGGCTTTCTGAGAGAAAAGTGTAGAGAAAGTTTGAGAAGAAAATGTGAGTACAAGAAAAGACGTAAAAGTTTGCTCAAGAAGCTAATACCAGCTTTATACATATAAACACAAAAGCTAGGTTTAGTGGATAAATCTGATTATCCCACTAACATCCTCGATTCCTTTGACTAGTAACTTTCTCTCTCATCATAAGTGTGAGTCTTATCAGCTACGATAACGTAGTTCTATTCTAACAAATTCTTGTTTGTCTAACTAAATTGTTCAACTAGAATAATAAAATAATAAATGCTTCTATCAAACCGAGGACTTAACATATTCATCTAACAGTTGAGGTGGCATATAATCTTCAAAAGAGTTCACCAAACCATCAACCTTGCCCATCATAGGCTTCACCTAAGGGTGCACTCATAGACTTACATACTTAGTCACAATTAATGCCTTACCCATACAGAACTTGCTCTAAACACCATATTTCGATAAACAATTTTTGAACACTAGGACTATGTCGAGTGGGATGCTACAAGACAAGCCACCAGTAATTGCAGTCAAGCTACCAGAAATATATGTGGACAAACCACCAGATATGTAGATATACTGCCAAAAATATGTGGATAAGCCACTAGTAATTGAAATCAAGCTGTTGAAAATATGTGGACAAGCCACCAATAATTGCATTTATACTGCCAAATCTTCCTCCTTCCATAAACGTTCCAAACCTAAAGCAATGCAGTATTACATAAAATGACAATAATAAAATTAGTACACTAGGCATGATCTTAACATAAAATAAGATTTATTATAAACCGTGGGCATGTTTTAAACATCCATTCAATATGTACAATAACAATCAGTGGTATGCATACATGCAATCAATATAAGTTTCAGTTAATGTCATGTTATACATGCAATCAATATAGGATACAGTCAGTGGCATGCTATTTAATATGAAACATGTAATGTCATACATTCAATCAATCGATAATGATAACATTTATGCATCTAGTTACTTTATTTTAAGGTTATATATCATTCGACTACCACGACTTACCATAAACCAAATTAACATATTAACATACTTTCAATTATTCATCAACACAAAAGTTAGGACCTACACCTGATTTACGTAAATCCAAAGCACTATCGTAAATCCACAACTCCTAAGACGCAGATATGATTAGATCTATATCAGAGATGTACACAAGATGAACATTATATAGTTATAATTCAGGCTCTAAGGCCATATAGGGTTTGCCCAAAATAAAAATTGAATAGACTTTTCAAATCAAGATTCAAAGATTGCAACTCACACTTCCACTCATTCAAAATAGATATCCAATAATATTTTGGGACTAATGAAGATCCGAGCAAACCAAATTGAAACCTTCAACAAAATAATATACATAAGATTAACACACAGAATTAGGCCCTAACAAAGAAAAGAAAGAAACAAGATTAGATTAGGCTAATCACCACTTACGCTTCACCAGAATAAATCAGAATGTTATGGGCTCAACGGAAAATCTTGAGTAAGTAGAGATATTCGACTAAGGAAAAAAATGATGGAGAAATAAGGTAAATATCCGGTCACACAAAGACAAAATGAAGAAGAAGGAATAAAAATAAGATAAAATAAAATAAAAAGAAAAGTATTTACGGTGACAGTTCGACGGCATCACGGTGACAATGGGTGGTGCAAGAAGGGATGGCAATGGAAGAAAAACAATGATTAAAATGAAAGTAAACAATGGTGAAGTGAGAAGAAAATAATAAGAGAACAAAATAATAGAGGAGAAGAAAAAAGATGGCGGCGGCTCGACAGTGATGTGGAGGAGGTACGGGGATGTGAAAGTGGAGCAAGGTGGAGGGTGTGATGGTGTGACAATGGTGCAAATGACGATAAAGGGGAGATGTCGCGGCAAAGTGAAGAGAGGGAGAGAAAAGAGGAGCTAGGGAATGAGGTGGCAGAAAGTGGTGGATTCTGGAGAGAAAAGATGAAAAAAGAAACAAAAGTTGAGTGGTTTCTTTGGTGATAAGTGTAACCTCCCAAACCCGGCCTAGACGTTATTGTAGAATCGGGAAGGCCACATTGAACACCTTAGTGTCAAACTTACCCTAATGATACTTAAAAACCTTCAAGTACTTCTTTTTATAAAACATTGGTTTCTATTGTTAGCTTTGGAAAACGTCCATTTACTTAGTCCAACCATGCTTAGGTCAAATTAGCAAATTAGGTGAGTTTTTGTAAAACCTTACTGACGGCGTTGCCTTTGAAAAATCATTTTTTTTATCTTATTAGTAGCAGAAATGTACCATTACTAGTCAAATTATTAATTTAGTCATATATCATGCATAGTCCATTTCAACATATTTATAAAAACCATGTATCTATACCAAATATGTGTGTCATGCATCATGAAAAACCCCAAAATCTTGAATAGTCCCAAACCACAGTTTTAAGAAACTTTACAATCCAAAACCAAATAGTAATAAAATAACCTAAAAATATAATTAAGTTAACATAATATGACGAAGTAAAGTCTGAAATCCGCCGTACGTCCGCATGCCAATTTTGATCCTAAGTTCGATCATTACCTGAGAAGTTGAGTTAATGGGGTGAGCTTAACAAGCTCAATGTGAGTCTAAACGAGTATTAAGCATTCATACATGCAATTTCATAGAGGTACCAATAGCACAATCAAACATTAATAATAATAATTTTCAAATGCACATGATTGTGAAAAATGCACATGTGAGATCCTACCTATACCATCCGCTACACACCACTAGTTCCTCGAAACCCGTCTGCCAAATTCCAACGTATTTGAGCAATGCTCGTTGTGGTAAAACCACCAATAATCAATAATGCAGCGAAACTACCAAATAAATAATTCGATATAATTGTGAATCCCCTCGGTACTCCAAATGCAGTGCACTGACTAAAAATATATACATACTTATTATGCTGCCAGTACTCCACGAAACTCCTCTGTCAACCACAAAATTCCATTCCAATGCACAAGCAATATGTCATACAAATTCATACATAATCACATTTTACTACTTTTCACATTTATTCGACATGCTCAACATGTCCTCAATAATCACATACTTTCAGAGAAAGGAAACAGTGTTCCAATTTTCAAACTGCCATTAAGATGGTATCTATCTATATCGTTCAATTCACATACTTTACGAATTTCATTGTGCACCAATAGCAGCCTCACATATATATATCATAGTAAATATTTCATGCATTTAAATCATGCATAAAACTAATATCTCAACATTTCATATCACATAATATAGCTATGCATAACAATCTCAATTACACATTCATACAGTCAAACTAGCAATTTTGCCAACACATCAATCTTTTAAGGCTCGAAACGGGTACCTGGTTTGGCCACTCACAAAAATAATATTTTGGCTACTATGCCAAACAAATCAACAGGAAAATTGTCAAATATAACATAACATTTATCATTATCAAACAATTTTTTACAAGTTTAGGACCCATACCTTATTTTTCGCTTTCTCGCAGCACCCTAGTGAATCTTACAATTTTCCTTAATAAAATTTGATATAGTCCTAAACCAAAATTCAATATAAATTAAATCAATTTACAACATTTACCCTACAATTATGTCGAAACAATAATTAATTTTACACTTAACTGCACTTACGCTTCCCAATTTGTGAGTTTTGATTGCCCAAATGATCAATAATGTTTTTTCTCTAATTGACATGGGTTTAATAGATAATTAGGAGGGTTCAAGAACTAAAATTAAGGATGAAATTAATTGGGCAAGATTCAAGAAACAAAACAGCCCCCTATTCTACATATATGTACACGCACCACTGCCCATGGTGGCCGAAATTGGGGCAAAATTTAAAAATGATTTGAAACCTCATTAAAATATGAAAAAATAATTTAAAACATTTAAAATCCCCTAAATTCTAGATCTGGAAATTTAGGTTTTTAATGGACAAGATTATTTAAGAAATTGAAGAGGGAAGAGACCTTACACAAGCTAGTCAAGAGAAACGACAATGGCACTTTCTAGACGATGTTTGGGATCGATCTTGGAGTTAAAAATTTCAGATTTAGGGCTAATTTAATTGAGGGAAAATTGTAGCAATATAGAAAATGAGATGGTGCACAATCTTGATGCAAAAAGAAGAAGAAGATGATGGTAAAAGGGGGAGGTGTATGCAACGACAACAATGGAGGAAAAATGGAAAAGAAAAAAAAATAGAGGTAAAGTGAGGGAGAGGGTGTAACAGGCCGTTTTCAGTGAAATTAGAATAGTGGTTTCAGGACCACAATTATTTTAATATTATTGCATGAATTGCGTTATGATAGAAATGACGTATAAAAATTTCATTGAGAAAATTTTACCGATTTCATGTTTAATTGTGGAAAGGATCAAATTGCATAAAATGCAAAAGTTGAGTTCTAGTAGCTATAAGTATCAAATAGCTATGGAATTCAAAACTTGAGGTCCTTATATAGTAATTAGACCATTAAGAAAAGTTAGTAGATATTTTTGGATGAATCATCCATGGAAAATTAGAAAAAGAAAAGGACTAAATTAGAAAGATAAAATAATAAAAGATGATATTTTAATTAAATAGAAAAATATCATCATTTTATATCATCTTCCCCAAACTAAAACATGGAAATACTAGGAAAGAGAAAATTGTTCAAGCAATGTAACACCCCAAACCCAGCCTAGACATTACGACCGAATCTGCATGTCACATAAAAGGGTTGTTTAAAGCTGCGCGTTTGTTGAAAATTTCGAGTTTAAATATTTATTGATTGTTATCCTTTTTGTTACCATTTTGAAAAAAAAACAGTTATTAAGGGTTTAGGAAATTCCCGTATTGAACATTTAATAATAGGCAGTAATCAAATTAAAAGTTAAACAAAATAAAATACCAAATTTAAAGTAATAGTGGCCTTATTACAAAATAAAATCCCGAATTAAAATAAGTTCAAATTAAAACGAAGTTTATGAAAGCAATCATAATACATGGCCACCTCGAGTCCGCCCCGGCTCCAAAACTTGCGATCTATGAATTACTTGCAAAAATTTAACCAGAAGGGATGAGTCAAGAAGACTCAGTGTGTAATCACTCCACACCAACCATAGCTGGGCCCGAGCCCATTCAAATACCAACTGGCCTTAGCCCTTACAAATCACTTTGGGTAAAGCCCATACAGAATCAGACTAAGCCTTGGCCCATTTCGCAGAGAATAGTAGATAATCAAAAATTAATGCATTATGATGCAAAACCCAAATCCAGCCTAAATTTCCATCCGCTACACACCACCCGTACCTGCCAATCACACCAATGGGGATTTCTACAATTAACCCTCACCGTTACATACCATCGATGGCAGACATGCTGCAGTTAGCTGGTCATCGTCCGATTGTGACAGAGTCACCAGATATGTGGCATGGCCACTAGAACAGAAGGTGGCAGAGCCACCAGAACAGATTGTGGCAAAAGCCACCAGAATAGAACGCTTCCTCTTTCATCAATATCATATCCCAAAGCCCATGCAATATGACATAATAATTCGTGTATGCAGTATGTCATGTATGCAAACCATATATCAAATATAACATATGAAACAAATTACCATCATAATCAGAATAACAAATACAACATAATCAAGCTAATCAACCTCTAAAGGTATAACAGTAATTTACCTT
The DNA here is from genome assembly GCA_025503065.1 of Gossypium bickii. Classification (NCBI taxonomy): domain Eukaryota; kingdom Viridiplantae; phylum Streptophyta; class Magnoliopsida; order Malvales; family Malvaceae; genus Gossypium; species Gossypium bickii. Next base: position 62,235,358 of record CP106709.1, read on the forward strand.
CCAGGGGTATTTCTGTAATTTACCTATTGAGGGTATTTTAGTAGTTTCGCACCTGCAATGGCCTTTTCGAAGGCCTAATGTCGCCTCGAGTGACTCAACTACCATTCCCGGTCGTTACCGGACTATTGGGCCTAAAACCTAATTTCGGCCCATTCGGGCCCACACGCTCGTGTGGCCCAACTAATACAAATCTAGCCACGTATATAAGATTCACCTAGTCTAGTTCACTATATACTACACCATCATACAATTTTAATCAATTGGGCCCATGGGCCCATTGGGCCCACTTCGGCCCATCGTGGCCCAAGCGGCCTCAACCCACAAGAATACTACTGATGGTCTCAACTATCGCGTCGAAGCCCCACACGTGCGCTCGCACGCTAGAGTGGCTACTATTGCCGTGACCGGCACTTCGGCATTTGTCGCTCTACAGCTAGAGTAGAGAGAGTTACACACCTAATAGGAATCTGGTGCTAACCCGCGCTCCGACCACTCCTGTGCCCAAACGCCCTCCAAGGTGTATTCATCCTCCTCCTAGAATGCTATATATATATATAGCTAGCTTCTCACCTTCCTTCTTTGTATCTTTCTGATGTAGGATCCTTCCATCAGCAGAGTTTAAATCCAATTCAAACTCTTCCCGTCCAGACCGCAAAATAAATACTCCCTTGCTTCTCATGAGATTTGAACCTAGGCTCCCTTGCAACATAATCCATGCCGCTAACCACTTGGTCACAAGCTCCTCTTGTGTCTTAAACTATACGCAACTAAATATAAATCTATAGCCAAATAATAAGGCTCCCTTGCAACATAATCCATGCCGCTAACCACTTGGTCACAAGCTCCTCTTGTGTCTTAAACTATACGCAACTAAATATAAATCTATAGCCAAATACTAAGGTCCATGTAAAAAGAAAACCAAAATGCAAGAGCCAAGACTTGAACCTTGGACCTCCTTCCTTCCTTGTGGCGTCATCCCCTTGCCTCTTATGTGGCGTCACTTTACCACTACACCACACACTCCACTTGTGTCATTTTTCTCCATCTTTTATTCTTAAAGCCTACCTACTAACTTCTAGGGTTTTTCTCGCCTAAAACCAAAATTTCCCTAAAACCAAAGTTTGATCCCGGGACTTCATAGAAGCCCTCTAACCTTCCAAAATCACTTACCTAATAGGTCCAACTTGTATTTAAGCCGATCTCATGTTCTCCAAAAATTTAAACGCTACTACGCTCAAGGCCCATTGGGCCCAATCCTACTAGGCCCAATTTCAAGATGTTACAAGCAAGCTTAATTGGCTCAATTGAGTAAGCATTCTTGTCCCATTTTTAGTAATTTTTATATTTCTGAGTTCGTAATAGCTTAATCTATCTATTTTTTGGGATCAATTTGAAAAGATATTAAAGTAATGAAATTTTTACATGGATGAATATGCTGAAAATTTGAAATTTATGGTATAAAATGAAAGGTTGTTGATAGATAAACAACTTTTGTAAAGTGATTTTTCATGAAATTGTAATTTAGGGACTAAATTGTAAAGATGTAAAATTTTATGGAAATTTTTTGATTTTTATGAAATATATGTGCTATAAATATTATATGTAAATTTTGGTTAGGCTTGGAATAAGGAATAAATTGCATGAATTTCATTTTCCGAGCCTAGGGACAAAATTAGAATTAATGAAAAGTATAGGGGCAAAATGGTACTTTTGCCTAAGATGGGAATTGGATTGAATTAAGTATGAAATGGATTAAAATGTTAAATTTATTTATATAGATCTGAAAAACTCAAATACGAAGTTAGATCGAGGAAAAGAAAAAAAAATACCAGAATAGTAGATTTTTGTATATGAACAAGTAACAAGGTAAGTTCGTGTAACTAAATTATGTATATTGATATGTTTGAATTACATGTTGTATTTGTGTGAATTGTATAAATGTTTAATGTATAAAATTAATCACATGTTTGATATTACTTGATAAATGATAAGTCCCGTTTGAATAATGAAATACAATGGATACAGTATTTTGCCGTATTGATTATAGTCCTGCATATGTTGCGGACATTATAGCTCGGATGAGCATCCTGTTAAAAGCCTTCTCGGGCATTCCTGTTATATATAGTTCATGCGAGCATCCTGATCGATAGTGATCGTACATGTGTTGCACACTATCACAACTATTTGTGAGCGTCCCATTGCATGATTCGATCGGTTGTGATCCAGTATTTATTGCAGACACAAACGTAGCTCTTCGTGAGCGTCCTGATATAGGCTCTTATGAGCTTCCTGAATGGCTCACTTGAACTCCTTGTTTTGCATCCGGAGCTCCCTGTTAATAACTCTATGGAGTTACTTGTTAAGCCCAATGAGCTTCCTGATTAAAACTCTTATGAGTTTCCAGATTTAGCTTGGATAAGCTTCCTATTACATGGCTCACATGAGTGTCCTGATATATGGCTCGAGAGTGTGCTTCCTGATTATGTGCCCTTATGGGTACCCCCCAACATGAGTTGACAGATTATTAATTTCTATACCTTGAGTATACTACCTGGGTATCCATCGACATTTCAATAATTAAACGGACAAAAATTTCTGATGTGAGAAAAATATAAGAACTAAATGGATTATATCTCGAAAATTCATGAAATACTTGTAAATCTATGTTTGATGAGCTCATCTCTGTTTTCTTGAAATTCATGTGAATTCCATGACTAACTATTTTGATGAGTATATGTGATTAGGCAATTGGCCAAAATGATTGGATGCATGTTTTGTATGATAATCTTAAATGTAAATTCATGGTAAGTTAAATTCCTGTTATACGAACTTACTAAGCATTCAATGCTTACTCTATTTTATTTTCCTCTGTTTTATAGTACTCGAAAGCTCGTAAAGGTTGGAGATCAGTCGAAGCATCATCACACTATCCTCCAGCTTTTTTTGGTATAAATAGGAAACTTTTTTTTTGGGATAATGGTATGAATAGGCTAATGGTGACAAGTAAGGGTATGTAAATGTCTTGGTTGTAATTAGCCATTGGAATGGCTAGTGTTAAAATATTTAATATATTTATGCATGAAATTATATCAAGTTTGGTATGTGAGTAAGCTTGGATTAGTAACTAGATATAATCACACTTGGTAAGTATATGATTAGAAAAGGGTAAGATGAATACTTGAAAGTGTGAGCAAACATGACATGTATAAAACTTGAATATTAGTTTGATTTATATGCCTTAAATTGGTTGTTGAATATATTTAAGTGTTTATGTAGGTGCAAGGTATAAAAGGGTGAGAAATAAGGCTTGGAAAATGAACGTATTTTGTCCACACGGGCATGTGGTTTGGCCGTGTGTCCCCTGCATCTTGAGAAATGGAATGCTCAGAATTGGTCACATGGGTAGAGACACGGGTGTGTGTCTCAGTCGTGTGAAACACACGGCCCACAACATGAGTGTGTGTTTTGGCCGTCTGAATCCTGCACCTATTTGTGAAATTTAAATTGTCTACATGGCCAAGCACATGGGCGTTTGGCTGGCCGTGTGACCCAAGTCAGTAGCTACCCTAATATGAACACGGGCTAGGACACGGTCGTGTACCTCACATCAAATGCCCACATGGCTTGAGACACGAACGTGTCATTGGCTGTGTGAGCCACATGGCCTGGCCACATGGGCGTGTGTCCCCTGCACCTAAGAAAAATTTTGAGATTTTGTGAAAACTTTTCTGTGATTCCACTTTAGTCCCGACTTGATTCTATTATGTATTTTGGGCCTCGAGGACCCATACGAGGGACATTATGATTGATTGTGATTGATTTTTGGAAATGAATAGTAAATGACATGAATTAACTATATTGATTTTTGGAAATGAATAGTAAATGACATGAATTAACTGTAATTGAACTGTAAACTCTGGTAATGCTCCATAACCTTGTTCTGGCGACGGATATGGGTTAGGGGTGTTACAGAGGGGGTTAGGGACGGCTAAGGTAGAGACTTCACATAGCCTGGGCACATGCCCGTTTCTTAGACCGTGTCTCCCACCCGATTGAGACACACGACCGTGTCACAGCTCGTGTGTTAACTACTAGGCATACTGACTTACGAACTTAGCATGCAGGGATACACACGGTCTATCAACATGCCCATGGGGCTGACCGTGTGTCACACACGGCCTAGACAGACGCCCATGTGTCTAGCTAAGCCCATCGGGGTAGCTATCATGGAAAATCCCTTAACAAAATGTCTGTAATAGCTAGCTAGGCCCAAAAAACTCCTAACCTCGATTATGTTCCTTGGCGATTTCTAATCAATAATTGATAAGATCTTACTCGGGTCAACTCTAATTCCATCTCCCGAGACAATGTGCCCCAAAAATCCAACTTCTTTAAGCCAAAATTCACTATTACTAAACTTGGCATGTAACTGACTATCTCGTAAAATTTGCAAAACCGTCCTCAAGTGTTCAACATGCTTTCTGATCACAAGAGTAAATCAATATATCATCAATAAAGACCACAAAAAAATTATCCAAATATGGTCGAAAGATGCGATTCATCAAATCCATGAACACAGCAGGGGCACTTGTTAAACCAAAAGGCATGACTAAAAACTCATAGTGACCATACCTTGTCTGAAATGCCGTCTTCGGCACATCCACGTCCTTGACTCTTAATTGATAATATCTAGACCTCAAGTCTATCTTGGAAAACATTGTGGCTTCCTTTAATTGATCAAACAAATGATCTATTCTTGGCAAAGGGTACTTTTTCTTCACGGTTACCTTATTAAGCTGCCGATAATCTATACATAACCTTATGGAACCATCTTTCTTCTTCACAAATAATACGTGAGCACCCCACAGAGAATAACTCGATCTTGCGAAGCCTTTATCTGTTAACTCTTGTAACTGTGCCTTCAATTCTTTCAATTCAATTGGAGCCATCCTATACGGAGCAATCGATATAGGTGTAGTACTAGGGGCTAACTCAATGCCAAATTCAATCTCTCTAGCTGGGGGTAACCCTGGTAATTCTTCTGAAAATACATCTAGGTACTCACACACTATGGGCACTGATTCAATTCTTAACTTAGTCTCTTTAGCATTCATCACAAAGCCAAGGTAAGCTTCGTACCCTTTTCTCAGGTATTTCTAAGTCAACATGGAAGATATCACTATAGGCAATCTGTCTTGCTCATTTGATTCAACACGAAGAATATCCCCATTTTCACATTTTAACTCTATAAACTTCTTTCCACACTTTACTATCACATCATGAGTAGTTAGCCAATCCATCCCAAGGATGACATCGAATTCATCAAACGCAATAACATGAGATTAGCCGGAAAATAATGACCTGTAATCATCAAAGGGCAATCTTGGCATACTCTATCGACTAACACACATTTGCCTAAGGGATTTGACACTTGTATCACAAATTCCGTAGACTCTACAAGCATGCTCATGCTAGAGACTAATTTCATGCAAATATACAAGTGGGTAGATCTCAGGTCAATTAAAGCTATAACAGGAGTATTATAAAGAGAAAATGTACCCATGATCACATCGGGGGAGGACGCCTCTTCACGAGCGCGAATAGCGTAAGTCCTCGCAGGCACTCTACCCTCAGATCTTGCAGTCTGCTCTCTAGGTGTATTCTTGCCACTCATTTCATTTCCTGGGTTTCTCTGTGGCCTTTCTCTAGCAGTACTCCCAGGTCTTGCACTTTGAGGTTTCTCTTTCTCACCCACCTCGGGGAAATTTCTGATAAAATGGTCTAGGGATCCACACTTGAAACAAGATTTCTTGTTTGCTCGACACTCCTCAGGATGACGTCTGCCACACTGCGGACATTCCGGTCTACTTGGTTGGGCGTTGCCAACACTAGCAGTCGAAGTGGTCTGAGCTTTTGATCTCGAGTACTGTTTACCCCTACTTCTATTTGAAAACCCAGCTAAAATGGTTGATTGAGTAGTGAAACCTCTTGACTTCTTGGATGAGGATTGAAATGACTTACTCATTTGTCTCTTTCTCGAGTCACGGGACTTAATTTTAGCTTTTCTTTTCTCTTTGGCCAACTCCTCGGCCTTACAAGCTCTATCTACTAACACAACAAATTTTATTAGTTCTAGGACACCGACATACAATCGGATATCCACATTTAATCCGTCTTCAAACCTTTTGCACATGATGGCCTCAGTGAACACGCACTCCTGAGCATATTTACTAAGCCTTACGAACTCACATTTGTATTCAGTCACCATCATTCAACCTTCCTTTAACTCCAAGAATTCCTTTCTTTTCTGGTCGATGAACCTTTGACTAATATACTTCTTCTGGAACTCTTCTTGGAAGAATTCTTTGTAACACCCCAAACCCAGCCTAGATGTTATGACCGGATCTAACGTGTCACATCAAAGTGTTATTTGAAAACTATGCTTCCATTAGAAACCCTACTTACAATTCAAAATTTCCAACCATTTAAAACCTCAGATTTTGTTGCTTATTTTCAAAACAAGATTTGCTCAAAGACTTTCTCTTGCAAAGTATTATTACTATTTTCTTAAACCTTGTTTGTTGTAGAGGTTTAAATCAAAATAGTTGCGGATACGTGATATTTTCAAAACAGTTTATCATTTTAAAAACCCATGTTTAATAACCTAGTAGGTTGAAACAAAAAGAAACACCATATAAAGGTTAAAAATCCCAAATGGCCTTACTACAAAATTATTAACCCAATAAATTAAAATAAAATGAAATAAAGTCGCTAAGTTTAACTTTAAAGCATATCGAACGTGTGGCCACCTCTGAGTCCCTCGCAGCTACAAATCCTCTAAGGCTAGGGATTACTTGCACAGTTAAAGAAAAGGGTGAGTTACGAGAACTCAGTGTGTAATCCCCTATTATGGTCACAGTCTAGGCCCGAGCCCATATGGTATCAGTCTAGGCCTAAGCCCTATTCAGTAATAGTTTGGGCCTAAGCCCTAAATCAAATCCATGCAAACGGACATGTAACCCAACCCTTTGCAGCCAACACACCACCCTTCCCAACCATCTTACCATGTGGGGACCAAGTCAACCCACCCAGCCAATACACCACCTGTACCAACCAGCTCACCATGTGGGGACCCAGTCGACTCACCCACCCAGCTCACCAATAACACAGTCTGGCTGCTAATAACTATATACGTGGCTGCCACTAGAATCAGAATACGTGGCAATGCCACTATAACAGTACTTCCTCCAAATCAGAAAAACCCGACCCAATGCAGTATGTCATGTCGTAACTAACCCATGTATGCAGTGCATCACAATCATAATCAATCATACAATTATTACACATACATCTCTGGTTCTACCACTAAGGGTATAACGGTTATTGTAAGAGTATGCCCAAAGACCAATCATGAGATGGTTGTAATAACATACTTAATTTACCATGTTTATTAATATAAAGCGTTGTCATTATTATTTCAGTTTTTCTTTCTATGTGTATAAATAAACTGTTTCATAATAATGTCCTAAGAATAATATGATTATTCTTAAAAGATCCTTAGTCGAGTATTATTGTTGACTAGGACAACAATAATGCATTAAGACTAACATGTAGTTGATTGATGATAAAGAGTTGTCATTGATGTGGATTGTCAAAATCAATGCATGAATATGTGTGTTAGAGAACAACATATTGGATTGACCCGTTATGAGTATGTTTATTGGATTATTATGTAATTGTCACAACATTACTCATAGTGATTAATATGTATATGATCCTCGGACTTGAGATAATTATTATCTCAACATCGTGAGTTGTATATTTTGATACTGATCAAACGCATAATCGTAATTGGTTGTTCTATAAAGGCGATGTTGGATATACCACAATCTATGTAGAGGATATGGTTGATCAATATAGGATAAGTCCCTCCTACATAATGGGAGTAATATCTTAGGCCACTTGATTGAGTGAGACTAGAAATGCATGGCCATGCTCAAATAAGTTGACATGAGATGTCATACTAATTTTTATATCATAGTCTACTCAAGATATCAAGAAACATGGGATGGACTATACAAGTGTGACTATTCCATGACTTGTGTCCATTCCAGAGATAAAGGACTTAAGGATTAATGTATGAAAGGTTAATCACAAAAAAAAGGGTTATGTGGAATCATGACTTCTTGTAACTTAGGTAGCAATGATGCATTGCTAGATGCCCTCATTGTTTGTGACATTAGAATCGTTCTATTATTATCGCTAACGTTGCAAGAACCTCTGTGGTCACACCCTATGGTTTAAATGAACGGAATAAAATATAATTGGTATTGTTTTTAGTTGTCACATGAATTAAATTAATTAAAGAATTAATTTAATTGGGCAATCAAATATTGAACATATTATATGTACAAGGATGTTGTACACATAATGACAACATAATTCTATTAATATATGAATTTGATTCATATATAAATTTAAATAAATATAGTTTATCAAATCCTTATTATAATTAATGTAATTATAATTTTCTGTTAAAAATTTATTGTATTTATTTAATCTTATGATACATTCAAGAGATACCAATTATAAAAGGGTATTAAAAGGATACCTAATAATGGGCCCAATGAAAAGATACCCATTATAAAAGGCCCAATTAAAAGGATACCCAATATAAAAGGTATTTAAAAGAGGCAAAGCTTAAGGAAAACCCTAAGAGATTGCTTGTTAGGTCTAGCGGCCGTCAAGCAAATAAACCTCAAAATAGTTTTGGAGATTTCTTCCATTCATAGTCAAACCGGGTGGATCACGTAGAGGCCGACATCGGAAAAGGTTGTGGCTTGATTCGACAAAGAGATCAAAACTCTTGTTGCCAAGGCGTCATTTGTCTACTCAGATTGAAGTTTTGGTAATTTGAAACCTTTATTTCACCCCGATTCGTTCGTCACACATGGATCCATGGTTTGGATCACGGATCTAATTTTATTCTAACTGCGCCATGGGGTATCGGCGTTCCAACGGTGGTATCGAGCCACTTGTGTGATACTGAACTCGGGTTTAAATACTTGGGTGATGCAATTGTATGAGATTCATGTTTTGATCTTATTGTATTTTCGATTGTTTAAATCGTTTAAGCATAACTCGATAAGCTGTTCCTTTCGGAAATTGATTAAATGTTAATCATGGTGTTGTGGCCTACTTGATTTTATGTTATTATCGTTAACTATTAACAAATCTGTAATAATGCGACGGTGGTATTTAAAGTTTCCAGTAAGTGTTAACTGGCTAGTGGAACAAGGGTTGTTCCGATATGAAACCTCAAGGATTAAAATCCTAAAAACACGATTCTGTTGATAAAAAGTTATCAAATCGTGAGGTTTCATTTGACTGGGATATGCGATTTGTACCGCCTCGTATGTAAAACGAGTTTCTGTATATTGTAATTTGCAAGAGTTGCTGTGGGCCAAACGAGAAGGAAGGTGGGACAATGATTAAGAATGATAGCTTCTGAAATGGCTTACACCTTTAGGTTTCTTTTTGGTTTTCCCATTGGCTTAGGTTGAACCACCTTAGTTTATGGGCTATAACTATTGCATTTATTTATTGCTTTATTTGTTCATGTATGAGATGCTATGGGTGTCTAAAGCATGCCAATTTTTTTATATATATTAAAATTTGAAGATAATAAACCCTATTAATTGATGAGATCGATTAGAAGACTAAATGGGCTGAAATAGACCGTAATTGGTGAGATGCAACAACCTTAATAAAATCCCTCTATTAAAATATTAAGTCAGCATGGCCTTCCAATTTTGCCCTCGTTAAGGCCTCGATCAATACTATGTAGGTTCTGCCAAAGCGAAGTACTAGTATTTATCTTGGTTAAACGCGAAGAATAAACAAGTGATATTCGCTGGTTAAAAATTGGTTAATGACTTAACTAGGTTACTCTAATAGGATTAGAAACCTAGAGGCAAGTAAATTGGATAAATCATAAGATGATTAGAACAAGAGTTGTTCACCAAATATTAGGAGTTACATATGATGTAATTAGCAAATGTTGCTTACCTAAATAACCATAATCTTAAGAGTAAAGCCAAAGCTGACTTAAGAGGTGGTGAAATATGGATCCTTAACCTACTAGAAATACTTTTGAGAAAGATTTTCCAAATTAATATACGAGGTTATTAATTTTGAAATAAAATAGTGGGAATATCATTTAATAAAGTCTTTTTAATGATTGATATAAAAATGGTAAATTTACTCACATGCATATTTAATTGTTGTAGATATATTATGGTCGCAAACACTAGCACACTCTCATTGCGATCGGTCCTTGAGAAGGACAAATTGAATGGTTTGAATTTTCTTGATTGGTTCCGTAACTTGAGGATTGTCCTTAAACAAGAACGAAAATTATATGTCATTGAACAACCACTTCCTAATGAACCACCCGCTAATGCCTCGAGGACTGATAGAGATGCTTACAAGAAGTATCTCGATGACATGATAGATGTTGGATGTCTTATGCTTGCCACTATGAATCCTGAACTTCGGAAGCAACATGAGGACATGGTTGCTTATGATATATCGAGCAACTGAAAGAACTTTATCGGGGGGGCAAGCACGGCAAGAGAGGTTTGATATCTCTAAAGCCCTATTCCAATGTAAGTTGGGTGAAGGAAGCCAGTAGGACCTCATGTCCTTAAGATGATTGGCTATATTGAAAGCCTATCTAAGCTTGGGTTTCCATTGAGCCAAGAGTTGGCCATCGATGTTATTTTGCAATTGTTGCCGGATAGCTACAGCCAGCTTTGTCCTCAATTTCAATATGAATGAAATTGACAAGACTCTACCACAATTGCTCAAGATGTTACGAATCATGAAGGCAACTTGAAAAAGGTTGGACCCAAGCCCATACGATGATGGTCCGTAATAACAAGGGCAAGGGAAAGGCCAAAGTTCAAACAAAGCCTAAGGGCAAAGGTAAGCCCAAATTTGGAAAAGGAAAGGCTACACTGAAACCTAAAGGTGGGGTGTCTAAGGAAGGAAATCTGTTTTCATTGTGGTGTGATGGACATTGGAAACAGGAATCGCCTCTGTCTATCTTGAAGAAGTCAAGAAGGCTAAAGCAAGCGGAATGTCTGCTTCAGGTATTTATGTTATTGATATTAATTTATCAACTACTACTTCTTGGGTATTAGATACTGGTTGTGGTTCTCATATTTGTACTTGCATGGGGACTACAAAGGAGTAGGACTTTGGCTAGAGGAGATGTGGACCTACGAGTTGGAAATGGAGCAAAAGTTGTTGCATTAGTGTGGGAACATATACTTTATCTTTGCCTAGTGGACTTGATTTATATGTTTAGGGATTGTTATTTTGTGCCCGGTTTGACTAAAAACATTATTTCAATTTCTTGTTTAGACAAAATTGGTTTTGAGATAATTATTAAGAATAATTGTTGTTCATTTTATCTCAATAATGTTTTCTATGGTTCGGCACAATTAATTAATGGCCTCTATATTTTAGATCAAACGAATCCCATTTACAACATAAATACTAAAAGATCTAAAATAAATGACTCAAATCAAACTTATCTTTGGCATTGTCGTTTGGGCCACATAAGTGAGAAACGCATATCCAAACTCCATAAAGATGGTCTCTTGAATTCATTTGTTTTTGAACAATTTGAAGTATGTGAATCTTGCTTATTGGGAAAAATGACTAAATCTCCTTTCATCGGGTAAAGTGAACGAGCTAGTGATTTATTAGACCTAATACATTCGATGTATGTGGACCAATAAATACACAAGCCGAGAGGTGGATTTCACTACTTCATTACTTTCACCGATGATTTCGTGAGATATGGGTATGTTTATCTCATGCGCCATAAGTCCGAGTCCCTTGAAAAGTTCAAGGAATTCAAAAATGAAGTACAAAATCAACTAGGCAAAACTATCAAGTCACTTCGATCCGATCGAGGTGGAGAGTATGAGCCTAGAGTTTGATGATCTTTTGAAAGAATGTGGGATTGTCTCACAACTTACTCCTCCCGGTACTCCTCAATGGAATGGAGTATCGAGAGAAGAAATCGAACTTTGTTAGACATGGTTCGATCCATGATGAGTCATCTTTGATCTACCGACTTCCTTTTGGGGATATGCACTTGAGGCATTTGCTTTCACATTAAATCGTGTTCCATCTAAATCGGTTCAAAAGACGCCATATGAGATGTGGACCGGGAAACGCCCTAGTATGTCTTTTATGAAAATTTAAATGTGAAGCTTATGTTAAACGCCGACGCCTACTAAGCTTGAACCCGGATCTAAAAAGTGTATTTTTGTGGGGTATCCAAAAGAAACCAAAGGATATTATTTCTTTAATCCCATCGAGAACAAAACGCTTGTTGCTCTGGATGGTGTTTTCCTAGAGAGAGAATTTACTTCTAGAAAAGGAAGTGGGAGAAAGATTGAACTTGAAGAAATTCGAGAATCACAAGATACCACCGAACCGTAGATTGAACAACATCAAATTCCACAAGAAATTGAGGAACAAACAACTCATTGTAGAAACACACCACGCGCAGATCTTTAAGAGAACGCGTGCACCGAGAGATATGGATTTCTCATTACAACGCATGGTGACGCGTTCTTCTTATAGATCAAGATGAGCCTAGGACTTATCAAGAAGCGGTGACAAGCCCAGACTTCGAGAAATGGCTTGAGGCCATGAGATCTCGAGATGGTTTCCATGTATGAAAACCAAGTATGGACTTTGATTGATCCACCGAAGGGGTTAAACCTATAGGGTGCAAATGGGTTTTCAAAAAGAAAATCGACATGGATGGTAACGTACAAACATACAAAGGCGATTAGTCGCTAAAGGTTTTTGCCAAATTCATGGTGTTGACTATGATGAAACCTTTTCTCCTATAGCTATGTTTAAATCCATTAGGATCTTGCTCGCCATAGCTGCATTTCATGATTATGAAATCTGGCAGATGGACGTCAAAACAGCTTTCCTTAACGGAAACTTGAAGAGGGATGTATATGACACAAACTGAAGGTTTTGTAAATCCAAAGGATGCTAGAAAGATATTTAAGCTGCAAAGATTCATTTATGGATTAAAGCAAGCTTCTCGAAGTTGGAATCTTCGTTTTAACGATGCAATCAAAGAGTTTGGTTTTGTCAAAAATGAAGATGAACCATGTGTTTACAAGAAAGTTAGTGGGAGCACTATCACATTCTTGGTACTATATGTGGATGACATACTTATCATGGGAAATGACATACCTATTTTGCAGTCTATTAAGACTTGGTTAAGAAGTTATTTTTCTATGAAAGACTTGGGGGAAGCCACTTATATCTTAGGAGTCAAGATCTATAGAGATAGATCAAGGCGACTACTAGGTCTAAGCCAAAGTACATACATAGATAAAGTAATCTTGAAAAGGTTCAAGATGGAAGAATCTAAAAGAGGATTTCTACCTATGAGACATGGTATTTCACTCGAAGGAAATGTGTCCTTCAACTCCACAAGAGAGAGAACGTATGAGTAAAATTCCATATGCTTCCGCTATTGGATCTATCATGTATGCTATGTTATGTACCCGTCCGGATGTATCGTATGCCTTAAGTATGACGAGCAAGTATCAAGTAGATCCCGGTGAAGGTCACTGGACCATTAGTCAAGAGTATCCTTAAGTACTTAAGAAGAACTAAGGATACGCTCCTATTATATGGAGGTGAGGAAGTTAAGTGTAAAAGGTTACACCGATGCGCCTTCCAAACCGACAAGGATGATTCTCGATCGCAATCGGGTTTTGTGTTTTGCCTTAATGGTGGTCTTTGTGAGTGGAAGAGTTCAAAGCAAAGTACATGATGCGATTCTACAACAGGAGAGTTGAGTATATTGCGCAGCCGGTGAGGCAAACAAGGAAGCGATTTGGATCAAGAAGTTCATTCATGGACTAGGGGTTGTGCCTAGCATATCGATGCTATAGAGCTCGATGTGATAACAATGGAGCTATTGCACAAGCTAAGGAACCCGAGATCTCACCAAATGATCCAAACATATACTTAAACGCTACCATCTTATTCGAGAGATTATCGATCAAGGGGATGTAGAGATATGCAGAGTACCTTCGGATGATAACATTGTCGATCCCGACCAAGCCTCCGACACGCCAGTGAAGCATGATCGTCACACTAAGTCACTTGGTATTAGATATATGAGTGATTGGTCTTAGTGCTAGTGGGAGATTGTAAGAGTATGCCCAAAGACCAATCATGAGATGGTTGTAATAACATACTTAATTTACCATGTTTATTAATATAAAGCGTTGTCATTATTATTTCGCTTTTTCTTTACGTGTGTATAAATAAACTGTTTCATAATAATGTCCTAAGAATAATATGATTATTCTTAAAAGATCCTTAGTCGAGTATTATTGTTGACTAGGACAACAATAATGCATTAAGACTAACATGTAGTTGATTGATGATAAAGAGTTGTCATTGATGTGGATTGTCAAAATCAATGCATGAATATGTGTGTTAGAGAACAACATATTGGATTGACCCGTTATGAGTATGTTTATTGGATTATTATGTAATTGTCACAACATTACTCATAGTGATTAATATGTATATGATCCTCGGACTTGAGATAATTATTATCTCAACATCGTGAGTTGTATATTTTGATCTGATCAAACGCATAATCGTAATTGGTTGTTCTATAAAGACTGATGTTGGATATACCACAATCTATGTAGAGGATATGGTTGATCAATATAGGATAAGTCCCTCCTACATAATGGGAGTAATATCTTAGGTTACTTGATTGAGTGAGACTAGAAATGCATGGCCATGCTCAAATAAGTTGACATGAGATGTCATACTAATTTTTATATCATAGTCTACTCAAGATATCAAGAAACATGGGATGGACTATACAAGTGTGACTATTCCATGACTTGTGTCCATTCAGAGATAAAGGACTTAAGGATTAATGTATGAAAGGTTAATCACAAAAAAAAAAGGGTTATGTGGAATCATGACTTCTTGTAACTTAGGTAGCAATGATGCATTGCTAGATGCCCTCATTGTTTGTGACATTAGAATCGTTTCTATTATTCGCGCTAACGTTGTAAGAACCTCTGTGGTCACACCCTATGGTTTTAAATGAACGGAATAAAATATAATTGGTATTGTTTTTAGTTGTCACATGAATTAAATTAATTAAAGAATTAATTTAATTGGGCAATCAAATATTGAACATATTATATGTACAAGGATGTTGTACACATAATGACAACATAATTCTATTAATATATGAATTTGATTCATATATAAATTTAAATAAATATAGTTTAATGAAATCCTTATTATAATTAATGTAATTATAATTTTTGGATATAATTAATGTAATTATAATTTTCTGTTAAAAACTTTATTGTATTTATTTAATCTTATGATACATTCAAGAGATACCAATTATAAAAGGGTATTAAAAGGATACCTAGTAATGGGCCCAATGAAAAGATACCCATTATAAAAGGCCCAATTAAAAGGATACCCAATATAAAAGGTATTTAAAAGAGGCAAAGCTTAAGGAAAACCCTAAGAGATTGCTTGTTAGGACTAGTAAACTCAAGCAAATAAACCTCCAAAATAGTTTTGGAGATTTCTTCCGCTCATAGTCAAACGGGTGGATCACGTAGAGGCCGACATCGGAAAAGGTTGTGGCTTGATTCGACAGTAGATCAAAACTCTTGTTGCCAAGGCATCGCTGTCTACTCAGATTGAAGTTTTGGTAATTTCGAAACCTTTATTTCACCCCGATTCGTTCCTCACACATGGATCCATGGTTTGGATCGCCGGATCTAATTTTATTCTGCTGCGCCATGGGGTATCGGCGTTCCAACAGTTATTTGGTCGGTTGGTGGTAAATCGGTAAATCACCCTTCGGGGGTATTTCAGTAATTTTATCCATCGAGGGTATTTTAGTAATTTAGTTCGGTATCGGCCCTTCCAAAGGCCGATAGTAGTCCCGAGCGACGGAGGCACCCTTTTTGGTCAAAACGGTGCAATTGAGCTCAAAGCCCAATTTTTGGCCCAAGTGGCCCACACGCTCGTGTGGCCCACACTGCCCAGTATCGGTGGCGGCTAAACAAATTTCGCAGCCCAGTTCATTGTTATCATCTTACTAGGGATTTTACCCTTATAGGGCCCATTGGGCCCCCATGGCCCATCGAGGCCCATTACGACCTAAACCCAACGAAATGTTCATGGCGGCCTCCACGATCTAACGCCAACAATTGTGGCTTGACTTATCCCTAAGAGCGTTCGCACGCTCGAGGGCCTTCAGATGCCAAAAATACGGCTTTTTAGCTTTTATCGATGTACAGTAGCACTGAAGAAAAACACAACAATATCCAGTGTTTGAACAGTATGGTAATAGGTGTATGATTACACACCTTAAGTACGAAACGTGCCACGAATCTCTTAACACCAATCACACCTACGTTAAAAAGACTATCAGTTAATCATCCATTCAAAGGGCTACCTCCCTTTTCCACAACCAAAACCGAAACCATACTGAGACCTACCTTGATTGACCGAGTTTTGCTAAGTCCTCCAAAAGTCAACGAAGATTATGAACCCTTGAATGGACTCTGCGTTACAATCCACTACTTACTAAAAGAGATAGAATAAACATGTGGTTAAAACCCACCCTTGAAAAATGCAAAGCAAGAGTGCTTACTTGATCAAGGCCAAGAGTACGAATCGATTGCTTCCTAACGCTTGTCCCTTCCTACACTTCGAGTGAACCTACATACCAACCAACATCAGACTACAGAAGGTGGGAAAGATTCGGCACTAGAGACGAGAATGATACCTACCACGAAAATAATTGAAAGAAAGCCAATATACTTACTCCTCAAATTCGGTAAGACAGGTTTCCTTGAGTATGGCCCCAGAGATGTGACTATAAAAGAAGGATAAGAAGCTATTGATCTCGGTTTACTCAACTTAAAGGACAATAGCAAAACATTGAGGACAATGAAGAAGATAGGTTCGACTATCTTGAAGGGTACAGAAAAGAAGACAAGAAGAAAGGAGGAGATTGAATTCAGCCAATATGTTGCCGAGAAGAAAAAGAACGAACTTGCACACAAGTCAAATCAGTAAGCAAACGAGAATAGAAAGAAGTTCTCCTAGAGATTTTGGCACTAAAAACTTGCTCTCACTAGTTCCCGAAAGCACCAAAAGGTTACTTGCAACAGACACTTGGGAAGAAAAGAAACACGAAAATGCCAAAAAGAACCAAAACCCAAAAATGCTCCCAAAAGACCCCTCAGCCGAATTTGCATCATACCTACCTCTTAGCCGAAATTTCCAACCTATCAACACTCCCAATTTCGGCAAACACTCCCACTCTCATCCATCTCCCCGATTTTCTCCACCACAACCTCCTAGAATTGCTCCCATCCATCCATTTGAAACTTTTGACCAAGTCTCCAACTTCCCTTGTAGAGTTTGATCCAAACTCTACTTCTTCCACTCTCAATTCACAAAATAAAAGTCTCTAATTTCAATTCATGGGATTCGAACCCCACTCTTCCTTGCTATCCTATTGACGCCACACCACTAAGTCCCAACAGGCACTTTGCGTCACAAAGCACACATAAATATACTTAAGTCCTACTGAAAACAACCCTCTCCTCTTAAGGGCCAAAAACTAAAATTTTTCCAAAGCTCATACTCGAACCCAGGCCTCCTTAGAACCCCCAAATACTCTCAAATAACTAGCCGTTCAAGCACAACATGAATTTCAAGCAAAATTACAACCCCTAATTTTTTGGACGTTACAACTCTACCCTCTTGAAAGAAATTTCGGCCTCGAAATTTACCTGATCAGAAGAGGTGAGGATATTGCTGTCACATTGCCTCCTCAGGCTCCCACGTGGCTTCCTCTGAACCATGATTATGCCAAAGCACCTTGACTAACGGGACAGTCTTTCTTCTCAACACTTTAACATCTCGATCTAGTATCTGCACCGATTCTTCCTCAAAGGTCAGATCCTGTCTAACTTCGATCTCCTCCACCGGCACTATATGTGAAGGATCAAAACGATGTCACCTCAAGATAGAAATGTGGAACACATTATGTATATGATTTAACTCAGGAGGCAGCTCCAGCTGATAGGCAATCGGTCCCACACGTTTAAATATCTGGTAAGGTCCGATGAATCTAGGGCTCAGCTTGCCTTTTCGCCCAAATCTTAGAATCTTCTTCCATGGTGAGACCTTTAAGAAGACATAATCTCCCACTACGTACTCAATCTCTTTACACTTTAAATCAGCTTATAACTTCTGTCTATCAGATGCTTCTTTTAACCAATCACAGATCAATTTTACTTTCTCCTCAGTTTCAGAAACTAGTTCTGGCCCCAATATTCGCCGGTCACCCAATTCTGTCCAACAAGTAGGGGTATGACACCTATGACCATAAACTGCCTCGTACGGTGCCATCTGAATACTGGACTGATAGCTGTTGTTATAAGCAAATTCTGCTAATGGCAAAAAGTCTTCCCAACTACCTTTGAAATCAATCACACAGCTTCTTAGCATGTCTTCCAAAATTTCAATTACCCTCTTTGACTAACCATCAATCTGAGGATGAAATGCTGTGCTGAAATCTAGCATTGTACTTAAAGCTTCGTGCAACCCCTCCAGAATCGTGATGTGAATCTAGGGTCCTTATCTGAAATGATAGACACTGGTACCCCATGTAACCTCACAATTTCTTCCACGTATAACTTGGCCAACTTCTGCAACGAGTAATCAGTGCAAACTGGTATAATATGGTTGGACTTAGTCAGCCGATCAACAATTACCCATACCGAATCTTTCTACCCTCTCCCACTTCCAGAGTGGAATTTTAACAGGTTGCAGTAATCTAGAAGGAAGCTGATGCTCAGCCTTCACTTGCTAGCATGTCATACACTTACCTACGAAATCAGTAACCTCACACTTAAGTCCTAGCCACCAGTACAGTTCACGTAGATCTCGGTATAACTTGTTTCCACCAGGATGCATAGCGTATGGGCTACTATACGCCTCCTGTAGTATAGACTACCTTAACTCAGAATCCCTCGGTACAGAGACTCTCCCATGAAAGCATAATACTCCCTCACTATTCAGCCCAAAGTCCACAGTCTCTCCTTTCTTAACCAGTTGGAAACTAGGAAGCAACGAGTCATCCAGCAACTGCTTCTTTTTAATTTGACCAATCCAAGTAGGTTTTACTTGAAGTTCAGCTAACAGACTACCATCCTCAAACAGGCTGAGATGAGCAAACATTGCTCTTAAATCAGATAAAACCTTACGGCTCAGTGCATCTGCTACTACGTTGGCTTTTCCCAGATGGTACTCAATCGAGAAATCATAATCCTTAAGCAACTCTATCCATCTTCGTTGCCTAAGGTTCAACTCCTTCTGAGTAAGGAGGTACTTGAGAATTTTATGGTCAGTATAAACGATCGACTTCGCCCCGTACAAATAATGTCTCCAAATCTTTAGTGGGAACACCACCGCTGCTAATTCGAAGTCATGAGTGGGGTAATTCACCTCGTGCGGCCTAAACTGACGAGATGCATAAGCCACCACCTTACCCTCTTGCATCAGCACGCAACCCAAACCCGTGTGCGACGCATCACAGTAGACAATGAATTCTTTTCCAGCCTCTGGCTGTATTAATACCGGGGCTTCAGCCAGAATCTTCTTCAGTTTCTCAAAGCTCTCCTGCTATTTATCATTCCAATTAAATGGTACCCCTTTTCGCAATAACTTAGTTAGGGGTGCAGCAATCAGTGAAAATCCCTCAATGAAATGTCTGTAATACCTGGCCAGACCTAGAAAACTTCGAATCTCAGATACCGTCTTCAGTGGCTTCCAGTCTAATTCGGCCTCAATTTTCCAAGGATCAACCCTAATCCCCTCGGCAGACACTACATGACCCAAAAATGTCACCTCTTAAAGCCAAAACTCGCACTTGCTGAATTTGGCATAAAGTTACTTTTCCCTCAGTATTTGCAGAACAATTCGGAGATGTGAATCGTGCTCCTCCTCAGTTCTTGAATACATCATAATATCATCTATAAACACCACCACGAATTGATCCAAATAGGGTTGGAAAACCCGGTTCATCATATCCATGAAAGGAGCCGGTGCATTCGTCAACCCAAATGGCATAACCAGAAACTCATAGTGTCCATAACAAGTCCTGAATGAAGTCTTGTACACATCCGCCTCCTTAACCCTTAGTTGATGGTATCCCGACCTAAGTTCTATCTTAGAGAAAATCGAAGCTCCTCGCAGATGATCAAACAAATCGTCTATCCTTGGTAATGGGTACTTGTTCTTAATTGTCAGTTTGTTTAGTTGACGATAATCAATACACATACGCATGGACCCATCCTTCTTCTTCACGAACAGCACTAGTGCTCCCCATGGAGACACACTCAGTCGGATGAATCCTCGATCTAATAGCTCTTAGATTTGAGCCTTTAATTCCACCAACTCCTTCGGTGCCATCCTATAAGGGGCGATGGACACCGGAGCCGTTCCCGGTAGGAGCTCAATACCGAATTTGACTTCATGGTTTGGAGGCAATCCCGGAAGCTCTTCAGAAAATACATCTAGAAACTCCTTTACCGTTCTGACATCCCCAACAGACAAACCTTTAAAATCAGATATGCTGACATAAGCTAGGAATGCCTCGCAACCTTTGCGAACCAGTTTCTCGGCCCTTAGTGCTGAGATTACATTAGATAAATAATCCCTTAGCTCCCCTATCACGACCACCTCCTCAACCTCCGAAGACTTCAATACCATACGCTTAGCAATGTAACCCAAATTTACACGATGTTTCCCTAACCAATCCTTGCGCAAAATGAGATCGAATTCGCCAAACGACAGTTCCATCAAATCCGCTAGAAAGACGACCCCTTGGACCTCTAGGGGCACATCTCTAAAGAGGTTATTCACTCTAACCGACTATCCCAATGGACTAACCACTGATATTTCCCTATCAGCAATTTCTAACTATATGCCCAATGTTTCAGACATAGTACATGCAACATACGAGTGCGTAGACCCAACATCAATTAAAGCGATATATGGTACATTATGAATGAGGAACATACCAGTTATAATGTCAGGAGCGTCGCCATCCTCTCGGCACCAAACAGCATACACCAACGCTAGCTGTCTCACCTCAGTGTTACCAGCACCTCTACCCAGTGCTCCACGACCTCGTCCCAACCCATTTCCCCCTCTAGGTGGACCATGGCCTCTCGGTGGTTGCTGACCACCTCTCCCTGGCTACACATAGCCCTGACCTGTAGCTTGCATTTGAATAGGCCCCCGAGTACAATATCTAACCTGATGATCCCTGGACCCATATCTGAAAGAAGCCCCAATTCTTTTCTAGCACTCTCCCAAATGAGATCTCCCACACTCAGTGCAAGGCTGCGATCGAACAGCAACAACAGGAACCCCAGTTGGGGCTGGCCCATCAAACCTTTGCCTCTTCTTAGGCCCACTAGAAGAACTTGAGGACCCAAAATTCCTCTTACTTCTGCCCCTATCTTGCTCACGATTCTGACGTTCTGAGTGTTACACATCCTCGACAACCTTTGCCTTCTCAACCAGAGCAACACAGTCTCTTTCCATCTGTGGGGCTATCAGTACCCGTAACTCATCCAAGAGACCGTTCTCGAACCGCACGTAGCACTCATACTCAGTCGCGCCTATGCCCCGAGCATACCGGCTCAACCGTAGAAACTCTGCCTCATACTCTGCTACAGACTTATTTCCCTGAATCAAACTCAATAATTCCTTCCTCCAGACATCCACATAACTCGCCCGAACATATTTTCCTCCCATGTCAAACGGTCGGCCTGCGTGCCTTCTCTCATGGCAAACCACCATTGATATGCCTCATCCAGCAGTAAAGACACTGCTCCTTTCAGTTTTTGCTCCACCGTACAATCGAGGTCATCCATTATTCGCTCGACAGCCTCCAACCAATATTCTGCCACATTCAGAGCTACAGCAGAAATGCCCTTGAAAATTTCCGCCTCCTTCGATCGGAGTCGTTCAGAGATTGACCCTTGGCCCACTGACCCAGTACTTGCTCCAACAACCCTTTCAAGAACCCGTAACATCGCTTGGGATAGGCCATCATCCCCAGCGACTCGGTCATAAGACCCCGTCTCAGTCACTGGTGAAGCTGGTGCTTCCCTATCAGGCATGTGTCCTGATACTGACGATCCAGCCTAGCACCTCGGCCTCTACCACGGCCACGTGTACCCCTTCCACGACCTCTTGTGCTCATACCGGTGTAGCATATTTATCTGATTTAAGAGTTTTATGAATCAACTTATAGTTTTCATAATTATTAATATATATCTTATGAAAAACAGTAATTAGGGTTTGTTTTCGCAGATCGAATTCTTACTACAATTTTCAGTCTCCTAGCGTTTCAGTTTCTCTAACTAAGGAGTTTCAGTGTACTACTATCCCTAGTAATTTCTCAGTATAATATTTTCAGTATATAACAGAGTACAGTGTTAGAGAACTTACAGGTTTGGTGCCGGAGACTCGATGTACCACACTTTCAGTAACAACATTACTTACCAAACCAAAATTCAAACTCAGAAAATTTTCAAAACCTATTCCAAAGCCGAGCTTTACAATCAGGCTCTGATACCACTAAATGTAACACCTCAAACCCGGCCTAGACGTTATGACCAGATCTAACGTGTCACATCAAAGTGTTGTTTGAAAACTATGCTTCCATTGGAAACCCTACTTACAATTCAAAACTTCCTACCATTTAAAACCTCAGATTTCGTTGCTTATTTTCAAAACAAGATTTACTCAAAGACATTCTCTTGCGTAGTATTATTACTATTTTCTTAAACCTTGTTTGTTGCGGAGGTTTAAATCAAAAAAGTTACGAACACGTGATATTTTGAAAACAGTTTATTGTTTTAAAAACCCATGTTTAATAACCTAGCTGGTTGAAATAAAAAGAAACATCATATAAAGGTTAAAAATTCCAAATGGCCTTATTACAAAATTATTAACCCAATAAATTAAAATAAAATGAAATAAAGTCGCTAAGTTTAACTTTAAAGCGTATCGAACGTGTGGCCACCTCCGAGTCCCTCCCAGCTCCAAATTCTCTAAGGTTGGGGATTACCTGCACAGTTAAAGCAAAGGGTGAGTTACGAAAACTTAGTGTGTAATCCCCTATTACGGTCACAGACTGGGCCCGAGCCCATACGATATCAATCTGGGCCTAACCTTATTCAGTAACAGTCTGGGCCTAAGCCCTAAATCATATCCATACAAACGAACATGTAACTGAACCCTTTGCAGCCAGCTCACCATGTGGGGACCAAGTCTACCCGTCCAGCCATCTCACCAGTAACGCAGCCTAGCTGCTAACAATAATGCAGCAAAGCTTCTAATAACAATATACGTGGCTGCCACTAGAATCAGAATACGTGGCGATGCCACTATAACAGTACTTCCTCCAAATCAGAAAAACCAAACCCAATGCAGTATGTCATGTCGTAACTAACCCATGTATGCAGTGCATCACAATCATAATCAATCATACAATTATTACACGTACATCACTAGTACTACCACTAAGGGTATAACGGTCATTTGGTCGGTTGGGGATAAATCGGTAAATCACCCTCGAGGGTATTTCAGTAATTTTACCCATCGAGGGTATTTCAGCAATTTTGTTCGATATCAGCCTTTCCAAAGGCCAATAGTCGTCTCGAGCGATGCAGGCACCCTTTTTAGTCGAAACGGTGCAATTGAGCCCAAAGCCCAATTTTCAGATCAAGTGGGCCCACACGCTCGTGTGGCCCACACTGCCCAGTATCGGTGGCGACTAAACGAATTTCGCAGCTCAGTTCGTTGTTATCATCCTACTGAGGATTTTACCCCTGTGAGGCCCATTGTGCCCCCATGGCCCATCGAGGCCCATTACGACCTAAACCCAATGAAACGTTCATGGCAGCCTCCACGATCTAACGCCAACAATTGTGGCTTGATTTACCCCTACGAGCGTTCGCACGCTGGAGGGCCTTCAGATGTAAAAAATACGGCTTTTCGGCTTTTATCGATATATAGTAGCACAGAAGTGAAACACAACAATATCCAATGTTTGAATAGTATGGTAATAGGTGTACGATTACACACCTTGATTACGAAACGTGCCGCGAATCTCTTAGCACCGATCACACCTACGTTAAAAAGACTATCAGTTAATCATCTATTCAAAGGGCTACCTTCCTTTTCCATAACCAAAACCGAAACCATACTTACACCTACGTTGATTGACCGAGGTTTGCTAAGTCCTCTAAAAGTTAACGAAGATTATGAACCCTTGAATGGACTCTGCTTTACAATCTACTACTTACTAAAAGAGATAGAATAAACATGTGGTTAAAACCCACCCTTGAAAAATGCAAAGCGAGAGTACTTACTTGATCAAGGCCAAGAGTACGAATCGATTGCTTCTGAACGCTTGTCCCTTCCTACACTTCGAGTGAACCTACATACCAACCAACATTAGACTACAAAAGGTGGGAAAGATTCGACACTAGAGACAAGAATGATACCCACCACGAAAATAATTGAAAGAAAGCCAATATACTTACTCATCAAATTCGAAAAGACAGGTTTCCTTGAGTACGGCCCAGAGATGTGACTATAAAAGAAGGATAAGAAGATATTGATCTCGGTTTACTCAACTTAAAAGACAATAGCAAAATGTTGAGGACAATGAAGAAGATAGGTTCGACTATCTTGAAGGGTACAGAGAAGAAGACAAGAGGAAAAGAGGAGATTGAATTCAGTCAATATGCTGCCGAGAAGAAAAAGAACGAACTTGCACACAAGTCAAATCGGTAAGGAAGCAAATGAGAAAAGAAAGAAGTTCTCCCAGAGATTTCAACACTAAAAACTTACTCTCACTAGATCCCGAAAACACCAAAAGGTCACTTGCAACAGACACTTGGGAAGAAAAGAACACGAAAATGCCAAAAAGAACCAAAACCTGAAAATGCTCCCAAAAGACCCCTCAGCCTAATTTGCATCATACCCACCTCTTAGCCGAAATTTTCATCCTATCAACACTCCTAGTTTCGGCCAACACTCCCACTCTCATCCATCTCCTTGATTTTCTCCACCACCACCTCCTAGAATTGCTCCCATCCATCCATTTGAAACTTTTGACCAAGTCTCCAACTTCCCTTGTAGAGCTTGATCCAAACTCTACTTCTTCCACTCTCAAGTCACAAAATAAAAGTCTCCAATTGCAGTTCGTGGGATTCGAACCCCACTCTTCCTTTCTATCCCATTGACGCCACACCACTAAGTCTCAACAGGCTCTTTGCGTCATAAAGCACACATAAATATACTTAAGTCCTACTGCATATAGCCCTCTCCTCTTAAGAGCCAAAAACTAAAATTTTTCCAAAGCTCAGACTCGAACCTAGACCTCCTTAGAACCCCCAAATACACATAAATAGCTAGCCGTTCAAGCACAACATGAATTTCAAGCAAATTTACAACCCCTAATTTTTGGGACGTTACATTCCTAATTAATTTTCACTCTTGGTACAACCGACACAAGGGTGTTCCACCACTAATAAGCGGAATCTTTCAAGATTGATACCACACATTTCATGCACTCTTCAGGTGTGCAGGATAACTCATCGACTACCCTGATGGTATTTTCAAGCCAAATTTCTGCCCTCTCATGATCATCATCTTTACTAGCTCAATATTCCTCCGCTCCTTGCTTCCAGATTCTATCAACTGGAGGCTTTTCTCTTCTTACTACCTCTACCACTTGAGGAGCTACAAGTATAGGCTGAGGAATAGGTGGGGTGGAGGGGGTTGAGCATTAGGATTTCCTCGAATAAATTCAGTGTATTAGTTGCTCATCATATGGAGAAAGGCTTCTCGAGCCTCTTTTCTCTGATCCAAAGTCCCGGGTCTGCTTTCTACTGGCGCGGTCCCTTGCGCGGGAGTTGGCGCATTACTTGGAGCATCATCTGGGGCAGCTCGATCGGAGTCCATTTACTATATAAACACAATTTTAAATCGTCAGGAGTTGTCACATTATCATTATGTAAATACTCATACGTATGGCATGTATAGCTAGACTCATACTTATGCTACGTTAGTCTGACAATCGACTAAACCGTAGCTCTAACACCACTAAATGTAACACCCCTTACCCGTATTCGACACCTGGACTGGGTACGAGGCATTACCATACTTAACTTTCTCAAACATATAACATCGATCCACAAACTTTAATTTCAAATTAAAACTTTTTCATTCGAGACCTTAATGTCTATTATAGGTCTACGAAGCCTTAAACTTGCACACGAAATGATTCGGGACCAAACTGAAAACTTTTGAAAACTTAAATTTTTTTTGACACAAAACAGGGCCAAACGCCCGTGTGAAGAGGGACACGCCCGTGTAGGCAGGCCATGTAATCACACACGTCCAAGTCCCTAGTCCGTGTAGATTTTATTTTTTATTCAAACCTACAGAGGTTTTCACATGGCCTGACACACGCTCGTGTCTATAGCTCGTGTCCCTTACACGGCCATGACACGCCCATGTCTTCACCCGTGTGTGAAAACCATGACATTCTATATATGATGTCATCATCTCAATAAGGTCACACGCCTAAGGTACATGCTTGTGTCCTTCAAACGTGTGGCGAATTAAATTCCTAATTTCATGTGCAGACTTCACATGGCCTGGGCACATGCTCGTGTCTCCCACACGGTTGAGACACACGGCCGTGTCTCAGCCCGTGTGTTTACTACTAGGCATACTGACTTACCAACTTAGCATGCAGGGGTACATATGGCCTATAAACACGCCCATGGGGCTGACTGTGTGTCATACACGGCCTAGACACACTCCCGTGTGTCTACCCGTATGGACAATTGTAAGGCTATCTACCAAGCCAATTGCCACCCTGAAATACAACCACACTTATACCATTTCATTTTAACACTCTACATGATCATAAGGCACTTGTAATGCCCAAAATCCAGACATCCATACATAGGTTTACACTATATTCATCATGCAGATTCTTACTCAATTATCAACCTAAACACACAAACATGCAATTCATGAACTTCTTCACCATTGAATATATATAACTTATCAATTGTTGGCCAATTCCCAATGGCCATTTACAAAATGAATTGAATAACATTAATAGCCACACGTTGGCTAACAAATATGACACATCACCAAAAATAACCAAGTTCCTATACATGCCATACTCAAAATTAATCAAACTATGCTATACCAAAGAGAAGTTGATAGTGTCATTCCAAACTCGACGCCCTACGATCTTCGAGTTAGCTTGGCGATACTACAAGGAAAAAGGAAATAAGAGAGGTAAGCATGAAGCTTAGTAAGTTTGCATGAAATAAATAGCAACAGAAATGCTCATAAAGTCATCCATCCATTGCATTGAATAAAAACACAAAGTCTCATGCACATTTCCATAACTTAATCATGCTTACTCTTACCAACTACATGTCATGTCACATATCGTAAACATTTCTCGTGAATTACTCACATGTACCTGTATCTCTTCATCATATGGCTTTAGCACTAATTTCATCTCTATTATAAGCTTAACTATTTATCCCGATGAATCACTTGGAATACCCGAGGATACATAATCATCATCATACACAAACACGACGCCAATGCCATATCCCAGATATGGTCTTACATGGGGTCACATCTCGATGCCGATGTGCCATATCCCAGATATGGTCTTATACGGGATCTCATACAATGTCGATGCCATATCCCAGATATGGTATTATACGATTTTCATATTTGATGCTGATGCCATATCCCAGATATGGTCTTATACGGGATCTCAATTCGGTGCCGAGGCCATGTCCCAGACATGGTCTTATACGGGACCTTATCAATCTCATGTCTTGATGATGATATCCTCTCACTTCTTAAAGTCCAACAAGGACTTCAACATTATAAATTTTCATCATTTTCTCATTTAACATCATTACTCAATTTCATAGAAATAATATACTTCTTCACGAATATCAAACATTTCAATACTTAATAACATGATGTTGAATTTATTACACAAACTTACCTCGATACCAAAATATGAAATTTTGCGATCTAGTCCGAAACCTTGCCTTTTTGTCGGTCAAGGTTAATTCCTCGTTCTTCTTGATCTATAATAACAAATTAGCTCATTTAATTACCACATTAATCTATACATTTAAATAATCCTACTTTGGCAAAATTGCCATTTTGCCCTTAGACTTTCACAAAATTATGATTTTACCCTTAGGCTCTTAAACCAATTCTAATCAAATTTCCTCATTTATCAAGACTAGATGAACATTTATTACTCTTATAGCATGTAACACCCCAAACCCGGTCTAAACGCTACACCCGAGTCTGGCGTGCTACGGGGAAAGAAAATGCTTTAAAAACCAGTTTGTCAACTTTATTGGGGGAGGAAACCCTTGGAAAACTCTTTTTGTTTTTAGAAATCGGATATGAGTTTGATGAAAAATTTAAAACATGCTAAGACTTGTCTTTAGAAAATTATTTACTTGGTTGTTAATCCATATCATTTACTTAATCAGTGAATATTAAGAAAAAACGTACTTATCGAGGTTTTAAGAAAAACAACCAATTTAGGTTTATCAAGTATGCCTGTCGAAAGTTATAAAAACAACCAAATATAACATCCAAAAATTAAAAGTTAGGCGGCCTTATTACAACGATGTAAAACCACAATTAAAGTAAAACAACTAAGTTCAATCAGAAAACTTTGAAACAAAACAATTGCTGAGCATGGCCACCTCGAGTCCGCTCCGGCTCCGTATCCACGATCTAAGTCTGATCTGCAAAAATGTAAAGGAAGGGGTGAGTCACCGAGACTCAGTGTATAAATCCCCATCCCCAGAAAATCATGCTCTTACACTAGTTCATACAATAATATGCAAGTCATGCAACCCACCTACGCATCCATCCGGGTCTCCCGTTTCTACCCCTTCTGGTACCAAACCACTGGTGGTGCCAAACCACTGGTAACCGAAGTTACAAAATATAATATGTGGTACCAAACCACTGGTAGTGCCAAACCACTGAGACTTAGTCACAATTTATAGTATGTGGGGCCAACCCACTGTGTGATACCAAATCACTGGTGACAGTCCAATAGATCATACTTCCCCCTCCTCTCATCTCCCATAACTCATAGTTATGCTAACTGTACTAGTATGATCATGCTCAACATGCAAGTATCATGTATACAAATTATCATGCTTTCATAAATTACAGTCAATACAGAAATCGTCACAACTTACCCGGCATCCTCACTTTTACCCACAAGGGTATTTCAACAACCATAGCCGTCACTCCGGCTTTTAACAACACATAACAAACCAAAAATCACAACTAACCTAGCCCATATGGCATTCGGCCAGAAAGAAAAGAACAGGAAAGGGCCATTTGGCCACCTACCATCAACCACTCACCTTCAGCTTTCCAAACTCTAAGACTTTCGGCTATAGCAAGACAGGTCTGGCTTCTAGAGATTGAGAGGAGAAATCGATAGACATAAAAACAGATGATTCGGGTTAGATCTTGATAGAAAGAAAGGAAGAAATCGCAAAGGATATTGATAGACCCACAAAGTTGAGGGTATTGCTACCGTATGATATCCTCCGGCTCCAATGTCGCTTCTTCCGATCCATGGCTCCGCCATAATACCTTCACCAAAGGGACTGATTTCCTGTGCAAAACCTTAATATCCCGATCTAGGATCTGCGCTGGTTCCTCCTCAAAAGATAAGTCTGGATCCACCTTTATTTCCTACACTGGCACAACATGTGACGGATCCGAGCGATAGCGTCTCAGCATGGAAACATAGAACACGTCGTGGATGTGACGCAACTCAGGTGGCAATTCAAGCTGGTACGCCACTAGTCCCACTCATTTCAACACCAGATAGGGCCCAATGAATCTAGGGCTTAAGTTGCCCTTCTTACCAAACCATAGAACCTTCTTCCACGGCGACACCTTCAAGAAAACCTTATCACCTTCAGCAAACTCTATATCCTTCTGTTTAAGATCGGCATAAGACTTCTACCTGTCCGAGGCTTCTTTCAAATGATTTCTAATCACCTTCACCTTATCCTCTATCTCTGTAACCAGCTCCGGACCCAACAACTGCCGTTCTCCCAACTCCGTCCAACACGTAGGGGTACGACACTTCCAACCATACAACGCCTCGTATGGTGCCATCTGAATGCTTGCCTGATGGCTATTGTTGTACGTGAATTCCGCCAATGGTAAGAATTCTTCCTAACTGTCCATCTGACTGTCCTCCAAAACTTGAATCACCCTCTCCGACTGTCCATCTGACTGGGGATGGAATGCTGTACTAAAATCCAACCTCGTACCTAATGCCTGATGCAACGCCTTCCAGAACCTTGACGTAAATCTAGGGTCTCTGTCTGAAATAATCGACACTGGCACTCCGTGCAACCTTACAATCTCTGCTACGTATAGTTTTCCCAAACTCTGAAGAGAATAATCCATATGCACTGGTATGAAATTAGCCGACTTCGTCAAACGGTCCACAATTACCCAGACTGAATCCTTCTTGGTCGGCGTAAGAGGTAGCTCACTCACAAAATCCTTTGTAATCCTTTCCCACTTCCATTGTGGAATCTTAATTGGTTGCAACAACCCCGAGGGTACCTAATGTTCAGCCTTGACTTGCTGACACGTCAGACACTTACCCACAAACTCCGTCACCTCCCGCTTAAGACCCGGCCACCAAAACTGTTCCCGCAAATCTCGGTACATCTTACTACCTCTTGGATGCATAGCATAGGGATTGTTATGTGCTTCCTGCAAAATTTTCTGCCTTAACTACACATTGTTAGGCATACACACCTTTCCTTGAAAACATAACACTCCATCACTGCTCCAACTATACCCCTCCAATCCACCACACTGGACTTGCAAACTACGAGCACTTAAAGCTTCATCTTCCAGCTGTTTCTCCTTAACCTCGTCAATCCAGGTTGGTCTTACTTGCAATTCTGCTAACAGGCTTCCATCCTCATACAGGCTAAGGTGAGCAAACATGGCTCTCAAATCTGCCACTACCTTACAGCTCAGGGCATCCGCTACCACATTAGCCTTTCCCGGGTGGTACTCAATCGAGCAGTCATAGTCTTTTAACAGCTCAATCCACCTTCTCTGCCTCAAATTTAACTTCATCTACGTGAGAAGGTACTTCAGACTCTTATGATCCGTATATACTACAGACTTCTCTCTATATAGATAATGCCTCCAAATTTTTAGGGCAAAAACCACTGCCGCCAACTCCAGATCATGCGTCGGGTAGTTCACTTCGTGAGGTCTTAACTGTCGGGAAGCATATGCTACCACCTTTCCCTCCTGCATCAGCACACATACCAATCCTGTATGGGACACATCACAATAAACCGTAAATTCTTTTCTAGCTTCCGGTTGAATCAACACCGGAGCTTCCGTCAAAATCCTCTTTAGCTTCTCAAAACTTTCCTGCTGCTTGTCTGACCACACGAAAGAAACCCCTTTCCTCAGTAACTTGGTCAATGGTGCTGCAATCAAAGAAAACCCTTCCACAAACCTCCGGTAATACCCTACTAACCCTAGAAAACTTTGAATCTCTGCCACAGACTTCGGTGGCTTCCAATCCAAAACAGCCTCAACCTTCTGAGGGTCCACTCTAATCCCCTCAGCTGACACCACATGCCCCATGAAAGTAACCTCCTTCAGCCAGAACTCGCACTTACTAAACTTGGCGTATTAACGCTTTTCCCTAAGAATCTGCAACACCACTCTCAAATGCGCGTCATGCTCCTCCTTTGCTTTTGAGTATACCAGAATATCATCGATAAATACTACAATGAACCGACCCAAGAACAGCTAGAACATCCGATTCATCATATCCATAAATGCTACCGGTGTGTTCGTCAGTCCAAATGGCATAACCAAGAATTCATAATGCCCATATCGAGTACAAAATGCCGTCTTATGGATATCTGCCTCCTTTACCTTAAGTTGGTGATACCCCGACCTTAAATCTATCTTGGAAAAGACTGATGCTCTTTTAAACTGGTCGAACAAGTCATCTATCCTAGACAAAGGATACTTGTTCTTAATCGTCAATTTATTCAATTGACGGTAGTCTATGCACATCCGCATCGACCCATCCTTCTTCTTAACAAAGAGTATCGGTGCTCCCCACGGAGACACGCTTGGCCGAATAAAACCCCGATCCAGCAACTCTTGAATCTGCGCTTTCAACTCCACCAATTCCTTTGGTGTCATCCTATATAGAGCGATAGACACTGGCGCTGTTCCCAGTAAAAGATCTATACCGAACTCCACTTCACGATCCGATGGTAAACCCAGGAGCTCTTTCGGAAAGACATCGACAAAGTCTTTCACCGTTCGTACATTCTCCATTCCTGATTCATTAACTTCCAAGGCACATACATAGACCATAACCGCCTCACATCCTTTCCTTACCATCTTCTCTGCCTTTAGTGCGGACACCACATTCGATAGGTAATTTCTTCTCTCCCCTATCATCACCACCTCTTCACCCTCAACCGACTTCAGCACCATATGCTTAGCTGCACAGTCCAGTTCTGCTTGGTACTTTACCAACCAATCCATTTCTAGGATTAAATCGAACTCCCCGAAGGGTAGTTCCATCAAATCCGCTTGAAACACGACCCCTTGGAGTTCTAGGGGTACATCCTTATATAGTTTGTCCACTACCACAGAGAGTCCTAAAGGCCTAACTACCGTCATTTTCCTAGCAGCAGTCTTACTAACTAAGTTTAAAGTTCCCACTTTACTACTAGCAACGTATGAATGTGTTGAACCAACATCAATTAAAGCAGTATAAGGTAACCCAGAAATTATAAACGTACCGGTTATAACGTCCGGTGCGTCGCCCTCTTCTCGACATTTGGCTGCATAGACCAACCTCGGATGTCTAGCATCAGCACCTCCAGCACCTTGGCCAGGTGCACCTTGGCCTCGCTCGTTACCATTACCATTACCCCTAGCTGCACCTCGACCCCTCTGTGGCAGCTGACCATCCCTCTTGAATTGACCGCGTCCTTGACCCTCAGCTTGAGTCCTAGCTAACTTTCGCAAACAATCCCTTACCCGGTGCTCCATTGACCCACACTCAAAGCACCCTCTACTACCAGCCAAACACTCTCCCGAATAGGACTTCCCGCATCTAGGACACTGAGGTGGCCACTGAGCAGCGGCAGGCTTTGCGGCTCTTTCCGGTCCACCAAATCTAACCCTCTTCTGTGAACTTCCAGCGGACCTTAAAGGCCCAAAACTCCTTTTATCCTTACTTCTATCCTGATTCCGCCTCTCAGTTCGCTTCACCTCTTCAGCTACCTTAGCCTTTTCCACGAGAACGGCAAATTCCCTTTCACACTGAGGTGCAATTAACACCCGCAGCTCATCTTTTAACCCATTCTTGAACCTAACACAGCACTCAAGTTCTGTAGCCACCATACCCCGAGCATACCTACTCAACCTCAAGAATTCAGCCTCATACTCAGGTACCGACTTATTCCCTTGCACCAAATTTAAGAACGCCCTACGCTGCCCATCAATATAACCCAATTTCACATACTTCCTCCTCGATATGCTACCTTAAAATAATCCTGTGTGATATCACCGGTCGTCATTGCGCCTCTCTCTCGGACCGTGAGCCACCACTGGTACAACTCATTCCGGAGAAGAGACACTATCCCCTTTAACTTCTCCTCAGCCGAGAAGTCCAAATCATCCATTATTCGTTCGGTTGCCTCCAACCAGTACTCAGCCGTGTTGGGAGCCACTCCAGAAACTTAGTTTTCACCGTCGGTAGATCACATTTCCAGACCCATGACCAGACCCTGCTGGCTCCGACAAGGTCATCCTACCCCTACCACGGCCACGCGGCAGACGCCCACGGCCTCTTATACTCATTCTTCTCATTCGCGTTTATCTGATTAAAAATTTTATAAATTATTAACTCTGTTCACTATTTAACCACGGCGAATTTTATGAGAAGTCGTTTTAAAAGTGATTCTCCCGCATACGAATCTATCCTAAGGTTCCAATTCTAGGATTATCTCCTAGTTCTAGGAACATTCATCACACAAATAACATCCACAGACCACATTTCATGTTTAGGGGTATTTTCGTCATTTCACTACCTGAGGGTATTTTCATAATTTTAACCTACAGGGGTATTTCCGTAAATTTCAAAATATGGTCTCGGGTGATTTTTTGAAGATGGGTATTTTGGTAATTTTCCAACTTGTGGGTGTTTTGGTAATTTTGCAAATCTGGGGGGTATTTCGGTAATTTTGTAAATTTGAGGAAAATTTTTCAAGTCAGGGGTAATTTGGTAATTTTCACAAACCAAGGGTATTTTGGTCATTTTTCAAATTTAAGGTAGTTTCCACAAATCCAGGGGTAATTTGGTAAGTTTAAAACTAGGGTTTTTACAAAACAGTGTTGCTGGTCCCTTTCGAGTTTTGGTTGTAAGTTTTGGCCTGTCAACACGTCTTCGTGACTAAGGTGAATAGTCACTATGCACCAGGTGGGATTCCAGTGAAAAGGAGGTGAGTCACTAGGACAGCTTAAATACCAAGCTTTCCCTGAATCCGATCCTAGACATGCATATGCCTATTGCCACACCCTGTCATAGCTAAAGTGAACAATCACTATGCACCAGGTAAGATTCCAGCGAAGAGGAGGTGGGTCACTCGGACTGCTTAAATACCAAGCTCTTCCGGATCTACTCCTAGACATGCATATGCTTGTTGCCACACTTTAGCCTTATGACTTTTACAGGTTTTGTTTAATAAAGTTAAGTCTTATGGATTAGAAAAGTTGTTTGTCTAAACCTAGAGTCCATCACTACTATCAAGCTTAGCTACTTCTAAAGCCCACAAAGCCCAACAAATATATCACAACAAAAGTTAGGGTACTTACCTGGGTGGATCGGCGCTGGAGACTCAGGTGCCATGCTTCACTGAAAGATAATAAATTCTCAAACTTTTAAACATATTTTGGGCCCTGAGCCCACAATTGAGCTTTTGAATCAGGCTCTGATACCAAAAATGTAACATCCCAAAACCGGTCTAAATGCTACACCCGAGTCTGGCGTGCTACGGGAAAGAAAATACTTTAAAAACCAGTTTTTCAACTTTATTGGAGGAGGAAACCCTTGGAAAACTCTTTTTGTTTTTAGAAATCGGATATGAGTTTGATGAAAAATTTAAAACGTGCTAAGACTTGTCTTTAGAAAATTATTTGCTTGGTTGTTAATCCATATCATTTACTTAATTAGTGAATATTAAGAAAAAATGTACTTATCGAGGTTTTAAGAAAAACAACCAATTTAAGTTTATCAAGTATGCCTGTCGAAAGTTATAAAAACAACCAAATATAACATCCAAAAATTAAAAGTTAGGCGGCCTTATTACAACGATGTAAAACCAAAATTAAAGTAAAATAACTAAGTTCAATCAGAACACTTTGAAACAAAACAATTGTTGAGCATGGCCACCTCGAGTTCGCTCCGGCTCCGTATCCACGATCTAAGTCTGATCTGCAAAAATGTAAAGGAAGGGGTGAGTCACCGAGACTCAATGTATAAATCCCCATCCCCAGAAAATCATGCTCTTACACAAGTTCATACAATAATATGCAAGTCATGCAACCCACCTAAGCATCCATCTG
Source organism: Gossypium bickii (assembly GCA_025503065.1). NCBI lineage: Eukaryota > Viridiplantae > Streptophyta > Magnoliopsida > Malvales > Malvaceae > Gossypium > Gossypium bickii. The sequence goes on from CP106709.1 coordinate 62,271,334, forward strand.
GGTCTCCCGTTTCTACCCTTTGTGGTACCAAACCACTGGTGGTGCCAAACCACTGGTAACCGAAGTTACAAAATATCATATGTGGTACCAAACCATTGGTGGTGCCAAACCACTGGTAACTGAAGTTACAAAATATCATATGTGGTACCAAACCACTGGTGGTGCCAAACCACTGAGACTTAGTCACAATTTATAGTATGTGGGGCCAACCCACTGTGTGATACCAAATCACTGGTGACAGTCCAATAGATCATACTTCCCCCTCCTCTCATCTCCCATAACTCATAGTTATGCTAAATGTTCTAGTATGATCATGCTCAACATGCAAGTATCATGTATACAAATTATCATGCTTTCATAAATTGCAGTCAATACAGAAATCGTCACAACTTACCCGGTATCCTCGCTTTTACCCACAAGGGTATTTCAACAACCATAGCCGTCACTCCGGCTTTTAACAACACATAACACTTCACATATTAAGAATGAAAGTGTGTAAGAGTTACACACCTGATTTTCGTATTACACTTTTACTGCTTCTATGCTACTTTGGCGTTGGGTCTACAGATCCAACCCCCTTTTACTGCTTGACTGTTATTAGCGGCCATAATAACACTTTGGTCACTTAAACTACTTAGATCAATAAGATCTAATAAATAATAATGTTTTAAAAGAATTCTTACCTACTTTCAAGTCCCGAAAGCCTTCAAGAAATCGTCACCTCCACTCTACCTACATTCGGCCATCCTCCAAATGTCAACAAACCGAAAATCACTAACCTAGCCCATATGGCATTCGGCCAGAAAGAAAAGAACAGGAAAGGGCCATTCGGCCACCTACCATCAACCACTCACCTTCAGCTTTCCAATCTCGGCACTTTTGGCTATAACAAAACAGGGTTCGGCTTCTAGGGATTGAGAGGAGAAATCGATAGGCATAAAAATAGATGATTCAGGTTAGATCTTGATGGAAAGAAAGGAAGAAATCGCAAAGGAAAGAAATCCCAAAACTTACCAGATTACTAATGAACATGCGGCCTATGGTGCACCTTCGAGAAAATTAAACCACCCTTGAATAATCGGCTAGGGAAGAAGAAGTATGAACAGAGGAGATTCTGTTTTTACAAGAATTTTGGAGAGGGAACAAAGCTAGGAAATTTTGGCTAGAAGAGGGAAAGAAAGAAGAGGATTTTGGCTTTGAGAGAAGAGATGTAAAAGTGAAAAAGAAAATTGAAAAAAAGATGATACTAGCCACCCAAATTTTGGCAAGACACACATATGCACAGAGTTGGAGTTTCGGCCAACTCTCCCCTCTCCTGATAACTTTTATCCATCCATTATCACATCCTTTATCCTTCCTCCCTAATTATCCTTATTTATCACTTAAAAATAAAAGAATTAAGCTCCTAAATTGTAGCCTAAGTGCCGTCCACCCCTTACCCTAGGAGTGCCAAATTTTAACCCATTAATTTGGGCTCCATGCGGCCATACTAGGCCCAAATCATCCTCCTAAGTGACGCCTCCCTCCTGCCCACTTTAGCATTAATAAATTTTGGGCCACAAGCCCAACTTGCTACTAATTCAATAATCCAACATTAATTACTACTACCACTATTTATCAGCCACTTAATCCAGATTTTAAAGTCCAAACCTGAGCCCAATTCACACCGTAAAGCCTTAGTCTACTAACTTAGCCATGCAACATACCAAATGCATAGACCCACAAAATCAGGATATTATATAGCAACTCCTAATACTCATTATTTCACACATTTAACACTTATTTTACAACCTTTACAAAAAGGTCGTTTTAGGTATTTTCATGGAAACACCTTTCACAAAAGTTGTGTATTTAACAAACAAGACTCATTTTCTTCCATAAAATTTCAGAAAACAACATTAATGATCTCATGGAAAAACCCTAGGTTTTCAACCATTTTGCAAAGTAGTCCCCTCATTAGCTAGCTCAAGCTACAAGGGTCTCAAAAGTACAAAAATTATCAAAGAATGACCATTAAGACACTTACTTGCAAGGAGAAAAGCTTGGATGAAATTTTTGAGTTCTCAACCCCTATTTTGCTGCTAATTTTTGCTGGAGAATATGGAGAGAAAAAATGATATTTTTATTTTCTTTATTCTATTATTTCAAGTCAATTTAGTCACCAAAACTCCACCTACCCTTGACAAAACACATTTTCTTGTCCCCTATGTCCGGCCACTCTATTTCAAAGGGTCTAATTGCAAATCAAGGGCCTATAATTAATATTCTATAGCTCTTAGACACTTTTAACTTGTAAAATAAAACTTTTGCACTTTTTGCGATTTAGTTTTTTTTCACAATTGAGCATGAAATCACTAAAATTAATGCACCAAAATTTTCATGCACTCACATAATTATGCTATAACTCATAAAATAATTTTAAAATAATTTTCCCTGACTTCAGATTAGTAGTTTTAAAACCACTATTCTGACTAACCCCTAAATTAGGCTGTTACAGTGTCGCAACATACCCCTGAAGATGGCTAGAGAGGGACATGTTGGTTGCTACGTAATGACACAAGTCTTGGTATGTCACGACATCGACTCTGTGACTATAATAAAACACGAAGCACGGATGTTTTGGTCTGCACAATCAAACTTTAAAGCTCGGGAATGTCAACTACGCTAGGGCTAAGAACGATGACTACCTGAAGGCTATAAATAGACCTCTCTAGCACACATTAGAGGCACCATTCCATTAGCTTAGACTTTCTCTTTAGGTTTAATTTCATTTTCTTCGATTTTCAGAGTTTCATTTCTTTTGTTCTTTATTTTCTTTCAAAATATTTGAGTTGTAAAGGAGATTGGCATTGGTGGATTCACATTCATTATCAATATTAATCAGAATTTTCTTAAACTCTCTACTATTAATTCATTATGATTAAATGCTATATCTACTCCATGTTGTTTATGAAAGCCATCAGGGACTAATCCTTCTATAGGGGATTATTTTGTAAAATCTATATTACAAATCGACCCGTATACTTGTGGATACTGCCTCATAACTCTCTATTTTTTACAATATTCACACTCTGGACGTTAGTACGTCTGGAGGCAGTCACTATTGAAGACTTCATATGTTCTGTTGCTCATAAAATAGCCTACAAAGACACTTTTATAACTTGGTGGATCAAATTTTTCTTTATGTTTCCCATCTCTAAGTATGTAACAATGGATTCCAAGAATATGAAAATAGGAAAAAGATGTCTGCATTCACTTCTAAATATCATATGGAGTCATTATAGTTTTGGGACAATGAATTTCACTATTGGCAGTATAACAGGCTGTGTTGATTACTTCAACCCATAATCAATGTGATTGATCCTTTGAGTTTTTCATTACATGAGTCATGTCTTGATGTGTTTGATTCTTCCTCTCCATTACTCCATTTTGATATAAAGCTTTTAATGTTTAAAACTCATTTGCAATTCCAACTTTATCAATAAAGGTAGCAAACTTATTATGCTCAAACTCATTTTTATGATTACTTCTAATTTTGAAAACTTTACCAAGTAGTTAGCCCTTTTTATTCATCAATCTAGTAAACAACTTCTTGAATACTTCAAAAATTTTTTCTTTGAAAAATTCAACCCAGGTGAAATGGAAAAATCATTAATAAGAATTTTAGTTTGCATGTGTAATACCGCTTAATCTGTCCTGTCACCAAACTTGAGCTACAGAATGTTACAATCATTACTAGAATAGAACACATTCAAATCACATCGATAATTTCAAAATAACATGGAATCATTTCATAAGAATGTAATTACCATTGAAATCAAACATAAATCATGCAATCATAGTCAATTCAATTCAATTCATAATCACCAAATACAACATTTATCCGTCCTTATAGGAGCTTACATATGCTCCGGTATCATCTAAGAATTTAATTATGACTAATTTGTAACATTTGTAAAATTTCAAATCAATTGTATCATAAATAAATCCTTCAAATGATAAATGATGTGTTAAACACTCAATTTTATGATATACATTTAAATTGACTCAAGCACGAATAAGGATCAAATTGCAACATCTTCAAAAGATAAAGAAAATCATGAAAAAGGGGTCACACAAACGTGTCTCTAGGCCGTGTAACTCTCTAGAGTCGTGTGGACCAAATTGCAAAATTTCATCAAAAGTCATACGGTCGTGTGGCTGGGTTGTGAAACAAACTGAGACTGTGGGAAACTAAATGACCAAACCTATAATACTCACATGAGCATGTAGCCAGCATGTGTGACAATTGGGAACTATGTGCTTCTAATATTTCTTATTATCCAGTAGACACACAGTTGTGTCACCAGCCCGTGTATGACAAATGGTCGTGTGGTACAAAGTATCCCATTTAATCTTACTTCATACCAAACTAAATCAATTGTCTATTTGTTGACCTAATGCATAATTAAACCAACTCAAAATCTGCATAAACTCAATAGAAAACATACAAATTTGCAAACATTATAACAACATGCCTCAAATGACACCCTATTTCAAACATTATACCAATATGCTTCAAATGACACCCTTTTTCAAACAACATTTACTTAAGTATATCATGCCAACTAACCAATAAATAGACCATGTTGTAACATTCAACCTTACAAATAACCAAAACAATGACAGCAACTGTTAATTATCCATTTAGTATCTTACCAAATAACACATCCTTTGAGATAGCCTACCATATCAATCAATTTAATCATGCTTGAGCTTCAATCTAAACATACCATAATGCGATAAAAAATACCTGTATACATAACATACAAGTATTCAAAATTCAAGCACCCCAAAAACTATCCTCTTTCTTGATTCAGCAAAATGAACACTTCATTTAAACATACACATATATACTTTCAAACAAAAATTACCAAGGACCATTTCATCATCTTTCCCTAAATCATCATTTAAACACATAAACACCTATTCACAACCAAGCCTATATACATGCCACATAACTGAGTAAAATGATTCAAAAATCTACCAAGACTGAAGTTAGATACTGTGAGCTATAGGGATGATCCGATAGACACATTTCACAAGCCAACTACATAAAATAGAAAAACAAATAGAGTAAGCTTTAGGTAAGCTTAGTAAGTTCATAATTGAAAGTGTACTGTAATTTGCCTCGGACTAAAAGAAATACGTAAATACAACCGATTTACACGATATTTTCAAAACCTGACATTACATTTCACAAGAGGTAGGTGAGTCCATCATAATACTATATAAAAATATATATTTCAATTTGTCATAACATTCAATTCAGTCCATCCATTCAAGTCTAAAGCATATAATCAAATCATTCATTTCTTTTACTTAATCAGAATAGCCCGATGAACATTAGCAAAACGGTTCGGATACTAAAGTATCTACACCATACTAGAGAGCATAGTAATGCTATATAGAGGCACTGAAATGCAAAACAAGGCACCGAAGTGCAATCTCGTACGAACCCTATTGGCATGCCAATTGTATCCTAATCCTTTACTAACTTCAAACGTGCATTTAAAAAAAATTCAAAACATTTACATTGCTGTAGCAATTCCATAAATTGAATCATATGACATAACCATTTCATATCCATTCAGAACTCTACATGATTCATAGTTATCACATACGTATAACTTTACAGTTTAGTCTAAAACTCATATTTTGTATTATTTAGTAAATAATTCAAAATATACTATACATACAAGCATCTATAACAAAAATTATTGTCTATTAAAACATATACATACAATATAAACGTACATGCTAAAATTGACGATAATTGAAGTGTCAAGGACTAACCAACAACTTTCCCCTTTCCTCGATTATCTATCGGCTGATTCAAATCTTGATCTATATGATTATTCATTTCCAAGTATAAGTGTTAATTGCCTTATAATATCTTATTCAAGGCATATGACAACTTAATTTCATTTTACAAAATTTCGCTAAAGTTTCACATTTTATTCAATTTAGCCTCTAAAATCAGAACTATCATAATTTTCACATTTAAGCTTTGTTTTATGATCTGATTTCATTTTCATCCTTCTACAACCCTCTAAATTAAATAATTATAGGAATTTCATGTCTAATTTGACATATTTGCATTTTAGTCCTAAAACTCAAAACTAACAAACTCCACTTTACAAATTAGCCCTATTTCATATCCAAGCTTCAAATCCTACCATTTAACATAAAAAAAACTCAAAAATCATCAATGAAAACTTTTAAAACCTTTGACAATTTTACTATTCAATACTCGGAATATCTAGATTAAGCTACAACGATCTCAAAAATATAAAATTTATTAAAAAGGGCTTCAGAGAGCTTACCATGAAAGGGCCGATTGTTTGAAGTATTCAACAATGGTGTTTCTATTTTATCTTGATGAAGAAACAATAATGAGAAGTAAAAAATAATGAAGAAACACTATAATAGCTTGCTCGATGAAGTCTCAATATTCAGTTACTGTTTTACGTATGGATGGTAAATTAAGGATAGATTTATGTATGTAAAGTAATTGTCCTGGCTAAGTATAGAATTTTTTGTAATTCGCCATTTGGTGAACTTTTAATTTTGTCGAGCTCTAAGGTTTGGCATTCTATTAAGTATCTGCCTACCCCAGATGTTTTGGGTGAACTTGTTAAGTTCGCAATTGTTTAGATTTGTTTATTACTTTAGAGTATGATGATTTGGTTAGTTAAGTTGAGATTTAGTTAGAAATGAACTAGACTACTGTATATGATAAGACTTAAAACTTCTTAAGTGTGCTTAATCACGAGAATCAAGAGTGTTAATGGAATTATCTAATTTTTCCACTAATTCTTGTCTTTGTTGCTTAAGTATATAAGAATAGAGGTGATCTTTTTGAAACACTTTTACACCTTCTTTTTTGAGTTCCTCTGTAAATCTATAAAAAACCTAAGTTTAGAAGAAGTTCATCGAAGTGAAGGTTCGTAGTATTTAGCTAGCACCTACGTTAGTACCAACTCCCTAGTAATTACTGATGAACCCTTAGGCTATTATTGAAGTCATTTACGTGTTTTTCGTATTGCATGCATAAATGTTAGAATGGTGTATGAGAAAAGAAGCTTCCTGGTTCTTGATTAAGTATGTAACAACCTGATTTTGGGCCTAGTCGGAACAATGGTTTAGGGACCACAAATCTGACGAGGAAAAAATTATTTTTATTACTTTTTTATGGTCTACGATTTCGTTCGAAAATTTTGACGTTTGGGCACTCAATTTAGTCAAAATGACTAAATTGTAAAAAGTGCAAAAGTTGAGGTCTACATGCTAGAGGTGTCCAATTATTATGAAATTTTAAGTTGGAGGTCCTTATATGATAATTAGGCCATTGGTTACTTTTTTGGACAAAAATGGACATGAAATAGAATATTTTTAAGTTAGGGGCATTTTGGTCATTTAAGAATTAAAATGAATTAAAAACAAAATTAAAAACTAATTTTTTTCCATCTTCAACCCCTTGGCCGAAACTTCCATGGAGAAACCATGTCTAGGGTTTTTCAAGCTTCCAAGCTCGATTGTAAGTCCGTTCTGGCCCCATTTTAAATGATTTTTACATTTTTGAAATCCTCGTAACAAGATCTATCTATTTCTACCACTAATTTGAGATATGGTTAAAGTCTAGGGTTTTGACCCATGATGAATATGTGTCTAGTTTTGTGTTTAATGGTAGAAAATGCATGTTTATGGTTAGAGAAATGACTTTTACTATGTGATTTTCGATAAAAATGCCTAAAAGGACTAATTTGTAAAAGTTATAAAAATTGTCATAAAAGTGTGAATTAGTGGAAATTGTGGGCTGATTTAGTTATGAAAATGGTTCAACTAGGCATGAAATAAAAGGAAATTGAATCATTTTACGAGCCTAGGGGTAAAAGTGTAAATATGACAAAGTTTAGGGGCAAAAATGTAATTTTTCCAAATGTGAATTTAGGCTAATTTGAGTAGCAAGATGAATAAATGAGTTAAATGTGTTGTTATAGATCAAGGAAAACGAGTTTCAGAATTAGAACGGGGGAAAAACAAAGAATATGACGAATAAGTCCTTTTCACCGATTGTGCTACTGAGGTAAGTTTGTATGTAAATAATACATCGTTTTTTTTATTTATGTCCTAATATTTTGTTATATTGTATGAGATATGGTTGAATATGGAGTAATTATTTGATGTAAATTATGAATTGTGATTGATTATGGATGAATTGGTAAAATGTTGAAAAGTGAGAATTCCCAGTTGAACCTTCGGAATAGAAAAGATACGAATGAGGTAGTTAGGTCACATGTCTGGTACTAAGTTTAGGCCACTATGTGTACAAGAGAGCTACGAGATGGTTTTAGGTCACAAGTTTAGTACTAAGTGCAGGCTACTACGTGTACCAGACAGATAGGTCGCATGTGTAGTACTAAGTGCAGGCTACTATGCGTACCTGATAGCTTCGATCACATGTGTGGTACTAAGTGCAGGCCACTATTTGTAAGTGATGGTTTTGGTCACATGTGTAGTACTAAGTGCAGGCTAATATGTGCACCAGATAGCTTCGGCTACAAGGGTGGTACTATGTGCAGGCCACCATGTATCTGTTATTATTCCAATGAATCCAACAGGAAATTGACTAAGTAAAAATACATGTGATCATGTAACGACTAACTGTAATTGAATATGATTATGTGGTGAATAAGTGTAGGTATAAGTGTTAAAATTTATGAAAAATGTGCCCGATATTTGATCGAACATTCGGTAAGATGAAATGGAGTAAGTGAAATTATGAAGAGTAAATTTAGCAACAAAATAGTTTTGGACAGCAGCAGTTGTGTGACTTTGAAAAATCACCAAAAATGGTGAAAATCGAATTAGAGGTTGAATAAGATATGAAATTAAATCTAAATGAGTCTATTTTTATATAAAAGAAATGGTGTAAACAAAAGAATTTCATATTCTGTGATATTTAAATTTTTGTGAGACAGGGTCAGAATGATGTTGGAATCCCCTATTCCGAATTTGGAAAATCATTTAACATTTTATAAAAATAATTATGGTTTATAATTTATATGATTAAATTTATTAATTAGTATAATTTCAAAAGGAACAAACGGGAATATTATCCAAATTCTGTATGATGAGATAATTAATTTTAGTGCAGAGGGGTCAGAACTGTCAAATACCAAAATAGGGGAGACTTTAAAGAATAAACTGTACTTATTGGCTAAAATTTTTTTTTTTAAAATTTTATGGTAAGAAGATATGTGAGTCTAGTTTTAGGGAAAATTATCGGATCTTAATTTGGAGTTTCGTAGCTCAAGATATAAATAATTTAGTTACTGTGACTCGAGTAGATAGCTTGAGATGAACATGAATAAATAGTGGAACTATGTGCAATTATGATTGTATTATCTTGAGAACATATTGTGAATATTTATAAAATACTATTAATAAATCACTTATTATTTACATACCTACTTACTAAGCTATAATTCTTACCCCCTTCCTTTCCTTTTTCCTATAGTGTCACAGATGCTAGCTCGAGTTGGAGGTCGTCGGAGATTCTATCACACTAACAAGTTATTGATTGGTATTGTATCAATGATCTTCAAGTATTTTTAAGTCTATGACATGTATAAGGACTTGATTATGTGTGAATATGTTATTATGAGTTGGCCTAGAATGTTGGCCTATGCTATTTGATGGTTATTGTTGTATAAGGCCATTTAATGTGGCTAATAATTGTTATGTTATAAGTCTATGATGATGCATTTCAACGATGTGTATGCTTGCATGTGTTGAATGAGTAAATGTGTGATAATTATGAGTGGTAAATGTGATTGGTTGTGTAAGTTGCATGATGTGAATGGTTAACTGTGTGTGTGTGATTATGCATGATGAATGTGGTTTGCAAATGGTATGTGGATGTCTTACTGTGGATGTTTGAATGCTTAATAATACCATGTTGTGTGATGATAAATTCGTATAAGTGTATAAGTGTTTTGGGGTGGCAAAGGGCTTGGTAAATAGCCTTACTTGTGGTCACAAGGGCGTGTATCTCGGCTGTGTGAAGGACATGGCCTTGGACATGGGCGTGTGCCCCTATTTTTCAAGAAATTTTTCAATGTTTTCCAAAGTTCTCGGTTTAGTCCTGGACCACTTCCAAAGTATGTTTTGGGCCTCGTAGGTCCATATTAGGGACTTTGTGATGAAAATTGAAAAGTTTTAAATTTGAATGGAAATTTGTGACTCAGAAATGATCGGTTATATGTGATTAAGTCTGGTAATGCCTTGTACCATATTCCGGCGACGGATACGGGTAAAGGGTGTTACAAAGTATTATCGATTCTTGCATGCATGTTAAGGTTTGATAGATTGATGATCTGATGTGTAGAAGTATCTTTCTTTTAGCTAAAAACTAATGAGAGTCCAAGCAATTAAGGCAAAGGACTTGCTTTATAGATTTGTGCTAGAGTTTTTCGGGAGTTCCTTCTTATTTCCATGTATTGTAAATTTCATTGTTATCTAACTTGTGTAAGGTAAGTAACCTTGTTTAGAGATGCATGAAGGATATATGTGTGGATAATGTTGTCCAGTGTTGTCAGTTTGATTTCAATCAGTCTTTGTTATGAAGTAAGTACCATCCTTTATGCTTAAACCACTACCATATATTTATAATATATGAAATATAATCTGTGGTAATGGAGAAGAGGAGATATGTTGTAGTGTAGCCTCTTGTAGGGCATTGCAAACCAGACTGGCAGATCACGATAAAACATACTATTCTGAATGAGAACAATATAAGGAGTTAGGGAGGAGCATGTATGTGAATGAGACTGTATAGTATGTTTTTGACTCTGAATTCTGGGTACGTGGCTGGCATAAAGATGGGTTCTCTAAGTTGTGTTAAGTTGTCGTACAATATATGCCCATGTGTTCAGTAAATTGGTTTACTAAGTCTATCTGTGTTCTGTACACACCATTGGGCATACTATGAATATAATGTGTAAGTCAATTTGAAAGGTTCAGTTATGTTGTAAGTAATGATATGTATGATTTCTCTTTAGAACTCACTAAGTTCATATGAACTTATTTTGTTAAGTTTCCCTTCTTAGGCTAGCGGACTAAAGGAAAAATGTTTGCTAGAAAGACGCCAGAGAGCTGTTGCTATAGTAAGCTGTAGACCCATACTACTCACTTGTAACACAACAAACACAGATAAGTTCACTAGAACTTAGTGAGTATTTTAGCAGTTACCTATGGGATAATTGCACACAGCCATTGATGAATTAAAGGTCGATCTTAATGTTGTCATCCTTTATCCTACCTTTCATGATTGCCATTCTTATTTCCCCTTTTTTCGCACACCATAGCTATCATACCTCACTCGAAAGTCATTCCTTTCCCTTCAAATTCTTCAACACATCACTGATGTCCTTCCTTCTGAACCTTTTTAACTCTTTATCTTTTTTCCAAAGATTAATACAACCAAAACATCCTTACTCTTACATGCTTATCTCTACGCTGTTGTTTCATCATAGCTCAAGAATGGAATCGTGCATTGATGACGGATACCACTTTCAAACATACAATTCTTAAATTCTTATTTAGATTACACTTTAATTACTGACTCGCTACTTATCTTTCTCTGCAACTCACTAATTCCAACCAAGTCTTAGTATTATAAAATACCTTACCATGTAGTCCATAGATACAGCTTGCCCTTAACAACTCCACTGATTATGCTTAAGAGCCATACAAAACACGCCACTAGGGAAACTCATTAGATAAGCCATGAAGGCCTTACTGTGAAACGCCACAAAAATATCTTTCAAGCTCTTCACTAAGAATCCTATTAAGACACGCCTCAGGGCAGCCCATCCGGAGTACGCCATGAAGGCTATACTTGCAAGGTTCACTATAGAGGCTATCCTTTCATATTTTGCCACAAAGGCTACTCCTTCATGATTCGCCATAAAGGCTACTTTTTTCATATTTCACCAAAAAGGCTACTATTTCATGATCTACCACAAAGGCTACTATCTTCTTGATGTGTCTACAATATGGATTTGTGTAAACTCATGTTATATGAGGATTACCCATCATCGTCCTAGGACACACAGAGAACCCCATTGGGTAATCACCGTCCTTTAGTTCCTTTCAGAAGGTGCCATGGCCATGGGATTTTCCTTCAAGATTCATATAAGAGATCATTCTCTTAGTCCCAACGGACCCTTGTAGAATCCACCGCGATGAACAGACATAAATTCATTTAACAGACTCTTCATGCATTGACAACATTTGGGACTCAACACTATAATGCATTAACTTACCCTCTAACTAATTCTCATATATTCCAATATTTACCAAATGTACCCATACAAAAATGCTTCAACATTAGGATACCTATCACATACTTAAATTGCCAGATTTCAAAAAAACTATAAATGTTATTCCCAGCAAACATTTTTACTGAACTTTTCTAGCTTCTGTTTCATAGTTCAATCAATTTCCACAAAGTATCTTATATGAATAGTATACATGTAGGAGTCAACTTGGGGACTCACCTGATTCTCACCTACTTTAGTTCAAAACACTAGACCCAGACTTCCATCGTGAAAAACAAGAACTACTACTTGACATGGAGTAATCACAGGTGAAGATCCAAATCTACAACTCCAGCTTGAAAGAGAAAGAAATATTGTAAGTTTTTTAAGGTTCAGTAACAATACTTATTGATGAAGGTAGAAGGAAAACTCTCTTTTCTAATTCAACTATCTATAAAAATAACCTAAGCCCTTATTGGAACTTAACACGTGTCTCAAACTTTCAAGATTGCCATTATAAATGGTCTACAACTGTAAATGGAAATCCAATATTTTTAAAAGGTTAGGTTCATCCTTTTGACCCTTCCTAACCTCCTCATTAGAAGTAACTAGCAGAATAACTCAATAAACTAGGCATACAATACCTTTGGTGATAACCCAATTCACCCAAAAAATCCTTAATACTCTTATCAATCCCTTCGTCTTTACAACTCAACACACTCAGAGAACACTCCTTACATAATACTTTAACGTCAAATTTGTACCCAACCTATGTGCCGAAAGTATCAACTGAGCAGATAGGACTGCATCTCATAGATTTCTCTCATTCTACTCGTCCGTTTCAAGGACCCACCAAAACTGGGCATTATAGAAATGTTTATAAAGTAATAGCTCATCACATGTTTTATACTTTTAAATTTGTAAAGTTTTGTAAGATTTCACTTTCATTGAATGATTTGTATAGAATTAGTCAGATTTTATATTGTGACACATCATACTCGAATCCAATTGTCGGGTTGGGTATGACATGTAACTGCCCGATTTATACCCTATTCGGAACTGTGGTTTTGAGACCCCAAATTTGAGTTCAGAAAAATATTTTAATATTAATTTTGGTATTTATAGTATGTGATTAAGCATGTGTGAAATTTCTGTGTGAAAATTTTATCGGTTGTATGCTTAATTTAGAAAAAAGGACTTAATCGTATAAAATGTAGAAGTCGTGTGCTGATTGTTAAAGTGTCTAATTATCATGGCTTTCTAAATGAGAAGTCCTTATGTTGTTAATAATCCATTCAAGGGATGGATGGACAAAAATGGGCTTTAGTTAGTGGATACTTAAATGAATTAATGAAGGGTAAAATGGTAAATATGCATTAATGTTAATATAATTAACATAAAACAAAAATTGATGGCCATTACCATCTTTATCACCACCAAATATTGAAGAAAAGAGAGGGTTTTAAGCTTTGTAAACTTCGGCCATCAAGTTCTTTGATTCAAGGTTAGTTTTTGTTCGATTTTTGATAATTTCTACATTTTTGTGATCATTGCTTAGTGTTCTAGCTAGGCCATGCTTCAATTTTAGAATTTGATGATGATTTTGAGATATGTCATTGCTGAATGTTTGAGCTTTGTGATAGTTGATGGTGAAATATGAAAGTTTGATGTTAGGTTAACATATTTTGTTTTTGATTTTTTTGGTGAAACTAGCTATTTTGGGCTAAATTGTGAAAATGAAAAATTGGAGGACTATGTGAAATAAATGAAATATATGGGCTTGTATGGCCTAGAGGAAAATTCGGCTAGGCATATGTTAAGTGAAATTAAGTGAATTTGATGATTTTTTGAAATAGGGACTAAAGTGTCGAAATGTGAAAATGTGAGGGCTATTTTGTAAAATGCACTAAATATATGTGTTTGGACTAAATTGAATGAACTAGTAATTGAATGAGCTAAATTTGAATATGTATAGACCAAGAAAGGAGAGATTCGGATCGAGATCGAGGTAAAGACAAAGTATTCGATTGATCGACCAGTTTCAGTATTTCGACGTCTGAGGTAAGTTCGGATATAATACTAGTTGTTAAATTATATCTTTGTGATGTGAATTGAATAAACGTATAGTTAATGAATTTGAAATGTTAAATATGAGATTGAGAAATGTGGCACTAAGGGTGCGAAATTAAATCGAAACAGAGTTGAATAGCACTGTGTGTGCGAAGTAATGGAAGCTTCGGCTTTACTGACTGGCACTGTTGTGCAAATACCGAATTAAGTTCGGTTTTGTATTGAGGCACTAAGTGTGTGATGTTAATTAAACTTCGGCTATGATTTGGGCACTAAGTGTGCGATTGAGTTGAAAAGATATCGAACAGTGAATGTGATATGGTATCGAGCATCGAATTGCATGAACATATGTTAACTAAGTGTTGGCAAAAGGTATGTCTAAACCTATGTGGTTGATGATAGTTTTTAAGGTTGAAAGAATGGATGTTAAGCATATGGTTGAGGTTGACAATGTGCCTAATTGTGCATCTATATATGTGATGGTTTAATTATGCATTGATATTGTTTTATTGAGTAGTATGTATTATATTACGAACTTACTAAGCTTTGAGAGCTTATTGTGTGATGTGTTTCTCTATTTTACAGTGTCAGTAAAGCTAGCTCGGATTCGGGGATCTTCAGCATCTCTATCACACTATCAGCTATCTATTTCAGTACTTTTGAAAGATGTACATATTTGGTATATGGAATGTATAGGCTAGTAAATATGGTGCATCTTGAGGTGTTGGACCTTGCCATGTGACATGGCTTGGATGTTAAATGATTTTGGTTATTTTGTGTGAGCTATGTAAATGATGAAGGTTGTAACAACCCGATTTTGGGCTTAGTCGGAACAGTGGTTTCGGGACCACAAACCCAATGTTGAGAAATTTATTTTATTTATATTTTTATGTTCTACAATTTCACGGAATAATTTCGTGAAAATCTCATTCGAAAATTTTTACGTTTGGGCACTCAATTTAGTCAAAAGGACTAAATTGTAAAAAGTGCAAAAGTTGAGTTCTACATGTTAGAGGTGTCCAATTGTTATGAAATTTTAAATTAGAGGTCCTTAAATGATAATTAGACCATTGGTTAAGTTGGTGGACAAAAATGGACATGGATGGGTATGTTTCAAAAGATTTTTTAAGGGGCATTTTGGTAATTTAGTGAATTAAATGAATTAAAAACAAAATTTAAATGCCAAATTTGTCCATCTTAAGCTTAGGCCGAATTTAACATGTGGGAAGCCATGAATAGGGTTTTCAAGCTTTCCAAGCTTCATGGTAAGTCCATTCTAGCCCCGTTTTTCATGTTCTTTACGTTTTTGGAGTCCCGGTAACTTGATTTTGCTTATTCTAGCAATAATTTAACCTCGGGTTCATATTTGGAAAAATACCCATAGGTAAAATGTGCTTATTTGGATGTTTTATGGCAGAATATGAAGCTTAGAATTATGTTAAACAACCTTTACTAAGCGATTTTAAGAGAAAACGAGTAAAACGACATAATCGGCAAAAATACCTAATGTACATAAGTGCATGTTAGAGCAAGAATTTGATGTTGCCATAGAAGGGAAAAATGATCAGCATGTTATAAAACATAAGAATAAGGGATGGAGTTTAATTTTCGAGCCTAGGGGCAAAATCATAATTATGAAAACAATTTAGGGGCAAGATTGTAATTTTTCCAAAGTTTGAGTTAGGGACTGTTTTGAATAGTACAATAAATAAATAAGTGAAATGTGATGTTTTATGACCCCGAAAAATGAGATTTGGACCTAGAACGAGAGGAAAATAAAAAATCTAGAAAGTTGGTAAAATGGTCGTTTTGGTATCGAGGTAAGTTCATATGTTTAATAAGCATTTAATTATGCATATTTGAATGATAAATTTATATTTTGGCCATAAATATTTTAGTATTGAGTTTCAGATATAATGATTAATGTTCGATAATAATTTGATATTGGAAAGAGAACTTGTATAATTTATATGTAAGACCATATTTTGTATTATGGCTTTGTATGATAACAGGAAAGTATTGACTAGCATAGTTTGATGAGAATAAGTTAAGTTGATGATATGATGAGATTGAGAATGTAAGTATGTAAGTTGAGTAAAATTTTATTATTATGCAATTATTGTTATTAGTATTGTTATTATTGAGTTATGCGACTAACCTTGAGAATTTGAGCAAGTATGTTTCAGCTATGACTTGACAAGGCATTGATATCTCAAAGTCCATGGCCATACCATGGAAATTAAGGAAGAATTGACGGAAAATTCCATGTATATAACATGGCATTTAAGGAGGAATTGACGGTTAAGGATACCATGTAAGACCATGTCAAGACATGGAATTGGTAAGGTAAGGATCCCGTGTAAGACCATGTCAAGACATGGCATCGGCATTGATTAAGGACTCCATGTAAGACAACATCAAGATGCGGCATTGGCATTAAGACAAAGATACCATGTAAGACCATGTTTGGAACATGGCATTTGGTAAGACAAGGATACCATGTAAGACCATGTTTGGAACATGGCATTTGGTAAGATAAGGATACCATGTAAGACCATGCCAAGGCATGTCATTGATAAGTTCTATAAGGCAAGGAAATCATGTAATACCATGTTAAGACATGGCATTGTTGAGTTACTATAAGGCAAAGGTCCCATGTAAGACCATGCCAAGGCATGGCATTGGTGAGTTCATAAGGCAAGGATACCATGTAAGACCATGTCAAGACATGGCAATGGTAAGTTCAAAAAGGAAAAGGTTCTTGAGTAATCCAAAGAGTAAGTCAAAGAAATGACAAGGTGAGAACATGAAGAAAGAGTACATGTATGCATTTAAGGCTTATTTAATATTGAGATTGTAAGTAATTGAGATTATCAAGTATTAAGTAAGTGATGAGTTTTCAGTTATGCTTGTGACACTTTATGACATGATTGGCAATATGCCTATATTATGAAAGTGACCTTAAGTGAATCTTAGGAATAACTAATTATGTTGATGATGTGTGCATTTGGTTGAGAATCATGTATTAGGCTTTTGAGCCATATCAAATTGAGAGATAAGATGTTTAGTATATTTGTTTTATAATGCTTTGGATATTTGTGAAAACATAAAATGCTAGTGATACTCATGAAATTATTGTTATGCTAATTACAAGCTTAAGTCTTTGGTGTTATGTATGTTTAAATAGAAGTGAATGCAAAGAAAATATGAAAGAATGAAATTAGCATTAAAACAGTTTAGACAGCAACAGTTATGTGAATTTGAAAAATCACCAAAAATAGGGGAAATTGAATTAGAAAGTGAATACGATATAGAATTAAATCTTATTGTGTCTATTTTCATATGAAAGAAACAATGTAAGAAAAGGAATTCTATATTCTAAAATATTTGAATTTTAGTGAGACAAGGTTAGAATGAGTTTCAGAATCCCCTGTTTCAACTTTGGAAAATCATTACACATTGTAAAAAAATAATTATGAGATATAATTTATATGCTTGAAATATTAAATGAGTCTATTTTCATTAGAAACAAGTGGAAACAGCATATAAAAACTGTACAATGAGATAATTGATTATTAGTGAAGAGAGGTTAGAACCCTTGGATAGTGTAATAGGGGAAAATTAAATGAATAAAATTTACTAATTGGAAAGACA
Organism: Gossypium bickii; assembly: GCA_025503065.1. NCBI lineage: Eukaryota > Viridiplantae > Streptophyta > Magnoliopsida > Malvales > Malvaceae > Gossypium > Gossypium bickii. The sequence goes on from CP106709.1 coordinate 62,289,423, forward strand.
AAAAATTCTAGAAATTTTTTGATATCAAGATATGTGAGTCTAGTTTCAAGGAAAATTAGCGGTTTGTAATTTGGAGCTCTATGGCTCAAGAAATAATTAATTTAGTGATAGTGATTCAAGTAGACAGATTAATGTGAACATGAGTAATAAGGTATAAGCATGTCATTTAATGATTGTATCAATTTGAGAACTTGTTGTGAGGATTTGTCTCATTGAGGCTTTGGTAAGGCTACAAATGAGTAAGTTGGGAAAGTAAGAACTTAGCATTATTTATGCAAGTTATGACAGCTTAGTAGTAAGCTAAATTCATTGCTAATGCTTATTATTTTTACATGTGAACTTACTAAGCTTTATAAGCTTACCCTCTTTTCTTTCCCATGTTTCAGAGTCCTATTAGACAAGCTCGGGCTAGAGGTTGTCGGAGATCGCTTCAAACTATCAAGCTATCTATGGGTATCTTTATTTATAAATGATTTAAGTTATGGCATGTATAGGGGCTTGACTAAGTCATTTTGTATATGTGTTAATTAATTTGACCTAATGCATTGCTTCATAATGGTAATAAGGATTATTCTGTATTTGGCCACGAGTGTGGCTCATATTGATCATGGAGTTATAATGCTTGTGTATGCATGTGTTTGTTAAAGTTTAAATTATAAGCGAAATTTCATGGCTCGGATTTTGGTAGAATGTATTCTTAAGGCTGGTAATACCTCGTACCCGGTTTCGGTGTAGGATACGGGTAAGGGGTGTTACAAAGGTGGTATGAAATAGTGAGATTGGAAATGGTATATTTCATGCTTGAATTAGTTGATGGAAATGGTGTTTTAAGTGTGAATTATTGGCTTGACTAAATGATGTTTAGATTACATGATTTGAGTTGTGAAAATGGTGCTTTGGATAAACTTATTTGAGATGATATTGAGTATGGAAATAGATGATGTTGATGATGATTATTTGGTGAGTATATTGGTATGTTTTGGTTGTCAATTGAGGTATAAATGCATGAGATTTGAAGCTTGTTGTGATTTTAAAGTGTGGATGGTAATTTGGCCTTGAAAATGGCCTATAATTGCTCACACGGTTGAGCATACGGGCGTGTGGCTCGATCGTGTCTTTCAAATTTGTAATTTGAAACAAGTCAGACTCGACCAGGGGCAAGACACATGGGCGTGTGACTGGTCATGTGGTGTAAGTCAGTTTCGACCACGGGTGAGGCACACGGGTGTGTCTCAAGCCGTGTGGACAAGTTAGAAATTATGCGTGTGAGGCACATGGCCTATCCACACGGGCGTGTGACTCTGTAACTTAGAAAAATGTTTGAATTTTAGAAATTTTCATATGTGTTCGGTTTAGTCCTGACCCCTTTCTAGCATGTATTTAAGGTTTCGTAGACCTCATTAAGGGACTATATGTTTATATTTGGATATGTTTGATTGATATTTGACTTTGTGTTGTGAAATGAATTTAAGTGTTCCGAAATGATTGGTAATGCCTCTGAACCCTATTCTGACGACGGTTTCGAGTTGGGAGTGTTCATTTTATTGGTATCAAAGCTACGGTTTAGTCGATTCTTGGACTAACGTAGAGCGTGTGAGTCTAGCTATACATGCCATATATAAAATTACGATAGCGTGATGAATCTTGACAGTTGAAAATGTTATTTGATATAGTAATGGATCCTGATTGAGCAGTTACTGACGATGTTGAGAGTAATCAGCCTGCTCCCGTTCAAGGGACAGTGCCGACCACATCTAGGCCGAATGATAGTAGCCAATAGGGAGAGGCTAAGCAAGCCCTTTTCAAAAAATGATGAGTGAGTGGTTTTCGAAGTTCGCTTGAACGAATCCGGCTGCTCCATAACCTCCACCCCCACAAGTACCGTTGTGCCATAAGTGACCGATCCGATCCGATTGAATAAACCTCCTGTAGATAAAATTCGAAAGTATGGGGCCGAAGAGTTTAGGGCCACAGCTGATGATGATGCTGAGAGAGTTGGGTTTTGGCTTGAGAATACAGTCTGAGTGTTTGACGAAATGTCATTGACTCCTGATGAATGTATTAAATGTGCAGTTTCCTTGTTGAGAGAGACGACATATAGCTAGTGGAAGACATTGATATATGTGGTTTCGAGAGAGAGAATCACCTGGGATTTCTTTCAAGTTGAATTCTGAAAGAACTATATCAGTCAACGATTCATAGATCAGAAACGTAAAGAGTTTCTAAAGCTGAAATAGGGTCGTATGTCAATTACGGAGTATGAACGAGAGTTTGTGAGACTGAGCCAATATGTGCAGGAATACTTGTTGGTTGGAATAATTGACATAAATGAATTTGTTGTGTTAGTTGAAAGAGCCGAGGAGCTTAGTAAAGAAAAGAAGAAAGCTGATTCTAAGGCTAGAGAGGAAAGAAAAAGATCGATGAGTAAGTTGTCTCAACCTTAAACGAAGAAATTTAGAGATGTAAGAAATCATTCAAATGCTTCGTTTGGACATTCGGGTAGAGATCATGTGAGACAAAGTGTTTGCCCAAGAACTCAAATTTCGACCGAATCAAGTGTTGGAAGTGTTACACGCAACAAGCCTGAGTGTAGATAGTGTGGAAAATGACACGTTGGAGAATGCTGGGGCAAGTACAATAATAGAACTTGTTATAAATGTAGATCACGAGATCATTTCATTCGAGATTGCCCAGAGTTAACTAAGAAAGATAATGTTCAGAGTGCGAGACCGAGTAATACGACGGCTAGGGGTAGATCACCCAAGAACACCAAAAATGTGAGTGGTAGTCAGGGAGGGACGATGGATACAACTGTGAGATCAGAGGCGAGAGCACCTGCCCGAGCCTATGCTCTACGTGCACGAGAAGAAGCGTCATCTCCATACGTCATTACTGGTACTTTCACTCTATTTGATATTGATGTGATTGTGATTGCATTAGTAGATCCAGGTTCTACTCATTCCTATGTGAGTGTGAATCTAGTATCAAGTTGTGATTAGAGTATCGAACCCCTTAGGCAAGTGTGTCTTGGTGGATAAAATATGCAAGACTTGTCCATTAATGTTTCGGGATGTTTGTTTTCCGGCAAATTTGATGTTGCTACCATTCGATGAATTTGGTATCATTTTGGGTATGGATTGGCTCACTTTGCATCATGCTATTGTAAATTGTAAACGGAAGAGTATTGATTTGAGAAGTCAGAATGGTGAGATAGTTCGTATTGAATCCAGTGAGTTGAATGGGTTGCCAGCTGTTATATCTTCGATGAAAGCTCTGAATTATGTAAAAAAGGGTTGTGAAGCTTATCTCGCATATGTGATAGATACAAAAGTGACAGAAAAGAAAGTTGAATATGTACCTGTGGTATGTGAGTTTCCAGATGTGTTTCCTGAAGAACTACCGAGATTACCTCCAATACGGGAAGTCGAGTTTGGTATTGATTTAGTACCGGGAACAACTCCTATCTCAATAGCTCCGTATAGGATGGCATCAACAAAATTAAAAGAATTAAAGTCGCAATTGCAAGAGTTAACAGATAGAGTATTTGCACGACCGAGTTTCTCGCCCTGGGGTGCTCCTGTGTTGTTTGTGAAAAAGAAAGACGGTACTATGAGGATGTGTATTGATTACCGACAGTTGAACGAAGTGACGATAAAGAATAAGTATCCCCTGCCATTTATTGATGATAGCTGAAAGGAGCTACAGTGTTTTTGAAAATAGATTTGAGATCGGGTTATTACCAGTTGAGAGTTAAAGAATCAGATGTACCGAAGACTGCTTTCATAACAAGGTACGAACATTATGAATTCTTAGTTATGCCTTTTGGACTAACGAATGCTCCTGTAGTATTTATAGATTTGATGAATCGAATATTTAGACCGTACTTAGATCTCTTTGTTGTGGTGTTCATTGATGACATTCTGATTTATTCCTGTGATGAGACGCAACAAGACGAGCATTTGTGTAACACCCCAAACCCGGTCTAAACGCTACACTCGAGTCTAGCGTGCTACGGGAAAGAAAATGCTTTAAAAACCAGTTTGTCAACTTTATTGGGGGAGGAAACCCTTGGAAAACTTTTTTTGTTTTTAGAAATCGAATATGAGTTTGATGAAAAATTTAAAACGTGCTAAGACTTATCTTTAGAAAATTATTTGCTTGGTTGTTTATCCATATCATTTACTTAATCAGTGAACATTAAGAAAAAACGTACTTATCGAGGTTTTAAGAAAAACAACCAATTTAGGTTTATCAAGTATGCCTGTCGAAAGTTATAAAAACAAACAAATATAACATCCAAAAATTAAAAGTTAGGCGGCCTTATTACAACGATGTAAAACCAAAATTAAAGTAAAACAACTAAGTTCAATCAAAAAACTTTGAAACAAAACAATTGTTGAGCATAGCCACCTCGAGTCCGCTCCGGCTCCGTATCCACGATCTAAGTCTGATCCACAAAAATGTAAAGGAAGGGGTGAGTCACCGAGACTCAGTGTATAAATCCCCATCCCTAGAAAATCATGCTCTTACACAAGTTCATACAATAATATGCAAGTCATGCAACCCACCTAAGCATCCATCCGGTCTCCTGTTTCTACCCTTGAGGTACCAAACCACTGGTGGTGCCAAACCACCTGTAAACCGGTTACAAAATATCATATGTGGTACCAAACCACTGGTGGTGCCAAACCACTGAGACTTAGTCACAATTTATAGTATGTGGGGCCAACCCACTGTGTGATACCAAATCACTGGTGACATTCCAATAGATCATACTTCCCCCTCCTCTCATCTCCCATAACTCATAGTTATGCTAACTGTACTAGTATGATCATGCTCAACATGCAAGTATCATGTATACAAATTATCATGCTTTCATAAATTACAGTCAATACAGAAATTGTCACAACTTACCCGGCATCCTCACTTTTACCCACAAGGGTATTTCAACAACCATAGCCGTCACTCCGGCTTTTAACAACACATAACAAACCGAAAATCACAACTAACCTAGCCCATATGGCATTCGGCCAGAAAGAAAAGAACAGGAAAGGGCCATTTGGCCACCTACCATCAACCACTCACCTTCAGCTTTCCAAACTCGGCACTTCTGGCTATAGCAAGATAGGGTTCGGCTTCTAGAGATTGAGAGGAGAAATCGATAGACATAAAAACAGATGATTCGGGTTAGATCTTGATAGAAAGAAAGGAAGAAATCGCAAAGGAAAGAAATCTCGAAACTTACCAGATTACTAAGGAACATGCGGCTTATGGTGCACCTTCGGGAAAATTAAACCACCCTTGAATAATCGGCTAGGAAAGAAGAAGTATGAATCGAGGAGATTCGATTTTTACAAGAATTTTGGAGAGGGAACAAAGCTAGGAAATTTTGGCTAGAAGAAGGAAAGAAAGAAGAGGATTTCAGTTTTGAGAGAAGAGATGTAAAAGTGAAAAAGAAAATTGAAAAAAAAGATGATACTAGCCACCCAAATTTTGACAACACACACATATGCACAGAGTTGGAGTTTCGGCCAACTCTCCCCTTTCCTGATAACTTTTATCCATCCATTATCACATCCTTTATCCTTCCTCCCTAATTATCCTCATTTATCACTTAAAAATAAAAGAATTAAGCTCCTAAATTGTAGCCTAAGTGCTGTCCACCCCCTTACCCTAGGAGTGCCGAATTTTAACCCATTAATTTGGGCTCCATGCGGCCATACTAGGCCCAAATCATCCTCCTAAGTGACGCCACCCTCCTGCCCACTTTAGCATTAATAAATTTTGGGCCACAAGCCCAACTTGCTACTAATTCAATAATCCAACATTAATTACTACTACCACTATTTATCAGCCACTTAACCCAGGTTTTAAAGTCCAAACCTGAGCCCAATTCACACCGTAAAGCCTTAGTGTACTAACTTAGCCATGCAACATACCAAATGCATAGACCCACAAAATCAGGATATTACAATTTGAGAATTGTGTTACAGACTCTGCGTGAGAAGAAATTGTATGCAAAGTTCAGCAAATGTGAGTTTTGGTTGCGTGAGGTTGGTTTTCTGGGGCATATTGTATGAGCTGCGAGAATACGAGTTGATCCGAGTAAGATCTCAACTAATCTAGAATGAAAACCTCTGAGAAATGTGTCTGAAGTCTGTAGTTTTTTGGGACTAACAGGATATTATAGATGATTTTTGAAAAGCTTCTCGATGATTGCAACTTCATTGACGAAGTTGCTACAAAAAGATGTTAAATTCGAGTGGTCAGAAAAGTGCCAGCAGAGTTTTGAGCAGTTGAAAGCCTTGTTGACAGAGGCGCCAGTGTTAGTTCAACCTGAATCGGGTAAAGAATTCATAGTTTACAGTGATACATCATTGAATGGCTTGGGCTGTGTGTTGATGCAAGAAGGCAAGTCATCGCTTATGCTTCGAGGCAGTTAAAGCCGCATGAAAAGAACTACCCGACACATGATCTTGAATTAGCTGCTATTGTATTTGCATTGAAAATCTGGCGTCACTACCTATTTGGTGAAAAATGTCATATTTATACCGATCACAAGAACTTAAAGTACTTGATGACTCAGAAAGAATTGAATTTACGACAGAAAAGATGGTTAGAATTGTTGAAAGATTATGAGCTTGTGATTGATTATCATCCGAGTAAAGCTAATGTAGTTGCTGATGCTTTGAGTCGAAAGTCTTTATGTGCTTTGCAAGCTATGAGTACTCAGATAGATCTATGTGATGATGGTTCAGTTTTGGCTGAGTTGAAATTGAGACTGATGTTTATACGTCAAATTTGTGATGCCCAGAAAAATGATGATGAGATGATAGCAAAACGAGCTCAATGTAATTTGAATTCTGATTCAGAATTTCGAGTTGATAGTGATGATTGTTTGAGATTTAGAGATCGGATTTGTGTTCTAAGAAATTTAGAGTTAATACAGTTGATTTTGAATGAAGCTTACAATAGTTGTTTGGCTGTTCACCCTGGGAGTACAAAAATGTATAACAATTTGAAACAATTATATTGATGGCATGGTATGAAAAGAGATATTTCTAACTTCGTATCGAAATGTTTAATAAGCCAACAAGTTAAAGGTGAACATCAGATTCCATTCAGTTTGTTACAACTGATTATGATTCCTGAGTGGAAATAGGAGAGAATCACGATGGACTTTGTGTTGGGATTGCCTTTATCTCCGGGTAAGAAAGACACAATATGGGTGATAGTTGAAAGATTGACGAAATCAGCTCATTTTGTTCCAGTGAGAACAGATTATTCACTTGACAAGTTAGCCGAATTATATATTGCTGAGATTGTTAGATTGCACGGGGTGCTACTATCTATTGTATCTAATAGAGATCCAAGATTTACCTCGCATTTTTGGAAGAAATTGCAAAAGGCTTTAGGTACAAAGCTGCATTTCAGTACCGCTTTTCATCCGCAAATGAATGGACAATCTAAGCAGATCATTCAGGTTCTTGAGGATATGTTAAGATGTTGTATTCTCGAATTTGAAAGTACATGGGAAAAGCATTTACCGTTAATTGAATTTGCATACAATAATAGTTTTCAATCTAGCATTAAAATGGCACCATATGAAGCTCTTTACGGTCAGAAATGTCGAATTCCATTGTATTGGACTAAGCTAAGTGAGAATAAGATTCATGGGGTTGATTTGATAAAAGAGACTGAGTAGAAAGTAAAAGTAATCTGTGACAGTTTGAAAGCAGCGTCAGATCGTCAAAAGTCTTATGCAGACTTAAAATGAAAAGATATTGAATTTGAGGTTGGTGACAAAGTAATTTTGAAAGTGTCTCCGTGGAACAAAATACTTCGATTTGGCCGAAAGGGCAAGCTAAGTCCTAGGCTCATCGGGCCATATGAGATCATCGAAAGAATTGGGCTAGTTGCTTATAAGTTGTTGTTGACACCTGAGTTAGAAAAGATTCATAATGTATTTCATATTGATGCTTCAAGGATACAGATCTGATCCATCGCATGTGATTGCTCTTACTGAAGTTGAGATTCAACTAGATTTGTCGTATAGTGAAAAACCAATTCAAATTCTAGCTCATGAGATCAAAGAGTTGAGAAACAAAAAAAATACCTTTAGTGAAAATGTTGTGGCACAAACATGGAGTAGAAGAGGCTACGTAGGAGTCTTAAGATGTTATGAGAGAGCAATATTCGAACCTATTCACCGGTAAGATTTTCGGGGACGAAAATCTCTAAGGGGCGATAGTTGTAATAACCCGGTTTAGACCCTCGTCAGAATAGTGGTTTCAAGACCACAAATCCAAGGTCAGAAAAATATTTTAATATTATTTTTGGTATTTATAGTATGTGATTAAGCATGTGTGAAATTTCTGTGTGAAAATTTTATCGATTGTATGCTTAATTTAGAAAAAGGACTTAATCACATAAAATGTAAAAGATGTGTGTTGATTGTTAAAGTGTCTAATTGTCATGGCTTTCTAAATGAGAAGTCCTTATGTTGTTAATAAACCATTAAAAGGATGGATGGACAAAAATGGGCTTTAGTTGGTGGATACTTAAATGAATTAATGAAGGGTAAAATGGTAAATGTGCATTAATGTTAATATAATTAACACAAAAAAAATTGATGGCCATTATCATCTTTAGCACCACTGAATATTGAAGAAAAGAAAGGGTTTTAAGCTTTGTAAAGTTTGGCCATCAAGTTCTTTGATTCAAGGTTAGTTTTTGTTCGGTTTTTTTATAATTTTTACATTTTTGTGATCGTTGCTTAGTGTTCTAGCTAGCCCATGCTTCAATTTTAGAATTTGATGATGATTTTGAGATATGTCATTGATGAATGTTCGAGCTTTGTGATAGATGATGGTGAAATATGAAAGTTTGATGTTGGGTTAACATATTTTGTTTTTGAATTTTTGATGAAATTGGTTATTTAAGGCTAAATTGTGAAAATGAGAAATTGAGGACTAAGATGTGAAATAAATGACATATGTGGGCTTGTATGGGCTAGAGGAAAATTCGGTTGGGCGTATGTTAAGTGAAATTATGTGAATTTGATGATTTTATGAAATAGGGACTAAAGTGTTGAAATGTGAAAATGTGAGGGCTATTTTGTAAAATGCCCTAAATATGTGTGTTTGGACTAAATTGAGTGAATTGGTAATTTAATGAGCTAAATTTGAATATGTATAGAGCAAGAAAGGAGAGATTCGGATCAAGATCGAGGTAAAGACAGACTATTCGATTGATCGACCAGTTTCGGTATTTCGACGTCCTAGGTAAGTTCGAATATAATACTAGTTGTTAAATTATATCTATGTGATGTGAATTGAATAAATGTATAGTTAATGAATTTGAAATGTTAAATATGAGATTGAGAAATATGGCACTAAGTGTGCGAAATTGAGATCAAGATAGAGTTGAATAGCACTGTGTGTGCGAAGTAATGGAGGCTTCAGCTTTACTGATTGGCACTGTGTGTGTGAATATCGAATTAAGTTCAGTTTTGTATCGAGGCACTAAGTGTGCAATGTTAATTAAACTTCGACTATGATTTGGGTACTAAGTGTGCGATTGAGTTGAAAAGATATCGAATGGTGAAGGAGATATGGTATCAAGCATTGAATTGCATGAACGTATGTTAACTAAGTGTTGGCAAAAGGTATGTCTGAACCTATGTGGTTGATGATAGTTTTTAAGGTTGAAAGAATGGATGTTGAGCATATGGTTGAGGTTGACAATGTGCCTAACTGTGCATCTATCTATGTGATGGTTTAATTATGCATTGATATTGTTTTATTGAGTAGTTTGTATTATATTACGAACTTACTAAGCTTTGAGAGCTTACTGTGTGATGTGTTTCTCTGTTTTACAGTGTCAGTAAAGCTAGCTCAGATCTAGGGATCGTCAGCATCTCTATCACACTATCAGCTTTCTATTTCGATACTTTTGAAAGATGTACATATTTGGTATATGGCATGTATAGGCTAGTCAATATGGTGCATTTTGAGGTGTTGGACCTTGCCATGTGAGATGGCTTGGATGTTAGATGATTTTGGTTATTTTGTGTGAGCTAAGTAAATGATGAAGGTGGTATGAAATAGTGAGATTGGAAATGGTATATTTCATGCTTCAATTAGTTGACAGAAATGGTGTTTTAAGTGTGAATTTGTGGCTTGACCAAATGATGTTTATATTACATGATTTGAGTTATGAAAATGGTGCTTTGGATAGACTTATTTGAGATGATATTGAGTATGGGAATAGATGATGTTGATTATGATTATTTGGTGCATATATTGGTATGTTTTGGTTGTCAATTGAGGTATAAATGCATGAGATTTGAAGCTTGTAGGTGATTTCAAAGTGTGGATGGTAATTTGGCCTTGAAAATGGCCTATAACTGCCCACACAGTTGAGCACACGGGTGTGTGGCTCGACCGTGTCTTTCGAATTTTTAATTTGAAACAAGTCAGACTCGATCACAGGCAAGACACACGGGCGTGTGACTAGTCGTGTGGTGTAAGTCAGTTTCGATCGCAGGTGAGGCACACGGGCGTGTCTCAGGCTGTGTGGACAAGTTAGAAATTATGCCCTATTTTGCCATGGCTTGGACACACGGGCGTGTCTGAGGCCTTGTGAGGCACACGGCCTACCCATACGGGCGTGTGACCTTTATAACTTAGAAAAATGTTTGAATTTTAGAATTTTTCGTATGTGTTCAGTTTAGTCCCGACCCCTTTCTAACATGTATTTAAGGTCTCGTAGACCACATTAAGGGACTATATGTTTACATTTGGATATGTTTGATTGATGTTTGACTTTGTGTTGTGAAATGAACTTTAGTGTTCTGAAATGATTGGTAATGCCTCTTAACCCTATTCTAGTGACGGTTTCGGGTTAGGGTGTTACATGACATGTTAGAATTTTGGTATCAGAATAAAGGTTGAGTCGAATCTCAGAAAATCGAAGACTGTGCCACACCCCGTCATGTATGACACACGTCTAGCTTAGTCCTTGTGTTGTGAACTAATGTAAATTTTCTTGTAATGTTGATAACATTGTTTGAGGGATATATAGATGCGATTAGGGAAGAAATTGAAAGTCATGTACCTCATGTTCAAAAGCAAACTCCCACAACCAATTTGGGTGCTACTGTTGGGAATGCTTTTCAAAACGTCTTCTTCACAATGATGACACAAAATTTTGATCAATTTATGGGGAATACCCAAGCACCCCAACCTCAACAAGCTAAGCAACAACAACCAGAAGTGATACGCCCAGCACCACCTGTACTAGCTGTAACTCCATCCAAAGAAGATCATGTGAAGGATATTCGTAATAGAGGTGTTAAGGAGTTTTTAGGTGACAAGGGTGATGATCCCACTGTGGCTGAGTAGTGGTCAGCCGGAGTATGTAGAGTGATTAAAGAACTGAAGTGCACACCATAATATAGTCTTATATTTGTAATCTCTTTTGTGGATGGAGAAGCTTATCAGTGGTAGGAAAATTGACTAGTGTGACCCCTAAGGAAATGATTGATTGGGAGTTTTTTGGGAGAAATTCATAAAAAGATCCGTGAACCACATGTATATAGAGTAGATGAAGAAGGAATTTTTGTCCCTTAAACAGGGAAAGATGTCTATAATGGAATATGAACGAGAGTTTGTTAGACTATGTCGTTATGCCATGAACATGTTCTAGTTAGAAAAAGAGATTTGTGACAAGTTTAAGGGGGTCTGAGAGATGAAATTAGCACTTTGGTAGAAACTTCAGAATGTAAAATTCTAGCAGCCATGACAACTAAAGCCCATAAAATGGAAACAATCATTCGAGATAGGAGTAGGAACTTTGAAAGATAAAAAATGAAACGTTGAATGTCTAGTTGGAACGGTGGAAATGTGCAAGTGTACACAATCGCAACAAGTAATAATGTGACAAGTAAATGTCGAGTTATCGTACCCATAGGGACTGTAAAAGAATTATTTATGAAAATGATTTCAAACACTTTGGTGAAGGGAAAAATATTTGGAATTAATAAAAATTTAAAAACTAAAATAAATAAAATAAAACAAAGTTCTAATGCACAATTTCAAAAGCTGATTTTAATCAATATGATATAATTGTGTTGGATTAAATACATTTCTTACCGTACAATTATTAAACTTATGCTTATACTTGTTACGAAAAAATCACGTCAACTCGATAATTTGCTAACTTATGAACATATTTACAAATAAAAAATCCATTAATCTCTTGTACATATTCCGATGTCAATTTCTAATAAAATAGATTTATAAAAGTAAACATGTTATTGCACATACATACTTATTAAATTAAACAATCTCTCGCATATTCCTATGTCCATTCAAACGATTAATTCAACCTAATAAGAATATAAAAGACTATGTGAGGTAACAAAATATCCTTACCTTGAAACAGTTTAATCACAACAATCATGCAAGCTATGCAAGGCATATGTATCGCCAAATACAATGCTAATTTAATCTTCAGCTACCTTAGAAGAATTAAACATGCACTGACTAAGTACTGCGTCCATTAATTACAATTTCAATGCGTTTAAATAATTAATTCTTTAGTTATCTAAACAATTATAATGCCAGAATAACTTAAGCATGCTTTTACTTAATCAAGCATTTTACCAAGGCCTATAATAGCATAAACACAATTTTAATACTTTAAGAGGACAAAATGCAATCAACCCAACATGAATTAAATTCAAGCTAAGATGATTAAATTAACCATTCCAATAGCATAAATATTCATAAATATGTTTGTCAAAACAACAACAAAATTTAAAGAGATAGGGAACAAGAAGCAAATCCGGTGTTTCTCCGTGGCTTGAAAGATTGTTCTGTTCCTCATTCTCCGTTGTCCTCGGCTATCAAGGTGGCTTATGAAAACTCCAATTGCTGCTCAAAATGGCTGAGAAAACACCTCTTTTCCAATAGGAGAAATCGGCACAAGAAGGCTTGGTTTTATTTTTGGAGATAAAGAGAGAATGGAGAGAAGAGAAGTGATGAGAGAATGAGAATGCTGAAGGCTTGAGGGATGCTTTGAATGATCAGCAAAGGGTGGTATTTATAGCTAATTGTGGCTGCTAAAAATAGCAAATCCCATCAGCCAAAGAGACCTCCCTTGGCCAGCCATCTATGTGGCAAAGTTGATGGTTTCAACTTTGCTAAATATGGCATGGGGCAAATCTACAAAGCCACTAATTGTGGAGGGGGTTGAATGCAACTTTGAAAAGTCTTCAACGGCTTCTTTGAAAGCTTAATTGATCAGCTAATAAGCTGATTTGGGTCAGTATATGGACGGTTTGGGCTGCCCAATTCTTTGTTCGGTTCGGTTCAATTAGTTTGGTTCAACTGGTACGGTTCAACTGGGCCTTTTTCATAATTAATTAAGGTTAATTTATTTAGCCCAAACTAAACTGGGAATAAATTAAAATTAATTATATTATGACTAAATATTCATAATTGGACCGTATTGGGCTGGAAATAAATTCGCCTTGATACTTCAAATTGCTTCTCGGGTTTATTCTTCAGGCAGTGTCTACCGAGCCAATTTTCACCCTTTGTGCGAATCTGTCGAAAATAGTAAAAATTAATCAAAATTAACTATAAAATTAATTAAAATTCATCATGTTCATATTTTTAGCCCAATTTAATTATTTTCGACAAGAATTTAATGAAAATAGCATGATTTAAGTTAGAAAGGGCATGTAAAAACACGTAAATTTTCGTGTTTCCACACCCCCAAACTTAATTCATTGCTCGTCCTGAGTAATGCACAAATTTGAAAAGGATTTTCTTGGAAACACTTTCGAAAAACTCCTTCAGAACAACATTCTTCCCCAAATCTTGAAATCAATATACTCATGCTCAAAAACAAGAAATTTGATAATTATGTTACTCAAGTATATATATCGTTCAAATTAATCTCAACAATTACTACAATAGCAAAATTAGACTAAATGTTTCTTAATAAAGACATGTTAATCCCTACAAATTTAATTTTAATCCCTTATTCAAAATTAAACTGCAATCATTAAGCTTAACTGATGTCTTCATATGTTGAACAGAGCAATTTCTCTCCACTAATGTAGGTAACATTGGAACTTTGAATCAATAGGTCTTTAACAAGGTTGTAACGTGGCTGGGCTTAGGGGTAGGTAAAAGATAGATAATTTTAGGTTTAAAACCCTAGACTCAGCGTAAAATCTAACCTTCAGAATTTTTACCCTCGATATACCAACTTATTTACTTTCACATGCTTTTTTGTACATCTATTTTCTTTCGAGTATATGTGTTTTTTTCAGAGTATTTTACTGCATGTACTACAATTTTTAGAGCATTTCATACTTCTTTGCAACTCCCCAAAACTTGTTTTCAAAGAATACTCTGAATAGTACTGAGTCTAGTGTTTGGGACATTTTTAAGATAATTAAGAGAAGTGATGGCTAATTTTGTAAGGGTTCAATATAAAATTAGGCCATAAGGTCTCAACATTGGGTTTCAAAGGATAAAAATTTCATCATGGTTGGCTTTGAAAGGCTCAAACGGTCCAAACAATAGTTGCCTAAATCATTTTCAACGTTCCATGCTTCCTAGGATTTCGCTTCAAGAAACTACTAAGTCAATTCTAAAGACTTAAACTTTCATGCATGCCTAATTTTTTCATAGGGAACTAAAAATTTTATGGTACGAATTTGCATGCTTTATTAAAAATACAATCATATCATTATTAAGCTAACATAATAACTTATTGAAATAAAAGAACTTTATTAATACTGAAGTTTAGCATACTTAACAAAATTTCAATTTATTGAACAAAATATATCCTAATCATAATTAAAAGGAAATTTTATTCTGAGTGGAATTAATTCAAATTTTCGGTCCCCCCACTTAAGGTGAACAATGTCCTCATTGTTTAAAGTGAATAGATACTATACACCAGGTAGGATTTTTAGAAAAGAGGAGGTGAGTAATTTGACTGCTTAAGTACCAGGCTCTCTCTAAAATCCAATCCTAGACATGTATATATCTATTTCCACACTTTAGCCTTTGTGACTTGTTCAGATTTCATTCATGATTCCTATCTCTTGTTTTATTGTGGAAAAAATAGAAATTCCTAATTAACCTAATCCTAAAATAACGTAAGAATAAAAATAAACTAAAGTTGAAGTCCTCCCCCTTTTTATTTGTTTGCCGCCATCAGTGCTGCCTTTGCATGAATCACCTTGATCCCTCTTTGATGATGAAATCCATGGTTCAAATATAAAATCTGGAAACTCAGGTACAAAAATAAATGGGTCATTATAAATTTTCTTGAGGGCACTCCTCATCGAGTTATCTCTTATTTTTAAGTATCTCTAGTAAGCTTGTTGCTGCCACTACATGTGTTGTTGCATAGCCATTATACCAAACTGTTCACTTCGTGGAATGGTGCTAGATAAATGGACTCTCAGCATCAAACTTAGGAAATTTGTTAAGGGTGGTTTTAGTTTTGGGCAGGTGGGTGAGTAGCTGAGGGTTAGAGTTGAAGAGGGTGGCGGTTTTAAGGATAGTTTAGGTGCGGTAGTTGCTGACTTTGAATAAAGGTGTTTGGGGTGGTGATTCAGGGAGTTAAGGGCTGCAACATTAAGGGTTAAGTGAGATGCACTATTGGACTACTAGGGAGTTGTGGTAGAACAAGGTAAGGGCTATAGGTTTGTGCGAAAAAGGGTTAAATATTTCCCTTCTTAGTAGTGTCTTAAGCCCAATGGCAGCTCCTTTTTGGATACTAAGCTCCTATACTGAAAAAAAAACTCAAAGAAATTAGTGCTTGGGTTAAAAGTTGACCCTTTATTTAACTAAACAAATACTTAAATTCTTTGGGCTACTTAGAAAAATATTTTTTTGAAAAATTACATTAAATTAAACTCCCAAGAAAGACTGGAGGGGTCACGAATGGTCCCACTTAAGTCCCAATCTCCTAGACAGAGTTTTAATTAATGTAATGAACTAAATAAAATTTTATCTAAGTCTACGATTTTATTCAAATGAGAAAAAAAACTAAAAATATAAAATAACGATAAAGAAAGTGAAGAGAACTCCCTCCATTTTATTTAGGATCGTCATTGACAATGGTGGTGTCAAATGGCCATTTGCCATACCAACCATAACCATCTAAGAAGTAATCATATTTTTTCCCATCAAATTTGTCCAACATCTTATTAGGGAAAGAAAATCCGTAATCAGCTTTCCTGTTGGCCTTATTTAACTTCCTGTAATTCCTACAAATCCTCTAACTCATGACTCAAACATCTGCAATAATCCATCCAACACACTTTTTGTGCCTTTCCAAAATCACAAGTGCCTCTTCTTCTTGATCTTTGGTGAACTCAACTGAAATAATGACAGGTAAAGTCGAAGATAGACCCAAATAGTCATATTTCAAATGAGGAGACAAAATCTTTAGTTCCAATTTAGCTGGCTCTTCAATGAACAACTTTGGTTGCGTATACTCTTGAGATGATAACTCTAATGATTCTTAGAGGAACTTCTGGAGTGAATTCCTTCGAATTAGCTTCTAACCAAGCCAAACATTCCTTGTCTACATCATTAGTTGGTGAATCCTCTGATAGAATATGTCCTAACGGATCGCCTAAAGAATTGAGCTCTAATTCGGTAGAAGCCAACGATTCCATCTTGGAAATAGCAGAACAGTCTTCAACTACATCTGGGGATTTAGCAACATCGAAGTCATTAAAAGTCACCTTGTCATAAAAAATTTTCTTTCAACTGAGTATCTCGTTGCTGCTACTGGAATCGTTGAGGATATGGCAATGGTGGAATCTTATCTTTAACCGGACAACTCTTCCATGAAAATTTTTCTGCATCTGGCAAGGGTGTTAGATAATCAGAACTAATTGGTTTAGAGTTTACCTCATCAAGGATAACTGAATCTGACTTCTGTGATATAGGAGTTTCAACACTTAGTTGAACTTCCTCTTTGTCTTGAGCTACAACTGGCTTATCTTGAACCTCAATCACCTTAAGCTCCAATGTCTTTCCACTTGGCAAAGAGATTGCTTTGCAATGTTCCTTTCCCCGATTTCTCAGATTCTCCGTGTCACTAGGTAAGGTACCCCGTGGTCGGTTCCTAAGTTTAGTTGCAAGCTGGCCCACTTGATTCTCCAAATTTTTCAATGTAGTTGCTTGGCTCTGGATTAAGGCATCATTCTTTGCCATGTATGCCTTCAGCAAATTCTCCAAGCTATTGGATGCTTCAGCTTGAACTGGTTTCTAAACTTGTTGCGGGAAGTTAGACGGCTGGGTCGTTCTGGGTTGGGTGTAAGTGGTACTAGTTCCAGCCCCTTGGTTACTCCAAGAGAAATTCGGGTGGTTTCCCCATGATGGGTTATAAAAATTTAATTGTAACCCTTGCCTTTCTCGGTTTTGGTTCTGATTACCCATGTAGTATACATATTCTGGGTTCAGCGGGCATTCTTCAAACAAATGTCCCTCCCCACAATAGACACAGGTTATATTCTCAAATTGATTAGGCGGCTATGCTGCAAAACTATTAAACCCATTAGTAGTAAGATTTTTAAGCATTGAGGATATTGATGATACCTGAGATGCGAGTGAAGTAAAAGCATCTACTTTATGTATTCCAGTGACTCGTCTTCCTGGCACTGCTCGGTTGGTTGGCCACTGATAGTTATTGCTGGCAATTCTTTCAATAATCTCGTAAGCATCGTTATAAGACTTAAAAAGAAGGGCTCCATTTGTCGAAGCATCCACCATCATTCTAGTATGAATATTGAGACCGATATAGAAAGTCTCCATTTGAACGCGGTAAGGAATGTCGTGATGAGGGCACTTTTGTAATAACTCCTTAAACCGTTCCCATACTTCATATAAAGATTCTTCATCAAGTTGCTGAAATGAAGTGATTTCATTTTGGATCTTGGGAGTTAAATATGGAGGAAATATTTCATTAAGAAACGTTCAACCAACTCTTGCCCTGTAGTTATAGAACCGGATAGTAGGGAGTTCACCCATGCTCGTGCTCTATCTCTTAAGGAGTATGGAAATAATCTCAATCTCAAGGCCTCTTCAGTCACTCCGACTACTTTAAATGAGTCACTCACTTCCATGAATAGCCGAGGATGAAGATGTGGATCTTCATTAGGAATCCCACTAAATTGACCCATATTTTGCAACATCTGGAACATGACCGGATTCAGTTCGAATTGTTGTGCCTCAATTTCGGGCCTCTTAATACTCAGATTGAGCTCGTTGAATAGAGGAATGCCATATTGTTGAATGGCACAGTTTCTATCATTGGCAACAATGATTGGATTGTGAGTATTATAAGCCAATGTTCCTCTTATATTTTGGTTTGGATTTTCGAAATTCAAATCTTCGGTCCTTCTTTAGTTCGCTTGTCTTCTCCTTTGTTAGAAAGTCCTTTCAATTTCATGGTTTACAAGAAGTAAGTCAATAATTTGATCAATACTCTGAAACAAACAAAAAAAAAGAATTAAAATTTAACAGAAAAAAAGACCAAAACGAAAAATTAACAATTTCACAAATAATGTCTTTTAAAAAAATAGTCCCCGGCAACGGGGCCAAAAACTTGGAACGGTGGAAATGTGCAAGTGTACACAATCGCAACAAGTAATAAAGTGACAAGTAAATGTCGAGTTATTGTACCCACAGGGAATGTAAAAGAATTATTTATGAAAATGATTTTAAACACTTTGGTGAAGGGAAAAATATTTGGATCTAATAAAAATTTAAAAACTAAAATAAACAAAGTACAATAAAATAAAACAAAGTTCTAATGCACGATTTCAGAAGCTGATTTTAATCAAGATGATATAATTGTGTTGGATTAAATACATTTCTTACCTTACAATTATTAAACTTATGCTTATACTTGTTACGAAAAAATCACGGCAACTCGGTAATTTGCTAACTTATGAACATATTTACAAATAAAAAATCCATTAATCTCTTGTACATATTCCTATGTCAATTCGACCGATAAAACAGATTTATAAAAGTGAACATGTTATTGCACATACATACTTATTAAATTAAACAATCTCTCCCATATTCCTATGTCCATTCAAACGATTAATTCAACCTAATAAGAATATAAAAGACTATGTGAGGTAACAAAGTATCCTTACCTTGAAACAGTTTAATCACAACAATCTTGCAAGCTATAAAGGTGGCTTATGAACACTCCAATTGCTGCTCAAAATGGCTGAGAAAACATCTCTTTTCCAAGAGGAGAAATCGGCACAAGAAGGCTTGGTTTTATTTTTGGAGATAAAGAGAGAATGGAGAGAAGAGAAGTGATGAGAGAATGAGAATACTGAAGGCTTGAGGGATGCTTTGAATGATCAGAAAGGGTGGTATTTATAGCTGATTGTGGCTGCTAAAAATAGCAAATCCCATCAGCCAAAGAGACCTCCCTTGGCCAGCCATCTATGTGGCAAAGTTGATGGTTTCAACTTTGCTAAATATGGCATGGGGCAAATCTACAAAGCCACTAATTGTGGAGGGGGTTGAATGCAACTTTGAAAAGTCTTCAAGGGTTTCTTTGAAAGCTTAATTGACCAGCTAACAAGCTGATTTGAGTCAGCATATGGACAGTTTGCGCTGCCCAATTCTTTGCTCGATTCGGTTCAATCGCTTTGGTTCAACTGATACGGTTCAACTGGGCCTTTTTCATAATTAAGTAAGATTAATTTATTTAGCCCAAACTAAATTGGGAATAAATTAAAATTAATTATATTATGACTAAATATTCATAATTCGACTGTCTTGCACTGGAAATAAATTTTCCTTGATACTTCAAATTGCTTCCCGGGTTTATTCTTCAAACAGTGTCTGCCGAGCCAATTTTCGCCCTTTGTGCGAATCTGTCGAAAATAGTAAAAATTAATCAAAATTAACTATAAAATTAATTAAAATTCATCATGTTCATATTTTTAGAAAAATTTAATTATTTTATAATATTTAATTATTTTTCGACAAGAATTTAACCGAAATAGCATGATTTTATGTTAAAAAGGGCATGTAAAAACACGTTAAATTTTCATGTTTCCACTAGCCCTCCAGCTCCAACAAATTTCAAGAAGCCTAGAGATCAGACTTTTTCATCATCAAGAGGGAATCACAACCTATGAGTTTCAGGCGTGATGAGAATAGTAGACCGATTGTTCAATGGCAAGCTCTGGGGGATCTAGAGTAATGATAATTTTTATCTGTAAGCATTATGGGAGAAATCATGGAGGAGAATGTTGGAGGCGTTCTGGAGAATGTTTTGGATATGGATCCAAGGATCATCTGGTTAAGGATTATCCCTCCAAGGTAGAAGTAAGTACAAATCAATTTGTTCGTGGGCCTCATAAGTTTCAACAAGAGACCAGGACTGAAGTAGCAACAAAGTTTGGGTCAGTACAAGGGACACCAAGAAAAAGTTTTACTAAGACAAGCTTTAGAGTATTCGCCCAAGCATATGTAATTGAGAGAAAAAGAAGATGTTGATCTATTAGAAGTTGTAACAGGTAAATTTTCTTTCCTCACAAATAGTATTTATGCATTGATAGATCTAGAATAAATTTATTCTTATATCAGTACTAAAGTTGTACAGGGTCTATGTCTTGAGATTGTGTATTCTGAAATGAATGTTTTAGTGATTAATCCTCTGGGTTAAAGTACTATGGTTAACAAGGTGATAAAGAACTGTTTGTTGGTATTTGACGAGTACACATTCTTGGCGGATTAATTACTACTGATTTTCAATGAGTTTGATGTTATTTTTTATTAGACTGGTTGACTAGACATGATGTTGTGGTAGATTGTTGTGCTAGAGGTGTGTGTTTGTTGACTATTGAAGGTAAGGAGGTATTAATGCCCGACGTATAAGATAATTTCTCTGTATCTGCCAAAAATTTTTTAGTTAAGGGTGCAGACGCTTATTTGGCATATATTATGGATTCATCTAAGTCGAGAAAAGATATCAATCAAGTTCCTGTTATAAAAGACTTCTCAAATGTGTTCCTAATAGAGCTTCCAAGGATGCTACTTGATAGAGAAGTGGAGTTTTCAATTGAATTGAAGCTTGGTACAACGCTATTTCTTGTACTCCTTATAGAATGGCATTGTTAGAGCCGAAAGTGTTGAAATCACAATTGCAAGATCTATTAGACATGGGGTTTATTTGCCTAAGTGTTTCACCACGGGGTGCGCCATTTTTTTTTTGTGAAGAAGAAAGATGAAACACTACACCTATGCATTGATTATCACCAGTTGAATAAGGTAACTATGAAGAATTAATATCCTCTACCACGAGTTGAAGATTTCTTTGATAAGTTGCGTGGGGCTATGATTTTCTCTAAGATTGATATGTGATCTTGATATTATCAAGTGAAGATAAAAGGTGATGATGTTCCTAACACTGCATTTCGATCAAGGTATGACCATAATGAAATCTTAGTGAAACCTTTTAGCTTAACAAATGTGCCTGAAGTATTCATAAACTTGATGAATAGGGTGTTTTAGCCCTATTTGGATCAATTTGTGGTGGTTTTTATGGATGATATTCTAGTTTAATCTAAGAATGAAACTGATGATAAGGAACACTTAAGGATTGTGCTGAAAACATTACGAGAGAATAAGTTATATGCCAAGTTCAATAAGTGTGAATTCTAGCTAAGAGAAGTTCATTTTATAGGCCATGTGATTTCTATTAAACATGTAAAACCCATTACCCGTATTCGACTCCAGGACAAGGTACGAGGCGTTACCTGACATAAACTCAAGCACTCATACAAAACCGGGACTTAAATTTCCATCCAAATTAAAACTTTTCATTCATGTGCACATCGTCCCTTAAATGGGCCCAAGAGGTATAAAACATACATTGAGGGTGGTTCGAGACTAAACCAAGACCTTAGGAAGATTTTATGAAACTTAGAAAAATTTTGGGGTTTTAGGGGCACACGCCCGTGTGGGTCAATGGACACGCCCGTGTGGCATGTCACACGCCTGTGGGCTTAGGCCCTGTCGATTTTAGGTTGCATTCTATTTATGGCGTCATCAACAAATGGTAGCCACACGGCCAAGTCACACGCCCGTGTGCTAGGCCGTGTGGTCAATTTTATCATCATGATTTTTCATAAATCAGGTGCAGACTTCACACGGCCAGGGCACATGTCCATGTCCCAAGGCCTTGTCACTCACACTGCCGAGACACATGGTTGTGTCTTAGCCCGTGTAGTCAATTCTAAACATTCTGTTTTGCTATATTGAGGTGCAGAGGACACACAGCCAGATCACATGCCCATGGGGTCAAACTGTGTGTCACACACGGCCTAGACATACGCCCGTGTGTCTACCCGTGTGGACAAATACAAGGCTAATTTCTAAGCCATTTTGTCACCCTCAAGCAACATCACATGGCAACTTTTATGGCATACAAAAGCCTTCAAACCGAACTAACATAATCAAGAAATAACATATCATGTACATTTTCACTTCCATCATTCTAATAGCATTATGCTTTACTAATACAACTCATACCAACTTCATAGCCATAAGGACATTATCATATGAATGACACATATCTAACATTAGTCAACTTATCTAATCAACAACAAAACTATTAACCACATCCATCACATATCAAGCAAACATAAACCACATCACAAGGCATTTGCATATGCATGTGAATAACCATGTAATCAACATAAGCCATCATTCATGGCTATATACAAATTGGACCATAACCATAATAGGCCAACACATTTATGCTGACATAATTACAAATGGAAAAGTCCCTATACATGCCATAAACTTAAATACTTGCATTCACTTATACCCGAATGATAACTTGATAGTGTGATAGCATCTCCGGTGATCTCTAACCCGAGCTAGCTAATTTAACCTATAAGAGATAGGAAAGGAAGGGGAGTAAGCAATAGAGTGTAGTAAGTTCTTATGTAAATAATAAACAACTATTATCATTCATTTTCTTTATCCATCCATAAGAGTACTATCATTTCAATTTGCATTAGATCTCAAGTTAACCACTTATTCATTCATAGTGCTTACTCTTTTAACTTATAAACACCATTTACATGCCTTGACATTGGCCTAACCACCATAGTCTCCCCATTATAACGTATCACATTATTTAGCGAGTTATTTTAACTCTCTTAACAACATGCACATCATTTACAAGTAATCATAATCTCAACATATAGCTTAACAATCTTTCACTTATATATAGCTTATATCTCTCTATGTTTTCATAATGACTTTAATTAACAATTACGCCTGTCTTTCCTTTTTCTCATATCCAATGAATCACAGTTTAAGCATATACATCGTACTATTTCACAACCCAAATTAGATGTAACGCCCCAAATTTTGGGCCTAGAAGTTTTGAGTTTTAAGCGTAAGGACAGTGGGGAGGTTGCACATATGTGTGTGGATGTGCAATTTAGTGTCAGAATGGGCCTGCTGCTCTGGTGGTTGAGAGAGTGTTAGAGAACCTCATGGTTCCAGGTTCGAGTCTTAGTGTGAACATTTTGGTAGGTATTTCATTTTTTAGTAAAAAATTATAATTATTTATAATTATTAAATTATTTGTTTTATGACTAAAGTTGCTTTTATTTTTCCCTTTTATTTTATTTTCTGCTTTTCTAGTTTCACGTTCTCCTCTCATCCCCTCTCTTCTACTTTCTAAATATTTCTCAAAAATGGTTGATTGGTGGATTTGGAAATTTTGTGCCTCTACCATCTTTTTCGATCGCAAACAGGTGTGGGATTCAAACTTTGACTACACTGTTTTATTCTTTGCAAAGTTTATGACTCTTTCTATTGACTGTAGGCTAAACCATTAGATTTGGGGTTTTAGTCGATGGAAGTGATGGAAAATCGTCACTTTCTGATATATGTTGATAGGGCGAAGGTTAGGGACGGTTCTGGTGGCTGAAACGGTGATTTTTGGGCTATTGTAGGGTGGTTTTATGTTCACCTCGATGGCCACACGAGCGTGTGCCGTGGCACACGGCCGTGTGGATTTAAGAACTAAGGTTTCTAGGCTAGATTGGGTGCCACACGGCCTGGCCACACGACCATGTGGCTGATTTGGGGATTTGGGGATTTAGGGATCCCACAGGGGCGTATGTTTTGGAACACACGATCGTGTGAGACCCTCACAAGGCTGTGTCTGCCCTGCACCTTATTTTAACGAAATTGGACAGTAAGTTACACGGCCGTGTCCCTATACCATACGTGTGTGCCTCTGTTACACGGCCGTGTGCTACCCTTCCACGGGCTTTTGGACCCCCACATGGCCTGGATTGCTCCACACAGCTGAAGTACATGGCCATGTGGACCTATCTCGCCAAATAATAGTTTTAGGTCAAATTTAAGTGTAATCGCAACTCTATGTGTTCCAACCTTCGACTGAGCTTTACTAAGGGTAATTATAACTCTGACCTGGGCTTGATGTGTGTGTTATTTGTGATTGGTTGTGCAATAAGCTTGATACTGAACTCGAGTTATGATTGTACATATGCCTGATTCTGTAATTGACTGATTGGATGTGAGTGTCTAATTCTGATTAACTGTCTGAAACTAGTATTCTGATCATGTACATCTGACTACATACATACATATGCATATACTGTTTTTGGGTGGGATTTTGAAGAGAAGGAAGATTGACTGAACTGGCAGCTATTCTGCTGGTTACTGATAGCCCCTAATACCCAGAGGGTCGAGGGCGGTCCCAATATCCTGAAGGTCGTGGACTTTACTAGTAACGGTATAGCGGATTACTGCATTTCCCAGAGGGTTGAGGGCAGTCCCAATACCCAGAGGGTCGTGGACAATGCTGATGGTCATCGTTGCCGGGCGACCCAGGATGGCATCATATGGAGTGCAGGGTTGGATGGGCTTTTCGAGGTCCTATATGAAGTGATTGGTTGGACGAGCTTAATAGGTCTATTAAGGAGTGATGAGGGACGGAGAGGTGTGTTGGCTAGATCGATGGGTTTTCTTTAACTCAACTACATTTATATGCATCTTATTGACTATTTTGTGAGTGCAACTGTCTGTTTTACGGTTCAACTGAAACTCTGATTGTATCTGACTGACTGAATTGAGACTAGTGACTATTGAGAGTTTTGTTACTGGACTGAAAAGTATTTGCGATTGTGTAACTGAGTGTTATTTCAATATGCTCTAAATATTGTTGTTTGTCTGTACATCTGTTTCGAATGCACCAACTGTTTCTGTACAACTCTGTAAGTATGTTCCATTTTAGGACTACTACTGGTTTTTTGTGTTTGATTCCATAGTTAATTGGTTTTGATCTCACACTGAACTTGAGTAGCTCACCCCCTCTTCTATTTCCCCATATAAGTACATTTCAGAATTTTGGATGCTGGACTTAGTATGCGGAGGTCTCGGATAGGCTTGTGAACAACAATCATGCACTTTTTGTTTAATGATACTATTTTGGTATTTGTTGCATTTTGAACTGTAAGATTTTATAAAGCTGTGGTACAAATTCTCTTTTAAGTTTTATACACTTTTATTCTGTTTATATAAACATATATTTGAACTGAAATTTTTCTGACCAGATTTTAAACGATTAAATGGTACAATTCAACATGTTAACTTGTTTTGCAAAAATTCACCTACGATCACTTTGGTGATCAATGTGGCATCCCAGATTCGGTCTCTAGGCCGGGTTTGAGGTGTTACATTAGACTCATAAGTCTAACATATGGTCATTTTCAAATCTTATCATGCATCCATTCATCATAAATGTAGATCATTGATCGCAAGATTATCAATATCTCACAAGCATAACTTATTCATGTACATTCTTACCAAGGATTCATCATATATTGAATTCATCATATAGCCTTTCATTTCATTGATGTAATCTTTAAATTACCCGTTGAACCACTTGGAATACTAAAGGATACACGAAAAGTCTTTGCACATAAGTGCCACAAATGTAGCTAAAGCTACCTCATATCTCATATCACATAAATGGTCACTCTCGAGCTAATCACGGGCCTGTTCACACAAGCTGTCAGTCAAGACGTAGCTACATGAGCTGTTCACACAAGTTGACAGGTACCCGCAACACATACCGGGCTACCTAGCTACAAGTAGAACGTACAAGACTAGCACCCAGATTCACATAAACACATATCAAATATCTCATGAGCTCAACTCATATAGTTCCTAGTGACATGTCACTTGTATCCTATTCTATTCTTAATGTTCAAATGGGATTTTTTTCGTACTTATCGAAACTTGTCGATTGTGTCCATAGAATTAATCATTCATTCCACACATTAACGAAGTATTTAAAATATTTTAAAATACAAACATAATAATGCATTATTCACATACGAACTTACCTTGATACCAAAAAGGTAAAAGGGACCTAATCGTCAATTTCTCTCTTTTTCCCCCGTTCTAGGTCCGAACCTCGTTTTCTTTGATCTAAAACATCATATTTAGTCTATTTATTAGTCACATTATTCAATGTGATCCAAAAATCACATTATGGAAAAATTACATTTTGCCCCTAAAGTTTCACATATTTACACTTTTGCCCCTAGGCTCGTAAAATGAAATGTGTTCAATTTCTTTGTAACCCAAGCCTAGCCAAATCACTTTCATGCTTATAACAGCCCACAGTTTTCACTGAAACACACTTTTCTGATATATTTTATAACTTTTACAAATTCATTATTTTAGGCATTTTTACCGAAAATCACTTAGTAAAAGCTGTTTCTCTAACCATAAACATGCATAATCTACCATTAAACATCAGAATACAAAACTTTCTAACGTGGGTCAAACCCTATACCTTCATCATATCTCAAATAAATGGTAGAAATAGGTAGATCATGTTACAAGGATTTCAAAAACGTGAAAATCATTATAAACGGGGCAAGAACGGACTTACTATGGAGCTTGGAAAGCTTGAACAAAACCCTAGCCATGGTATCCATGCAAGTTTCAGCCAAGAGAGGTAGAACATGGAAATTTTTTGGCTATTTTGGTTTTTTAATTCTTTTAATTACTAAATGACCAAATTGCCCCTAACTTAAAAATATTCTATTTGACCTATTTTATGTCCATTTTTGTCCAAAAATTTATCTAATTGTCTAATTACCAACCAAGGACCTCTAATTTAAAATTTCATAGCAATTGGGCACCTCTAGCTTCTAGAACTCAAGTTTTGTACTTTTTATGATTTAGTCCTTTTGACTAAATTGAGTGCCCAAACGTCAAAATTTTCTAAAGAAATTTTTACAAAATCATTCCGTGACATTGTAGACCATAAAAATATAATAATAATAACAATAAATTATCTTACGTCAAATTTGTGGCCCTGAAACCACTATTCCGACTAGACCCAAAATTGGGCTGTTATAAAATGTATTAAAGTTGATCCTGATAAGGTAAAAGCAATGCTTGAATGGGATCTGCCCAAGAATGTCACTGAAATTTGCAGTTTTTTGGGTCTAGCAGGCTATTATAGAAGGTTTGTGAAAGGTTTCGCAATTTTGGCAACTCCCATCACTCATTTGTTGGAAAACAAAGAAAAGTTTGAATGGATTGATGATTGTCAGTAAAGTTTTGAAAATTTTAAAACAATCTTAACTGAAGCACCCATCTTAGCTCAACTAGAATTTGGCGTGGAGTATGTTGTTTATACCAATGCATCTTTGAATGGGTTGGCATGTGTGCTTATGCAGAAGGGTAAAGTTATTGCATATGCATCATGCCAACTCAAGCCACATGAGAGGAACTATCCAACCTATGATTTGGAGATGGAAGTAGACGTTTTGGCATTAAAGATATGGAGACATTATCTATACGGGGAAAGGTGTCGTGTGTTCTTTGATCACAATAGCTTGAATTATTTGATGACGCAAAAAGATTTGTATCTATGCCAAAGACACTGGATGAAACTTCTAAAAGATTATGATTTGGCCATAGAGTATCGCCCTTTGAAAGCTAATATTGTGGCTGATGCTTTAAGTAAAAAAAAGGCAACATTAACATCCTTACGGGCAAGAGTAAGTATGGTTGATGATGGATCATTATTGGTAAAGCTAACTGTTAGACCAAATTTTATCTCTCAATTTCTAGAAGAATAGATGAAAGATTGGTAATGTGATATGTATAAGTAGTGAATGATGTTTGATAATATAGCAAACTTTAGTTTGGGTAAAGATGGTGAACTGAGGTTTATGGGAAGAATGTATGTACCAGTTGAGAATAGTTTAATACAAGAATTGCTCAAAGAGTGATCGTAGCTGTCGAGTCTTAAAATTTATAAAGAGAGAATGATCGAACCTGGAAACTAACTCTGACAACGACTTAAGGCAAGTGCATCTATCAGACAGTAGTATAGCTTAGGCAAGACCGGATTATCGAACCCAAAGGAACTAAAAGTACTAATACTAACTTTCTTTTTATTATCTAGCCTAAAATAAATGAAGTTATTTAATCTAAATTTAACTAACTACTAAGCTAAAGACACAAGACAAAAAGAATGAATTGGGGAAATACTGTTGGAAAAACTCAATTGATTAAGACGACACCCTTAGGAAGAATCCACCTAGACTTCATTTGTTATTTAACACTGAACCAGACGATTTATTCACTTGACTTGATCCGTAAGATTCCCTAATTTATATTAAACCCTCTCTCGAGGTGAATAACGTCTAACCCTAGGTTGATTAATTGAAATCTCTTTCTAATTAAAACACCTAGAATCGCATTAACTTGATCTATGGACTCCCATATTAGGTTTCACCCTAATCCGGAAAAATCTCGTCACCCTATCTCTAGGCGCGCGATCAACTCCGCTTAATTATGCTAGATCTACTCTTAAGCAGGGACTTTTTCTCCTCCACTTAAGCACATCATACTTGAATCAATATCCCAGAAATATCAAAACAAGAATTAAGCACACATAATTAAGAACAAATCAAGTATTTATCATATAGTTCAGAAAACAATAACAAGATCCGTCTTAGGTTTCATCCCCTTTAGGTATCTGGAGGGTTTTGTTTATAACTATAAAAAAAAACATCTCAGAAGAAAAGATAAAAGAAAACATAAGGAATCCCTAAAACCCCCTAAAGGAATTGAAGGAGAGATCCGCCGTCTTGAGTAGAATTTTGGCTTCTTGAGATGGATCAACTGGCTATCTTCGAGTGATTTCCACAAATCTGACCTTTTTGGCTCGGCTCCTTGGCCTAGCTAACCGCCTTGAAAAAAGCCCTGGCAGAAGGCTTCTGCCGAACTCCCTTTCAAGTTGCCCCCTTGGGTGTTTAAATAGACTTTGAGATGCCTTACTTAGCCCCTAAGTATCCTAATTCAAGTAGAATTCCTACTAGGGTGTTTGAATAGGCTTTGGAATGTGTTTCTTTGCCTCTAAGTATCCAAATCCGAGTAAAACTCCTTTCCTGCAATAGGGACACGGCCATGGCACACGCCCGTGTGAATCGTGGCCAGGCCGTGTTCGAGCCTGTTGAATGGGGCACGGCCGTGTGGTCTTGGGCCCAGGCCGTGTGGATTTCGTGATATGGCCTATTTACTCTGTTTTGGGCCCGTTTTCCATTCTTTTCATTCTCTGGTGCTTTCCTAGGTATAAAACATGAAAACAAAAGATTAAGAGCATCAAATTACATAATTCAAGGCTTAAATTATCCAAAAGCATGCTGAATGTGGGATTAAAATATGTTACTTTTACGGTTTATCAGAGAGGTTCATCGAGGACCCTTATCACTCCATCCAAAATGTGTCAAGATGTATCTAGCTTTGAAAAGTCTATATTGGTTGCTTGGAATAAAGAGAGAAATCACAAAATATGTTACAACTTGTTTGACTTGTCAATGAGTTAGAGCAAAGCATTAAGTTCCTTCAGGTAAGTTGTATCCCTTGGAGATACCAGAATGGAAATGGGATAGAATCATTATGGATTTTGTATTAGGACTTGCTCTCAGTCCATTAAAGAAGAATTTAGTTTTGGTGGTTGTGGATCGATTTACTAAATCAACTCATTTTCTGCCTGTACACACCACTGATTCACTGGAAACGTTAGCTGAACTCTATATCTTTCAGATAGTACACCTTCATGTAATTCCATCTTCAATAGTCTTAGACAGAGATCAAGATTCTAGAAACAACTGCAACGATTGTTGGGAACCAAGCTCCAATTTAGTACTTCTTTCTATCCTTAGACAGATGGTCAGTCTGAAAGAGTCATTCAAGTCTTGAAGGATATACTAAGAAATTGTGTGATTGAATTTGGACTAAATTGGGAAAGATATCTTTATTTGGTTGAATTCGCATATAATAACAACCATCATGCCAGTTTGGGTATGTTACCATTTGAAGTTATGTATGGTAGAAGACGTAGAATGCCTACGTGTTGGATGAAGCTTAGTGAAAGGAAAGTTGTAGGTCCCGAGTTAGGTCAAGAAATAGAAGATTTTTTTTTTTTGCCATCTGTAGTTATCTGAAAGCTGCCCAAATTTGTAAGAAAGATTATGCTAATCTAAAGAGTAAAGAGGTCTCATTTGAAATTGGTGATAAAATATTCTTAAAAGTTTCTCCATGGAAGAAAATTATAAGATTTGGTCAGAAAGGAAAGTGAAGTCCACAACTTGTTGGACCATATGAAATTTTAGAGCAAGTTGGACCAGTGGCATATAGGTTGGCTTTACCTCCAGAGTTACCAAATATTCACAATGTTTTTCATGTTTCTATGCTGAGAAGATATCGACCAAATCCAGATCATGTTGTATAGATTGAAGATTTAAAGGTAGAACCAAATCTATCATATGAAGAAGAGCCTATTTGTATCTTTGCAAGAGAAGTGAAAAAGCCAAGGAATAAGAGGATTCCATTGGTAAAAGTTTTATGAAAGAGTTGTATCTTTAGCTTTTCACAAGTATACATTTCGAGGACAAAATTTTCTAGGTAGGGGAGATTGTAATAGCCTGCCTAGTGGAGTCTTAATAGTCAATTACTGTGTAACATCCCAAACCTGGCCCAAACATTATGACCGGATCTAGCGTGCCACATCAGGTGATTTTTAAAACCTCGTGGTTGTTTGGTAAAACACTTTGCTAAATTCCAACTTAAACGTTCAAAATATCGTTTTTCGTTGCTTGTTCGCAAATGAAATTTACTCGACTAATACTCCTTTAAAAAAATTACACATACTATCTTGTTTATTAAAAACCGTGTCAGTTGCGGAAGTATGGTTTTAATAATTACGAAGGCGTGATATTTGGAAAATCAGTTGTTTATTGTTTTGAAAACCCGTGTTGATTAAATTCGCAATGTTTAAAGAAAATCCAAAATAAAAGTTAAAACAGTTCCAATGGCCTTATTACAACAATTTCAAAACCCAATAATTAAAAGCAAAGTAATCCCAAAATTAAGATATTAGGTTCACCCTCGAAACCTGCGGAACGTGTGGCCACCTCCGAGTCCCTCGCGGCTCCAAATCCTCTAAGGCTGGGGATTACCTGCACAGTTAAGGAAAAGGGTGAGTTACAAGAACTCAGTGTGAAATTCCAGCCGAGCCTGATGCAGGGCCAAGCCTGCGAAGATCTCTGTTTGGGCCTACGCCCCAAAATCATGGTAATACAACAAAAAAAATGCAACCCAACCCAA
The DNA here is from genome assembly GCA_025503065.1 of Gossypium bickii. Lineage (NCBI taxonomy): Eukaryota > Viridiplantae > Streptophyta > Magnoliopsida > Malvales > Malvaceae > Gossypium > Gossypium bickii. The sequence goes on from CP106709.1 coordinate 62,321,198, forward strand.
TCCAACCATCACTCCACTCATACCAACCTACACTCTATGTGGGAACCAAGTCAACCCACCCAGCGCTACACACCAAGAATGCAGTTGAGCTGCCAATATCAACACAGCAAAGCTTCCAGTAATAGTATACGTGGCTGAGCCACTAAAATCAGTATATCGTGGTAGAGCCACTGAATCAGTATAACGTGGCATAGCCACCAGTACAATACTTCCTCCATATATATAACCCAACCCAATGCAACATGCCGTGACAAATAAACACAGTGTATGCAATAATTTAACACCATGACATTTTAACAGTTTACACGCAAACATACTAAATCTACCCCTAGGGTTTAAGGGTAATTTGGTCGGTAGGGGTAAAATAGTAATTTTCCCCTCAGGGGTATAATAGTAATTTCACCCGTCAAGGGCATTTCAATAATTTCACCCTTTAAGGGTATTTTAGTATTTTACCCACCGAGGGTATTTCAATAATTTATCCGCTAAGTGTATTTCAGTAATTTGGCCATATAACGGCCTTTCTGTTGGGCCTAAAGCCCAATTTCGGCCCCAACGGGCCCACAAGCTCGTGTGGCCCATTTAACACGTTTTCGGTCTCGATTTTGCGGACTTCGCAGTCGCAGCAGTTATTCGACAATATTTCTATTGGTTTTGCTCATGTGGGCCCGTTAGCCCATTGGGCCCACTTAGCCTGTTTCGGCTCGATAAGGCCAATTATGGCCCCAGATTTGTGAGGGTGCTTGTGACACTCTTAAAGATCTGCCGCAATCATTAGTGGCTCAATTTAACACCACAATCGTTTGCACGCTCGAGTGTCTCGATTGCAGATACTTCAGCTTTTCGGCATTTCAGCCTATGCCCAAATCACAGAACCCCACATAGTCACAATCAACAGTGTGAGATTACACACCTGATTACGAGTTTTGTTCTCCACCGATTCCAACACCTATAGTGATAGTTGAGAAAAACAAAGTTAGCTTCTCCCTTGATAATCTTAACTTGAACCCTTTACCCATTGCTTACACTTACCAAAAGACGATAACTCATTGCTATGCTAGAGTATTTTGTTTACTCCATTTGATCATGAAATCGAGTCCCTAATGAAAAGCACAGGTTAGTAACGTTGTTCCCAGCCAACAAAAGAAACGATCTTTCGGCCCTAAGAACCCCAAAATAATAAAGAGAAGCCAACCACCCTTATTCAGCCATAGCCACACTTACCAACCACTTCCCGACGCCCGAATATTGAATGAACAGAGAAGAAGGTAGGCTTCGAACCCTACTAGATTCAGCCTAGGTAATAAGAAATTGAAGTTAGGAGGTTCGACCTCGACAGAGAATAGAGAGGGAAAAGAAAATAAGAGAAAAAGACACCGTTACCTTTGACCAAAGAAGAGTCGAATGTGGAAGAAGAGATCCAGCAATCATGAGTAGCAACTATGAATTAATGATGGAACAATCCGGCACTTAGCAGCAAAACAAAAGAGCCAACTTCGGCTATGGAGAGAAAAGAGTAGGGAAAAAGCCTAAGAAGAAAATAGAGGGATTAAGAAGAATTTCGGCAAGAAGAATTGAAAGAGAAAGTAAAAGTGAAAGAGAGTACTTTCGGCACCTAGCAAGGCAAAGAAAAGAGAAAGAAAAATAACAGAGTGAATTCGGCAGAGGTTCATAGTGGAAAGAAAATGACTTGAAATGTCTCAAAGTGCTAAAATGACAATTTTTTTCCGAAGACAAAACAAAGAAGAATTCGGCACACCCCTTGACACAACCTAATGTGCACTCTTCAAAATGCCAAGTCTTTTGGCCGAAACTCCCTATCCACTTCCCCACATTCGGCCAACTCTTCCCACACCCCTTACTTCTACGATTCTCTCCCCTATTTCCTCCTCAATTTGCTCTCCACCTCCTATTCAAAATTGATTGACCAAGTCTCTCATCCATCTTGTAGATTTCTAACCAAACTCCACTTCTTCCACTCACCTGACACAAAATAAAAGCCTTTGATTTGCCAACTGTAGGATTCAAACCCCTTCTCCCCTTACTCTATCATTGACGCCACCACCACTCCACCATGTGCTCACTTGTGTTAGTAAAACACAGTTTAATTTACTTAAATCCTGCTTCCAACAGCCTTCTCCACTGAAGGCACAAAAATCAAAATTTTACCAGGGCTTGGACTCAAACCTAGACCTCCCTAAAACCCCTAAACACCCTCAAATATTTAGCTAAGTAAACCCAACACATGCAATGTGCAAAAATCACAAGCCCCTACTTTTGGGATGTTACAATTCTACCCCATTAAAAAAATTTCAACCTCGAAATTTTACCTGATCAAAAGAGATGAGGTTATTGATATCGTATTGCCTCCTCAGGCTCCTGCGTGGCTTTCTCTGAATCATGATTACGCCATAACACTTTGACTAACGGAACGAATTTCCTTCTCAACACCTTAACCTCACGGTCCAAAATCTGCACTGATTCTTCTTCGAATGTCAAATTGGGGTTTACCTCAATCACCTCTACTAGCACTATGTGAGAAGGATCCAAACGGTAGCGTCTCAGCATAGAGACATGGAATACATTATGTATTCGGTTTAACTTAGGAGGCAGCTCAAGCTGATAGGCAACCGGTCCAACACATTTTGACACCCGGTAAGGTTCGATGAATCTGGGGCTTAACTTTCCCTTACGTCCAAAACTCAGAATTTTCTTCCAAGGTGAGACTTTCAAAAAGACAAAATCTCCCACTGAGTATTCAATCTCCTTGCACTTCAAATCAACGTAGGACTTCTGCCTATTCGATGCTTTCTTTAACCGACCCCGTATCAACTTCACTTTCTTCTCAGTTTCAAAAATTCACTCCGGACCCAACAGTCGTCGTTCACCCAATTCTATCCAACAAGTGGGGGTACGACACCTACGACCATATAATGCCTCGTACGGTGCCATTTGAATGCTGGATTGATAGCTGTTGTTGTAAGCAAATTCTACTAACGGTAAATAGTCCTCCCAACTACCCTTAAAATCTATCACACAGCTTTTTAACATATCTTCTAAAATCTGGATTACCCTCTCTGACTGACCATCAGTCTATGGATGAAACGTTGTGTTGAAATCTAACCTTGTACCCAAAGCTTCATGTAACACTATCTAGATCTGAGATGTGAATCTAGGGTCCCTGTCCGAGATGATAGACACTGGTACCCCATGTAGCCTCACAATTTCTGCCACGTACAACTTGGCCAACTTCTGCAATGAGTAATCAGAGCAAATTGGCATGAAGTGAGTAGATTTAGTCAGCCGATCAACAATTACCCACACTGAATCTTTCTTAGTAGGCGTCAAGGTTAGCCCACTAACAAAATCCATTGTTATCCTCTCCCACTTAAATAGTGGAATCTTTACAGGTTGCAGCAGTCTCGAAGGTAGTTGATGCTCAGCCTTCACTTGCTGACACGTCAAACACTTACTTACGAAGTCTGTCACCTCACGCTTAAGTCCTGGCCACCAATAAAATTTGCGTAGATCTCGGTATAATTTGTTTCCACTGGGATGCATAGCATATGAGCTACTATGCGCTTCACGCAAAATCATCTGTCCTAACTCTGAGTCCCTCAGTACACAAACTCTTCCACGGAAACATAACACCCCCTCACTATTCAGCTCAAAATCCTCAGTCTCTCCTTTCTTCACCTGTTGGAAACGAGAAACCAACTACTCATCCAACATCTTCTTCTCTTTAATTGGACTAATCCATGTTGATTTTACTTGCAATTCTGCCAGCAAACTGCCATATTCAAATAGACTAAGACGAACAAACATTGCTCTTAGATCGGTTACCACCTTACGACTCAATGTGTCTACTACCACATTGGCTTTTCCAAGATGATACTCAATCGAGCAATCATAATCCTTCAGCAACTCTATCCATCTCAGTTGCCTGAGATTTAGCTCCTTTTGGGTAAGGAGATACTTAAGACTCTTATGGTCGGTGTAGATGATCGACTTTTCCCCATACAGATAATATCTCCATATTTTTAGTGTAAATACTACCGCAGCTAATTCCAAGTCACGCGTGGGGTAGTTCACCTCGTGTGGCCTAAGTTGATGAGATGCATACGCCACCACCTTCCCTTCCTGCATCAGCACACAACCCAAACCCGTGTGCGACGCATCAAAATAGACAACGAATTCTTTTCCAACCTCTACCTGCATTAATACCGGAGCTTCAGTTAGAATCTTCTTCAACTTCTCAAAACTTTCCTGTTTTCTATCAGTCCAAACGAATGGTACCCCTATACGCAGTAACTTAGTTAGTGGTGCAGCAATTAATGAAAACCCCTCAACGAACTGCCTGTAGTACTCTGCCAAACCCAGAAAACTTTGGATCTCTGATACTGATTTCGGTGGCTTCCAATCCAATACGGCCTCAACCTTACGAAGGTTAACCCTAATCCCCTCGGGAAACATGACATGACCCAAAAATGTTACCTCTTTCAGCTAGAACTCGCACTTGCTGAATTTGGCATAAAGTTGCTTTCCTCTTAATATTTACAGAACAACCCAGAGATGTGAATCATGCTTCTCCTCAGTTCTTGAATACACTAGTATGTCATCTATAAACACCACCACGAACCGGTCTAAGTAGGGTTGAAAGACCCAATTCATCATATCCATAAAAGCAACTGGTGCATTCGTTAATCCGAATGGCATGACCAGAAACTCGTAATGCCCATAACGAGTTCGAAATGCTGTCTTGCATATATCTGCCTCCTTGACCCTTAGCTGATGATACCCTAATCTTGGATCTATCTTAGAGAAAATCAAAGCTCCTCGCAACTGATCAAACAGATCGTCTATCCGTGGTAGCAGGTATTTGTTCTTAATTGTTAACTTGTTCAACTAACGGTAGTTAATACACATACGCATTGACCCATCCTTCTTCTTTACGAACAAAATCGGTGCTCCCCACGGAGACACTTTCGGTCTAATAAAACCTCGATCTAGAAGCTCTTGAATCTGAGCCTTTAATTCTACCAGCTCCTTCGATGCCATTCTATAAGGGGTGATGGACACCGGAGCCGTTCCCAGAAATAGCTCAATGCCGAATTTGACCTTAGGTTTGGAGGCAATCCCAGAAGCTCTTCTGGAAATACATCCGCGAATTCCTTTACGGTCCTAACACCCCAAGTAGACAAACTCTTACCCTTAGATGTGCTGATATAGGCTAAGAACACCTCGCAACCCTTCCGAACCAATTTCTCGGCCCTTAGCACTGAGATTACATTGGTTAGGTAGTCCCTTTACTCTCCTATTACAACCACTTCTTCATCCTCTGAAGACTTCAAAATCATATGCTTAGTAGCACAATCCAAGTTCGCACAGTGTTTCACTAACCAGTCCATGCCCAGTATGAGATCGAACTCACCAAATGGCAGTTCCACCAAATCTGCCGGGAAGACAACCCCTTGAACCTCTAGAGGCACATCTCTAAACAGCTTATTCACTACGATAGACTGTCCTAAAGGACTAATCACCGATAATTCTTTTCTAGCAAGTTCAAATTGTATATCCAAAGTTCCAGACACATTATGTGCAACATACGAGTGCGTCGACCCAATATCAATTGAAGCAAAGCATGGTAGATCATGAATAAGGAACGTACCTGTTATGACGTCAGGTGCATCACCATCCTCTCGATGCCGAGTAGCATAAACCAACCCTGGCTGTCTTGCATCTGTATTACCAGCACCTCTGCCTGGTGCTCCACGACCTCATCCAAACTCATTTTCCACTCGGGCTGGACCACGGCCTCTCGACGGCTGTTGACCACCTCTTCCTGACTGAACATATCCATGACCAGCAACTGGCATCAGACCCGGTTTTAGCTTACAGTCTTTAATTCTGTGGTCTCTTGACCCACATCTGAGGCACACCCCAACTTTCTTTCAATATTCACCCTGATGAGATAACCCGCACACAACGTAAGGCTGCGATCTGCCAGTAACAAACGGAACTCCAGTTCAGACCGGCCCATCAAATCTAGGCCTCTTATAAAATCTATCGGAAGAACTGGAAGGCCTAAAATCTCTCTTATTCCTACCCCTTTCCTTGTCACGGTTTTGACGCTCAGAGCGTTTCACATCCTCAGTAATCTTTGCCTTCTCCACCAAAGCAGTGAAATCTCTTTCTCTCTGCGGGGCTATCAGTACCCTCAACTAATCCTGCAGACCATCTTCAAACTGTACACAGTGCTCGTAATCATTCGCGACTATCCCCCGAGCATACCGGCTCAAACGCAGAAACTCCGCCTCATACTCCGCCACAGATTTATTCCCCTGAACCAGATTCAAGAATTCCTTTCTCCGAGCGTCCACATAACTAGCCCCAACATACTTACCCTGGAAGGTCGTTTTAAAGAAATCCCATGTTAATTAACACCCTGTGAGCCTTCCCTCACAGTGAGCCACCACTGGTACGCCTCATCTCGCAAGAGGGAGATCGCTCTTTCAGCCTTTTGCTCCACAAAGGCGATCTATGTCATCCATGATCTCGTAATGACCCGGTTTATACCCTAGTCAGAACAGTGGTTTCAGGACTACAAATCTGAGTCCGTATAATGTTTTACTATTATTTTCTGTGCCTCTGATAAGTGATTAAGCATGTGCTAAATTTCTGTGAGTTAATTCGTCCGTCTGTGTGTTTAATTTGAGCAAAGGATTAAAATCCATTGAATGCAATACATATTTTCCATTTCTTTATAAGTATGGAGGATTTATATGGCAAATTAGCAATTTCTATAGATAGTGGACGGTTATGATCCATAATAACCTTGGAAATTATGTTTTGTGATTTTATCATATAATGAATTATTAACAAAATTTAGCATGAAAATGAGCATTCATTCATGCATTCTCCATCGAAAACACAAAGAAAAAGAAAGCTTTAAAGCTTTGCATATTTGGCTACTTACAAGCCAAATTCAAGGTATGTTTTTAGTCAGTTTTTGATAATTTCTACGTTTTTACAATCGTTGCTTTGTCTACTATCAAGCCCATGTCTCGATCTTGTGTATTGATGATGTTTGTGAGACATGCCATTGATGATATGCTGAGCTTTGTGGTGAGTTTAGTTGTTAAATGAAAGATTTGAGCTAGATGAACATATTTTGTTCTTGAATTTTTGATAAATTTAGCTAATTAGGGCTAAATTGAGAAAAGAGTAACTTGAGGGACTAAATTGCAAATTTGATGGAAAATATGGGCCTGTATGAGATGTATGAACATTCGGCTAAGCATGGTTAGAATATGATTTTGTGAATACGATGTTTTGAGAAAAATGGACTAAATTGATAAATTGTGCAAATATGAGGGTTAAATTGCAAATAGCCTTAAATGTGTGTCCTTGCATTGAATTGAATGAGTTAGTGAATAAAACGGTTAATTTTGAATATGTATAGATCAAGAACCGAGGAAAATAGACTTAGTTTGCGGGAAAGCGAAAGTAACCGAGTAGCCGTTTCTATTTCCGTTAAATCGAATATGAGGTAAGACATACTGAAAATAAATGTAATTGTATTGAATTGAGCATATTCATTTTGCTATCGGTGATAATGAATGCTTATGAGATGCTATGTACATGAATTTCGAGACAAGGTTGAAATAGTGAAAAGTTCGAGAAGTCCCGTACAAACCTAGGAATATATAGGATTAGCTATGTCATGACATAGATATCTATTCTGTTTTATCATGTAAGACCACGTCTGGGACGTTGGCGTTGATTTGAGATTTCATGTAAGACCACGTCTGGGATGTTGACATCGATATGAGCTTTACATGTAAGACCATTTCTGGGACATCGGCATCGTATTGATTCATGTAAGACCCTATCTGGGACAGTGGCATCATTATCCGAGTACACGTAAGACCTCGTCTGGGACGTTGGCATCGCACGACTATTCTGAGCTTTCTGAGTATCTTATTAGATTCCTATCGGTTCAACGGGCAAAATCTGAGCTATGAACAATTACGTGAATGTATATTTGTTTCAGGTGCATTTAGTATGCAGATTAAATGTGTATAAAAGGTAAATACCTATGTGATTTTGATTTGAAGAAATATATGATTGAATATGAGAATGTGACTAAGATACAAGAATGGTTATGAAAGAGTTATGTATATATATATATGATTCTTGAATTGATGAATATGGCAAATATGGCCAAGAATATGGACCAAAGCATATATGTGAGAAATTTGCTATCAATATGAATTGTGCCAACATTTTTATATGCTTATATGCTTTACATGTTAAGTTTATTTGAATTATGACTTACTAAGCTTTTTGGAAAGCTTACTCTGTGTGTGTGTTTTCTCTATTTTATAGGTCGTCAAAGCTACTGTAGGCTCGGGGACCATCGTGGATCGTCATCACACTACTCAACTTGTTTTGGTACATTTTGGAAATGTATATAGCTAGATATGGCATGTATAGGCTAGTATTTGGTATAAGTTTGTTATATGAACTTAGCCATGTGATTTGGCAAAATATGAGTTGAAGATATGCATTAAATGAATGTAGTATATGATGCATACTTTGGTATGGTTGAAGTACATTAAATGATTAAGTTTTTGGGTAAGTATGGATGAATAATGTTTGTGATTATATAAGTTTCATTCTTGTGGATTTGTTATGAATGAGATTGGATTTGAATGTATTGATTGAATGGTTTATTTGGTATGTTCTTGGTTGCCAAATATGCATTAGATGTCTTGGTAAATTGGTTGTAAGTTTGACCCTTGTTGGGTGGCATTTTGGCCTTGCAAATGGCCTATAATGTCACACGGTTGTGGCACACGGGCGTGCGTAGTGACCGTGGGGCTAAGTTAGTAGCTAGCTAAGAGTACACAGTCTTGGCACACAGACGTGCCTGGTAGCCGTGTGATTTTGACAAGATCGACCACGGCCAGAGTACACGGGCGTGCTTGGTGGCCGTAGAGCCAAGTCAGAATCGACCACGGCCAGAGTACACGGGCGTGCTTGGTGGTCGTGGAGTAAAGTCAGTTTCAACCACGAGGTAGACACACGGGAGTGTCTAGCAGCCATGGGAGGCACACAGCCTTCCTACACTGGCTTGTAACCCCTGAATCTTTGAAAAGTTTTAAATTTTCAAGAATTTCTGTATGTGTTCCAGTTGAGTCCTAACCCTATTTCTAAGCATGCTTAAGATCTCGTTGACCGCAATAAGGGACATTATGTTTGTATTTGATCTGGTACTTGATAAATTGTCTGATTAAGTTTTCGATCTGTCAGGTAACGCTTTAACCCCAATCCAGCGACGGACACAGGATAGGGGTGTTACATTTGGTTGGTACAAAGCTATGATTTAGTCCATTCTCGGACTAACGTAGCATGTCAGAGTCTAGCTATACATGTCATATATCTGAATTGTGATAGTTTGATGAATCCTGACGCATAAAATGTGATTTTTGTATAGCAATGGATCCCGAAAGAGCCGTAGCTGACGACGTAGAAAGTAATGCGCTTGCTCCCACGCAAGGGACAGCGCCCTCTGATTCAAGACCGGCTACGAGCGGTAATGAGGGAGAAGCTAAACAAGCTTTCTTCCAGATGATAAGCGAATGGTTCGCTCAATTCATAAAGAATAGCCCGACTGTTACGCAACCCCCACCCCCCGTTAATCACCCTCAGACATTTGTTATGCCTCCGACTATGAATCTGAACTTGTTAAACAAACCTCCGGTTGACAAAATCCATAAGTGTGGGGCTGAAGAGTTTCGGGCTACTAATGATGATGATGCTGAAAGGGCCGAGTTCTGGTTAGAAAATACTATTCGAGTATTCGATGAAATGTCTCTGACTTTGGAAGAATGCATTAAGCGCGTTGTATCATTACTTCGAGAAGCAACTTATTAGTGGTGGAAAACATTAACTTCCATTATTTTGAAAGAGTGAGTTACATTGGACTTCTTTCAGATCGAGTTCCGGAAGAAATACATCAGTGAGAGATTCATCGACCAGAAATGGAAAAAATTTCTGAGAATAAGTTATGAGAATAACTAGAGTTTATGAGAATAAGTTAGTATGCCCGAGAATGTATATCATCTAAAACGATAATATGCAAAAGGTTCAAATATGGTCTTAATGAAGACATTCGTTTGTTAGTCGGGATCTTAGAAATAAAAGAGTTCGTAGTACTCGTTGATAGAGCGTGAAAAGCTGAGGCACTCGGGAAAGATAAAAGAAAAGCTGAGTTTAAAGCTCGAGATACGAGAAAGAGATTTTCGAGCAAATCATTCCAGTCTGCTCCGAAGAGATTCAGAGATGATCAAAGTCGTTCAAGAGATAATGTGGGACATTTGAATAGAAATCGAGCTAAATCACAAATGAGTTCCAAAACTTCAGCAACTTCAGTGGCCAGTGTTGGTAATGCTCGGACCAAGAGACCTGAATGTAAGCATTGTGGAAAAAGGCATTCGGGGAGTTGTAGATTAAATGAAAAAGCTTGCTTCAGATGTGGATCACTTGATCATTTTATCCGTGATTGCCCTGAGTCTGTCGAGCTAGAGACTATTTAGAATCTAAGATCTGATAATGGACTTGTGAGAGGTAGACCTGCAAAGAATGTAAGAAATGTCAGTGGTAGTCAGAGAACCACGAGAGAAACTATTGCAAGATCTGAAGCTAGAGCACCTACCAGAGCGTATGCTATTCTAGCTCGTGAGGAAGCTTCATCACCAGAAGTTATAACGGGTACTTTTACACTTTATGATACTTTTGTGATTGCATTGATAAGACCCTGGTTCTACGCATTCGTATATATCCATGAATTTAGTATTCAGTAAGACTTTGCCTGTAGAGTCTACTGAGTTTGCTATAAAAGTATCGAACCCCATAGGTAAAAGTGTATTGGTTGATAAAGTATGCAAAAATTGTTCGTTAATGTTTCGAGATATCTGTTTCCCCGCTGATCTGATGCTTTTGCCATTTGATGAGTTTGATATCATTCTAGGTATGGATTGGTTGTCATTACATGATGCTGTTGTAAACTGTAAAAGAAAGACTATTGATTTGAGATGTTCGAATAAAGAAATTATACGAGTTGAGCTAATGTTTTTAATGGATTGCTTACCGTGATATCTGTATTGAAAGCTCAAAGATACGTGAAAAAGGGATATGAGTCATATTTTGCTTATGTGATTGATTCGAAAGTGTCTGAAAAGAAAGTGGAATCAGTGCCTATTGTTTGTGAGTTTTCTGACGTATTTCCTGAAGAATTATCGGGTATGCCTCCGATTCGGGAAGTTGAGTGTGGTATTGATCTATTTCCTGGTACTACACCTATTTCGATAGCTCCATATAGAATTGGCACCAATAGAGTTGAAAGAGCTAAAGTCACAGTTGCAAGAATTGACTGATAGAGGATTCATTAGACCGAGTTTTTCGCCTTGGGGTGCTCCTGTTCTGTTTGTGAAAAAGAAAGATGGCACGATGAGAATGTGCATCGATTATCGTCAGTTGAATAAGGTGACAATAAAGAATAAATATCTGTTGCCCAGAATTGATGGCTTATTTGATCTGTTAAAAGGAGCTACTGTATTTTCCAAGATTGATCTGAGATCAGGATACTACCAGTTGAGAGTAAAAGATTCAGATATACCAAAAACTGCTTTCAGAACGATGTACGAGCATTATCAGTTTTTAGTTATGCCATTTGGATTAACAAATGCTCCTGTTGTTTTTATGGATCTGATGAACAGAATTTTCAGACCGTACTTAGATCAATTTGTTGTAGTATTCATAGATGACATCTTGATTTATTCACGTGATGAAAATAAGCACGCTAAACATTTGAGAATCGTGTTACAAACTCTGAGAGAGAAACAATTGTATGCAAAATTTAGCAAATGTGAATTTTGGTTGCATGAGGTTAGTTTTCTGGGACATATTGTATCAGCTTCTGGAATTCGAGTTGATCCGAGCAAGATTTCTGCTATTCTGGATTGGAAACCTCTGAGGAATGTGTCTGAAGTCTGTAGTTTTCTGGGACTTGCTGGTTATTACCGCAGATTTGTAAAAGGCTTTTCGACGATAACTACTCTATTGACTAAAATACTTCAGAAAGATGTTAGATTTGAATGGTCTGATAAATGCCAGAAAAGTTTTGATCAGTTGAAAACTCATAATGAAGCTCCAAAGTGTTAGTAATCTGACGTAATCGAGTAAAGAATTTGTTATATACAGTGATGCATCGTTAAATGGCCTGGGATGTGTTTTGATGCTGGAAGGCAAAGTTGTAGCTTATGCCTCGAAACAATTAAAGCCTCATGAAAAGAACTATCCGACGCACGACCTTGAGCTAGCTGCGATTGTGTTTGCACTAAAGATCTGGCGCCATTATCTGTATGGTGAGAAATGTCACGTGTCTTCAGATCATAAAAGTCTGAAATATTTGATAACTCATAAAGATTTGAACCTGTGTCAAAGAATATGGTTAGAACTGTTAAAAGATTATGAGCTTGTGATTGATTATCATCCGGGTAAAACAAACGTTGTTGCTGATGCCTTAAGTAGAAAATCATTGTTTGCACTAAGTGCTTTGAATGCTCAGTTAGATTTGTCTGATAATAGTTCTATGATAGCTGAATTAAAAGTGAAATCGTTGTTTATACAGCAGATATGTGATGCTCAGAACGTTGATAATGAGTTGTTATCGAAACGAGCTTAGTGTGATTCGAATTTTGAATCTGAATTTCGAGTTATTGATGATTGCTTGAGATTCTGAGATCGTATCTGTGTTCTGAGAAATTCGGAGTTGATTCAGCTGATTTTGAGTGAAGCACATAATAGTCATCTATCTGTTCATCCGGGGAGTACGAAAATGTATCACGATTTGAAACGACACTATTGGTGGTCCAGTATGAAATGTGATATTACTGACTTTGTTTCGAAATGTTTAATCTGTCAAGAAGTGAAAGCCGAACATCAAGTTTCGTCTGGTTTTCTACAGCCAATTCTGATTCCTGAATGGAAATGGGATAGAGTGACAATGGATTTTGTTTCTGATTTGCCTCAGACTCCGAGAATGAAAGATGTGATTTGGGTCATAGTTGACCGATTGACAAAATCTGCCCATTTTATTCTGGTAAGATCTGACTATTCACTTGATAGATTAACCGAGCTTTATATTTCTGAGATTGTTAGATTGCACGGGGTTCCATTATCTATTGTGTCTGATAGAGATCTGAGGTTTACATCAAGATTCTAGAAGAAATTACAAGAAGCTTTGGGCACAAAATTGCATTTGAATACTGCTTTTCATCTGCAAACAGATGGTCAGTCCGAATGAATTATTCAGATTCTTGAAGATATGTTAAGATGTTGTACTCTTGAATTTGACGGTACGTGGGAGCAATACCAGCCATTGATTGAATTTGCGTACAATAATAATTTTACGTCAAGCATCAAAATGGCACCATATAAAGCTTTGTATAGACGTAAATGTCGTACACCTCTATTTTGGACTGAGCTCAATGAAAATAAGTTACACAGTGTCGATTTGATAAAAGATTCAGAACAGAAAGTGAAACTGATATGAGATTGTTTGAAAGCAGCATCTGATCATCAGAAGTCTTATGCAGACTTGAAATGAAAATATATAGAATTTGAGATTAGGGATAGAGTATTTCTAAAAATGTCTCCGTGGAAGAAAGTGCTCCAATTCAGACATAAAGGCAAGTTAAGTCCGAGGTTTATCGGACCGTATGAGATCATTGAACGTGTCGGGCCTGTTGCATATAGATTAAGGTTTCCCTTTAAGCTAGAAAAGATTCACAATGTATTTCATATCTCAATGCTCCACAAATATAGCTCTGATTTGTCACATGTGATTGCCCCATCTGAAATTGAAATCCAATCTGATATGACATACGAAGAAAAACTGATCTGTATTTTAGCTCGTGAAGTGAAAGAGTTGAGAAATAAGAAAATACCGTTAGTGAAATATTATGGAATCGACACAGAAAAGAAGAGGCTACGTGGAAGCTCGAAGATTCAATGAGACAATAATATCCGACTCTGTTTAACTGTAAGATTTTTGGGGAAAAAAATCCCTAGGGGGAGAATTGTAACAGTCCAGTTTATACCCTATTCGAAACAGTGGTTTTGGGAACATAAATCCCAGTCCGTATAATGTTTTAATATTATTTTCTGTGCCTCTGATAAGTGATTAAGCATGTGCTAAATTTCTGTGAGTTAATTCGTCCGTCTGTGTGTTTAATTTGAGCAAAGGATTAAATTGCATTGAATGCAAAACTAGCATGCTACAAGAAAAAAAACTTATTTGCCATGTCTTTATAAGTATGGAGGACTTATATGGCAAATTTGCCATTTCTATAGATAGTGGACGGTTATTGTCCATAATAACCTTGGAAATTATGTTTTGTGATTTTATCTTATAAGGCTAAAATTGGAAATTGATTATTAATGAATTATTAATAAATTTTAGCATGAAAATGAGCACTCATTCATGCATTCTCCACCGAAAACACAAAGAAAAAGAAAGCTTTGAAGCTTTGCGTATTCAGCTGCTTACAAGCCAAATTCAAGGTATGTTTTTAGTAGGTTTTTGATAATTTCTATGTTTTTGCAATCGTTGCGTTGTCTACTATCAAGCCCATGTCTCGATCTTGTGCATTGATGATGATTGTGAGATATGCCATTGATGATATGTTGAGCTTTGTGATGAGTTTAGTTGTTAAATGAAAGATTTGAGCTAGATGAACATATTTTGTTCTTGAATTTTTGATAAATTTAGCTAATTAGGGCTAAATTGAGAAAAAAGTAACTTGAGGGACTAAATTGAAAATTTGATGGAAAATATGGGCTTGTATGAGATGTATGAACATTCGGCTAAGCATGGTTAAAAGATGATTTTGTTAATTTGATTTTTTTGAGAAAAATGGACTTCATTGATAAATTGTGCAAATATGAGGGTTAAATTGCAAATAGCCCTAAATGTGTGTCTTTGGATTGAATTGAATGAGTTAGTGAATAAAACGGTTAATTCTGA
Organism: Gossypium bickii; assembly: GCA_025503065.1. Classification (NCBI taxonomy): domain Eukaryota; kingdom Viridiplantae; phylum Streptophyta; class Magnoliopsida; order Malvales; family Malvaceae; genus Gossypium; species Gossypium bickii. The sequence goes on from CP106709.1 coordinate 62,336,292, forward strand.
ATATGTATAGATCAAGAACAGAGGAAAACGGACTTAGATAGCGGGAAAGCAAAAGTAACCGAGTAGCCGTTTCCATTTCCGTTAAATCGAATCCGAGTTAAGTCATATTGCAAATAAATGTAATTGTATTGAATTGAGCATATTCATATGACTATCGATGATAATGAATGCTTATGAGATGCTATGTACATGAATTCTGAGACAAGGTTGAAATAGTGAAAAGTCCGAGAAGTCTCGTACGAACCTAGGAATATATAGGATTAGCTATGTCATGACATAGGTATCTGTTCTGTTTTATCATGTAAGACTACGTCTAGGACGTTGGCATCGATATGAGCTTTACGTGTAAGACCTTTCTGGGACATCAGCATCATATTGATTCGTGTAAGACCCTGTCTGGGACAGTGGTATCATTATCCGAGTACACGTAAGACCTCGTCTGGGACGTTGGCATTGTACGACTTTTCCGAGCTTTCTGAATATCCTATTAGATTCCTATCGGTTCAATGGGAAAAATCCAAGCTATGATCAATTACGTGAATGTATATTCGTTTCAGGTACGTTTGGTATGCACACTAAATGTGTATAAAAGGTAAGTACCTATGTGATTTTGATTTGAAGAAATGTATGATTGAATATGAGAATGTGACTGAGATGCAAGAATGGCTACGAAAGAGTTGTGTATATATATATGATTCTTGAATTGATGAATATGGTAACTATGGCCAAGAATATGGACCAAAGCATATATGTGAAAAATTTGCTATGAATATGAATTGTGCCAATGTTTTTATATGCTTATATGTTTTACATGTTAAGTTTATTTGTATTATGACTTACTAAGCTTTTTGGAAAGCTTACTTTGTGTGTATGTGTGTTTTCTCTGTTTTATAGGTCGACAAAGCTACTGTAGGCTCGGGGACCATCGTGGATCATCATCACACTACTCAACTTGTTTTGGTACATTTTGGAAATGTATATAGTTAGTTATGGCATGTATAGGCTAGTATTTGGTATAAGTTTGTTATATGAACTTAGCCATGTGATTTGGTTAGATATGAGTTGAAGATATGCATTAAATGAATGTGTTATATGATGCATACTTTGGTATGGTTGAAGTACATGAAATGGTTAAGTTTTTGGGTAAGTATGGATGAATAATGTTTGTGATTATATAAGTTTCATTCTTGTGGATTTGTTATGAATGAGATTGGATTTGAATGTATTGATTGAATGGTTTATTTGGTATGTTCTTGGTTGCCAAATATGCATTAGATGTCTTGGTAAATTGGTTGTAAGTTTGACCCTTGTTGGGTGGCATTTTGGCCTTGCAAATGGCCTATAATGTCACACGGTTGTGGCACACGGGCGTGCCTAGTGACCATGGGCTAAGTCAGTAGCTAGCTAAGAGTACATGATCTTGGCACACGAATGTGCCTAGTAGATCGACCACAGCTAGAGTACACGGGCGTGCTTGGTGGCCGTGGAGCCAAGTCAGAATCGACCACGGCCAGAGTACACGGACGTACTTGGTGGTCGTGGAGTAAAGTCAGTTTCGTCCACGGGCTAGACACACGGGGGTGTCTAGCAGCCGTGGGAGGCACACGGCCTGCCTACACGGGCGTGTAACACCTGAATATTTGAAAAGTTTTAAATTTTTGAGAATTTCTGTATGTGTTCCTATTGAGTCCCGGCCCTATTATTAAGCATGCTTAAGGTCTCGTTGATCGCAATAACAGACATTATGTTTTTATTTGATGTGATACTTGATGAATTGTCTGATTAAGTTTTCGATCTGTCAGGTAATGCTCTTAACCCTAATCCGGTGACAGACACGGGATAGGTGTGTTACAGATTCGCACAACCGCCTCGAACCAGTATTCCGCTATATTCGGGGCTACACCAGAGATGCCCCTGAAGATTTCGGCCCCGTTTGACTGGAGTCGCTCAGAAATTGATCCTCGGGCTACCGACCCAATACTCGCTCCAGCAACCTGTTCTAGAACCCATAGCATTGCTTGAGACAGAGCATTGTCCCCACCAGCTCGATCATGAGACCCCGTCTCAGTCACTGGCAATGCCGGCGCCTCCCTTTCAGGCATATGCCCTGATGCTGAGGATCCAGCCCTAGCACCTCGGCCTCTACCACAGCTACGTGTACCCCTTCCACGACCTCTTGTGCTCATTTCGATGTAACATATTAATCTGGTTAAGAGTTTTATGCATCAGCTCATCGTTCAAGTAATTATTAACAAATGTTTTATGAAAGAACAGTTATAAGAGTTGTTTCCGCAGATCGAGTTTACTACCATTTTAGTCCCTATAGTCTTAGTTTCTTTAAGTAAAAGTTTTAGTGTACTATCACTATATCTAGTAGTTCCTTACTACAGTCATTTCATCATTTAATCAAGTATTGAGTAAAGAAACTTACGGATTTGGATGCCGGAGACTCGGTGTGCCACACGTTCAGTGATACTACTTTTCTAAACTAGACTTTAAACAAATTTGAAAACATTTTCGAAACCTATTCCACCGCTGAGTTTTTGCAAATCTGGCTCTGATACCACTAAATGTCACACCTCAAACCCGACCCAAACATTACGACTGAATCTAGCGTGCCACATCAGGTGATGTTTAAAACCTCGTGGTTGTTTGGTAAAACACTTTGCCAAATTCCAACTTAAACGTTCAAAATATCATTTTTCGTTGCTTGTTCACAAATGAAATTTACTCGACTAATACTCTTTTAAAAAAATTGCATGTATTGTCTTGTTTATTAAAAATCGTGTCAGTTATGGAAGTTTGGTTTTAATAATTACGAAGGCGTGATATTTGAAAAATCAGTTGTTTATTGTTTTGAAAACCCCGTGTTGATTAAATTCGCAGTGTTTAAAGAAAATCCAAAATAAAAGTTAAAACAGTTCCAATGGCCTTATTACAACAATCTCAAAACCCAATAATTAAAACCAAAGTAATCCCAAAACTAAGATATTAGGTTCACCCTCGAAACCTGCGGAACGTGTGGCCACCTCCGAGTCCCTCGCGGCTCCAAATCCGCTAAGGCTGGGGATTACCTGCACAGTTAAGGAAAAGGGTGAGTTACAAGAACTCAGTGTGAAATCCCAGTTATAGTCACAGTGTGGGCCCAAGCCCAAGCAGTATCAGTTCGGGCCTACGCCCCAAAATCAGGGTAATGCAACAAAAAATGTAACACCCCAAACCCGGCCCACAAGCCTTGACCGGATCTGGTATGTCACAAAGTAAAAACGCTTTGAAAGGTTTTCGAATTTACAATGGAAATTTTCGAATTTGTTGGGGTAATAAAATGGTGTTTGCTAAACGATTGAGTTGAAAACCCTTTCTTCCTTTAAAACCATTTGATCATTTAAATCTTTAGAACATTAGAGTGATCGATAACTTAGAAAAGTTCGTTACCCGATGGTAACATTTTTGAAAACATTTTTGAGAACGCATACGAGTACTTGTTTTGAAAACGTTACTTTTAACCGATTTGCTTAATAGTTCATAAGTTCATCAGTTATTTAATAAAGTAAAAGCAGCTACCTAAACATCCAAAATAATAATAATAAGCGGCCATATTACAACCCAATCGAATTGTAGTGAATAATAAACTTAAAGCGGGGCAAGGTAAAATTTGAAGTCCACAAAACAAACATGGTCGCCTCGAGCTCTCCCCGGCTCCGCATCCGCGCTCTACTAACCTACAAGATGATATGGGAAGGGGTGAGTCACCAAGACTCAGTGTGTAAATCCCCAACCCGGAAATAACACTCATACACAAGATATTAGTATGACATGCAATTATGCAACCCAACCTAGCCATCCATGCTCCCTTTTCTACCCCGTGTGGTACCAAACCACTGGTGGTGCCAAACCACTGGTGACTTATAGTCACGATATCCGTCAATACGTGTGGTGCCAAACCACTGGTGGTGCCAAACCACTGGTGACCCGAAGTCACGATCAAATGATGGGGCCAACCCATCGTGTGATACCAAATCACTGGCGTCGATCCCGTATCTCAAATGTGGGGCCAACCCAAGGTGGAATAAATCCACAGGGACGAGACGCTATGAGGTGCCAAACCTCTGGAGGTGCCAAACCTCTGGTGACCGTAGTCACAAAATGTGGTACCAAACCACTGGTGTCCGTCGACACGATTATTACTCCCTCTCATCAATCCCACCATCATCATGCTTACATAACAAGTATCATGATCCCATATATCATGCATTTGCATATAGCATAGCATTTAATAGCATATGATGGCATGCACAACATATATCATAGATCGAGTAATAGGGGACTTACCTGAAAACCAAGCTTATGCCCACTAGGCAAAGTTACCACATGAGATGTTATAAATATCATTAAATAACAATCTATACTAATAAAGTGTGTAAGAGCTTACACACCTATTTAATCGGAGATCTAAGGAGAAATTGCGAAGCTATTTGATATTACCAAAGTCTCAAACCGTATTCCCGTATTGCACCTATATTCGGCCACTATAGGTTATTATTAAGGGGGGGTCCCATTTGATTAACTAACAAAGCCAAAGGATCGGTCATATGATAACTTAGGCCGAACCTTTATTGACACGAACCAACATGATTGAAATCCCGAAAACTTCTGATTTCCTTAGCCGATTTGCCCCCTAAAATCATACTACAAAATTCGGTTATCACTCAAATGCCACACTTGGTCCATAGTCGAATATAAACAACCACTTACCAAAGGAATTTGAAATCTCGGGAAGCCCCTCCTATTCTTTGAAACTGCCGAAAACCCATATATGTTCCTTGTTAAAAACGGCTATAAAGTATATCCATGGAAAGTGGCCTAAGGCCGAATGGCATACTGCCTTAGAGTAAGTTCTCGAAAGGCTCCTCTAGCTCCTCGGTGGCGGCTACGCACAACGTACACTAATAAGACCCTATGCAAAAAAAAAATTCGGCCCACCTTAGAAGTGTTTTACTCATGCTTTCAGTACATCAAAGGAGAGGTAAGGAACCAAAGTCAAAGGGGAGTACTTACTAACCTTCGAAAATACCTTTCTTTAAGGGAAAACTTCGACCAAGTAGCCCAAAAGAAGAAAAGAGGTTTAAAGAACTTTGGTACGTGTGGACTAGGAAGGATTCGACCAAACAAGCAAAATATCAACCAAGGTATCTCTTTTGGCACAAGGTGATTTGCATGCTTCAACGGGAAAAATCTTACAAGGTTGCAAAAAGGAGAGGAAAGTGGATTTTGGCTTGAGTAACCAAGGAAAAACCAAAGAAGAAGGTGTTAGCCAAGATCATCCCCTAAAACACCTTCAAAACCGAGAATGTCAAGCCCCTAATGTTCCCCTATTCGGCTAGCACAAAAATGAAGTAAGGAACACAAGGAGTTTCGACCATGCGTTACTTTTGCCAAACCTTATGGCCGGCCATGCTACATCCTTTGTTTTACTTGCCCAACACCATAAAAATAATAAAACTTCATTGTTAAAACATTCTCCCATCTCCATTGAAAAAGAGTGCAACATTATTATTATTTAATGTTCCCATAATATGCTCTCTATTTTCAACAAATAAATTAAGAGGAAAAATTAACCCATGCTTCCAAATAAAATAAGATAACAATAAGAGAATAAAAAGAATAATACAGCCAACCATCTTTGTTCCCACGCATGCATGCGCCTCATGCAGGCCACCAGCTATCACGCCAGAACGCACACAAAAAGGGATAACGCGTGCTGCTCCTGGGTTTCGAACCCGAGACCTGGAGCAATGTCACGCCCCAGCCACTCGGCCACTTGGAATTTCATGACATAAACCCCTCTAAAAATTCTTTTAAGCCTTACTTCATTGGCGCCTTTAGCTTACGCGCTACAAGTAAAAACTTAAAACGCCCTAAGTGCGACTCCTAGGGCTCGAACACAGGACCTGAAGAAACATGCCCAAGCGCCCTGCCGTTTCTGCTACTGAGACTTTCATGCCATGTCTCGACGAGAATCTCTTTTACATACTCCTTCGCTAGCTCCCTCACACATTTAATGCCAGAGGCCAAAAACAAAACACCCATCTGTTGCCCAGGGGTTTCGAACCCAAGACGTGAGGAAGAAACCCCCACACCCCAACCACTCGGCCAATGTTCCTTTCATGACATTGACCCGTCCCAGAAACCTTTAAACACTACCTCAATTGCCCCCCCTTTACCTTAACACCAAACAAAAATTTAAAACGCCCGCGCGCCCAACGAGACTCGAACTCCGGACCTTGATGCCGTGGCCTTCAAGTAGCACCCTTGGCCACTCGGCCAAGGCGCCTTTTGTGCTATAGGCTCACCAATTTTATTCTTAAACCTTCCTAGCTCAACACCCTACTTAGCGCAAAAATTAAAACTCCCAGGTACGAACTCAGTGGCTCGAACCCCTGACTTGCTGCACCATTAATCATCCTAGCGCCTCAACCACTCTACCAAATTATTTCTTATGGCCAGGTTCACACCAAAATAAAAATAAGGTTCCCTCAGGCAATCACTAAAATAAAATAAAATGCAAACAACCCCAGTTGCAGGATGTTACAGTTCTACCCCCTTAAAATAATTTCGTCCTCGAAATTACCTGGATCAGAAGAGTTAGGGTATTGCTGCCGCATCGCATCCTCGGGCTCCCACGTAGCTTCCTCCACGCCATGATTCCGCCATAGGACCTTCACTAAAGGAACTGACTTCCTACGCAAGACTTTTTCATCCCGATCTAGGATCTGCACAGGTTCTTCTTCCACCGTCAAATCTGGACTCACCTCAACTTCCTCAACTGCCAAGACGTGTGATGGATCAGAACGATAGCGCCTAAGCATGGAGACATGGAACACATCATGAATCTGACTCAGTTTTGCAGGTAACTCGAGCCGATAAGCTACTGGTCCCACTCGTCTCAACACCTTAAATGGTCCAATGAACCTTGGACTTAACTTGCCCTTTTTCCCAAATCTTAACACTTTCTTCCACGGCGAGACCTTTAGAAAAACTTCGTCTCCCACGGCAAACTCTATGTCCCTCCGCTTGAGATCGGCATAAGACTTTTGCCTATCCGAGGCTTCTTTCAACCGAGCTCGGATCTTCTTCACCTTATCCTCAGTCTCTGCAACCAATTCCGGTCCTAACATCCGTCGCTCACCCAACTCTGTCCAACAAGTAGGGGTGCGACGCCTCCTACCATACAACGCTTCATATGGTGCCATCTTAATGCTTGCCTGATAACTATTGTTGTATGCGAACTCCGCTAATGGCAAAAACTCTTCCCAACTACCTCTGAAGTCCAAAACGCAGCCTCTTAGCATGTCCTCTAAAATCTGAATAACCCTTTCCGACTGTCCGTCCGACTGTGGATGGAATACTGTACTGAAATCCAACCGTGTACCCAAAGCCTGATGTAGCGCTCTCCAAAACCTTGACGTAAATCTGGGATCTCTGTCTGAGATGATCGACACTGGCACACCGTGCAACCTCACTATCTCCGTCACATACAACTTAGCTAACTTCTGAAGCGAGTAATCCACCCTTACCGGTATAAAGTGAGCCGACTTGGTCAGACGGTCCACAATCACCCAAACTGCGTCTTTCTTACTGGGTGTGAGGGGTAGCCCATTGACGAAGTCCATAGTGATCCTCTCCCATTTCCACTAAGGAATCTTCACCGGTTGAAGTAACCCAGATGGCAACTGATGTTCACTTTACCCACGACATGTGAGACACCTTCCCACGAATTCGATTACCTCGCGCTTCAACCTCGCCACGTAATCGCTCAGTAAATCTCCATACATCTTGCTACCTCGGGATGCATAGCGTAAGGGCTCGCTATGCGCATCTGAAGAATTCTTTGCCTCAATCCCACATCATTTGGCATACAAGGCCGTCCTTGAAAACACAACATACCATCACCAGTCAGGCTATACCCTTCCAAACCACCATCTTGAACTTGCAACCTCCGTACCTTTAAACTGTCATCCTCTAATTGCTTTCCTTAATCTCCTCGATCCAAGTTGGCTTAACTTGCAATTCTGCCAAAAGACTTCCATCGTCGTATAGACTGAGACGAGCAAACATCGCCCTTAAGTCTGTCACGACCTTTCGGCTCAACGCATCAGCCACCACGTTAGCCTTGCCCGGATGGTACTCAATTGAACATTCGTAGTCCTTCAGCAGTTCGATCCATCGGCGTTGTCTCAAATTTAAGTCCTTTTGCGTCAAAAGATACCTCAGACTTTTGTGATCCGTGTAGACTATCGACTTTTCCCCATACAAGTAATGCCTCCATATTTTCAAAGCGAAGACCACTGCCGCTAACTCCAAGTCGTGAGTCGGATAGTTAACCTCATGCGGTCTTACTACCTTCCCTTCCTGCATCAACACACATCCCAAACCATTATGGGACGCATCACAATAAATCGTGAACAATTTTCCTGCCTCAGGCTGTACCAAAACGGGAGCTTCCGTCAGAATCTTTCTTAGCTTATCAAAACTTCCTTGCTGTTTCTCTGACCAAACAAATGGGACTCATTTCCTTAATAGTTTAGTCAACGGTGCTGCGATTAAGGAGAATCCTTCCACAAATCTTCGATAATACCCGGCCAGCCCCAGAAAACTTCGTACCTCCGCCACTGACCTAGGCGGTTTCCAATCCAACACCGCTTCAACCTTGCGTGGGTCCACTCTAATCCCTTCAGCTGACACCACGTGACCCAAGAAAGTCACCTCTCTAAGCCAAAATTCGCACTTACTGAATTTGGCATACAACTGCTCCTCCCTCAGCACTTGTAGAACTATACGCAAATGCCTATCATGCTCCTCCTCCGTCTTTGAGTAAACCAATATGTCGTCTATAAACACCACGACAAATTGATCTAAGTATTCTTTGAAACACCCTATTCATTAAGTCCATGAACGCCGCTGCGCGTTGGTCAACCCAAACGGCATCACTAGGAACTCGTAATGCCCATACCGGGTACGAAATGCTGTCTTGTACACATCAGCCTCCTTCACCTTAAGTTGATGATAGCCCGACCTAAGATCTATCTTCGAGAACACCGATGCACCCTTCAGTTGATCAAACAGGTCATCAATCCGAGGCAACGGATATTTGCTTTTGATCGTCAACTTGTTTAGCTGACGGTAGTCGATACACATCCGCATTGACCCGTCTTTCTTCTTGACAAACAACACAGGTGCTCCCCATGGAGATATACTAGGTCGGATGAACCTCTATCCAAGAGCTCCCGAATTTGAGCTTCGGCTCCACCAACTCCTTTGGTGCCATTCGGTAGGGTGCTATAGACACAGGCGCCGTTCCGGGCAACAAGTCTATACCAAACTCAACTTCCCGATCTGGAGGCATGTAACACCCCAAACCCGGTCCAAACACCATGACCGAATCTGGTATGTTACGGGAAAAACGAGTTGGAAAATTTCGAAGTTGCACTAAATAGAATTGGTAAAACTTTGATCCGTTTAGAAAAAACATTTAGACTTAGTAACAAAAATTTGCTTTCAAGTTTGAAACAATCGATTTTCGTATGCTTATAAAATCGATCACGATACCCGATGGTATAGTTGAAACATATCGTTAAAGTTTTGAAATCGTTGTTGTGTCATGTTTTAGCAAATTAACCCAATTAGTCTGTTAAGGCATATTAAAATCAAACTTAAAACATAATAATAAAGAGGCATAATTTAAAGGCTTTTACAAATCCAAATAAAACCCAAATAAAATTAAATAAACTAAAGTACTCAAATGCAAATGGTGAGTAAAACTTTTATTAGAGCATGGCATGCGCACTCCCGAGTCCATCCCGGCTCCATGTCCGCGTCTCTGGGTCACTGAAATGTCAAAGGAGAGGGTGAGTCGAGTGACTCGATGTGTAAATCCCGCTCCCGATAAAACAACATGCTAACACCCATCATACATAGCAACATAATCAATGCAACCCGATCCTAACCATCCATACTCCTTTCTACCCGTGTGGTACTAAAAACCACCGGTGACATCTGATCCACGATGTGTTACCAAAACAACGATGTCCCAAAGACATAATGTCCGTCAATGTGGTCCCAAACCACCTGGTGTCCCAAAGACACAATTGTGCTGCCAAAGCACATCGGTGACCGAGGTCACAAATCCAATGATGATGGGGCCAACCCATCGTGTGTTACCAAAACACTAGCAGACGATCCCATATCTCAAGTGGGGCCAACCCACGGTGGTCAAACCACGTGGACAAGTCGCAATGAGGTGCCAAACCTCGGTGTCCCAAAGACACAATGTGCTACCAAAGCACCGTGACCGTAGTCACAAATCCGGTGATGGGGCCAACCCATCGTGTGTTACCAAAACATCGGCGTCAATCCCAGATAATCATCTCGTGGGGCCAACCCATCGTGGTATTGAGCCATCGGGACGAGACGAGGTACCAAACCTCTGGAGGTGCCAAACCTTTGGTGACCCAAAGTCACAAAGTGTGCTACCAAAGCACGGTGCTCACAAGACAAATTCACACCGCTTCTCATCATCTCATATCACCCATCAACATACCATACTCATGTAATCATGCATCTCATGCAAATCATGCATATCATGCCAACATACCAAGCGAGTCTCTCATAACATGCATACAAAACATAGGTCATGATATTATACTTTATTAATAGTACTCATAATAGCACAAACTTACCCGAATCGCCCACATACCCCATTTTGGGTATTCACTTGTCCATCATACTGTTATAGTTTTAACAAGCAAATCGGTTTATTATTAAAAATATTACTAAGTATCAAGGTGTTAGTTACACACCTGATAACACGAGTCTAGAAATCCAACGAGAACGGATGCTAAGTCCCTCGAATCTGACTCCTACAATCGGCCAACATTAGGGTTAGGTATCTATGACATTCGGCCAACAACTATTAACCAAAGGGGTTAATATCGAACCCTTACCTTGCACACGCCGGTTTCCTACCAAACCCGAACCACAACGGCCTTCTAAGACACTCACCTTCACCTTGAAAAGAATAACGCTTAATCCGTTATCAATCATGACTTAATCGAAACCAGAAGATTAAATTAACAACCACCAATCACTTACCCCTTACTTACCAACAAAGATTCGGCCAAGGGAGACTACTAGGAGAAGGAGAGAATATTCGGCTATGTTGGAAACAATAGAAAGAAGCAATCGGCACTAGGTGTTCACTCTTCTATTTTCGGCTTTGAGGTAAAACAATGTGAAATGGGGACAGAGTTTCGGCACAAAAAGAAAAGGAAAGGGAAATGGAGGATTCTGCTTCACAAAAACAAAAGAAAAGGAGGTGAAGAAGAGAATATTCGCCACCCAATGAACACCAAAGATTGAAGATGTTTCGGCCAGCTTTTAGGAGTGTGGTATTTCGGTTCAAGAAGTGAAGAAAGATGAGAGAATTCTTTAGGATTTCAGCTTTGGGTTTGACACAAAAAGAAAGAATTTTGGTTGCCAAAGAGAAGACCGAAAATGCACCAAAGGCAAAAATACATTCGGCCTTCCCCCTAACCCACACTATGCCGTCACTTCCCCTCCAACTCCCCAAAATTTCGCCACCATCCCCCAAAGCTCCCATTCACTCATTTGAAATGAGTGGACCAAGTCCTTCTCCTAAAGTTGCTCTCCACCTTCCATTTGAACCTTTGACTTGGTCCAAAATAGAATTTAAACTACATACAACTCTTCCATCCCATGCCAGTCCAAAATTAAAGCCAAAATGGAGAATTTGCAGCTCGAACTCAGGACACATTCCCCTTGTAGATGACGCCACCTTCAGCTCCAAGTGGCGCATGCTTTGCCACTTTGCTAGCCTTATTTTTGTGAAACAAAATACCAATTAAATTACACATCCTCGGCTCCATCGGCTCCCGACTTAACACCCAAAACCAAAATTTTCCCATCCACTCGTGCATACACTTAGCCTATAATTAAGCCCCTAAAACACCGAAATAATAAACACAAAGATACCAAACACATACAATATCATGCAACACAAAATAGCCCCTAACCCGGGATATTACAGTTCTACCCCTTAAGAATAATTTCGGCCTCGAAATTACCTGGTCAAAAGAGTTGCGGGTATTGCTGTCTCATCGCATCCTCGGGTTCCCACGTGGCTTCTTCCACGCCATGATTCCGCCAAAGAACCTTAACCAAAGGCACAGACTTTCTACGTAGAACCTTGACATCTCGATCTAGAATCTGCACTGGTTCTTCCTCTATGGTCATATCTGGATTTACCTCGATCTCCTCCACTGCTACTACATGAGATGGATCTGAACGATACCTCCGAAGCATCGAAACGTGAAAAACATCGTGAATCTGGCTAAGCTCTGCTGGCAACTCAAGCTGATACGCCACTGGTCCAACTCGTCTCAAAACCTTATACGGCCCAATAAACCTCGGACTTAGCTTGCCTTTTCTGCCAAATCTCAGCACCTTCTTCCAAGGCGAGACCTTTAAGAAAACACTATCTCCTACAAAGAAACTCTATATCTCTTCGCTTAAGATCGGCATAAGACTTTTACCGGTCCAAGCTTCCTTCAAACGAGCTCGAATCAACTTAACCTTGTCCTCGGTCTCAAGAACCAACTCGGGTCCCAACAACCGACGTTCACCTAACTCACCCAACATGTAGGTGAGCGACACTTCCTACCATCTGGCGCCTCATTCACGGTGCCATTTTGATGCTTGCTTGGTAGGCTGTTGTTATAGGCGAACCTACCAACGGCAGAAACTCTTCCCAATCGCCTCAAGTCCGTCGAACACAACCTCTCAAAGCATGTCTTCCAAGATCTCGAATAACCTTTTCGATTGACCGTCGATTTGCGGGTGAAAAGCCGTCCTTGAAATCCAAACGAGTACCCAATGCTTGATGCAACGCTCTCGGAACCTCGACGTAAACCTCGGATCCCTATCTGAGATTATCGAAACTGGAACACCGTGTAGCCTCACTATCTCTGACACATAAAGCTTCGCCAACCTCTGAAGTGAATAGTCCACTCTCACCGGAATGAAATGGGCCGACTTAGTCAGACGGTCCACGATAACCCAAACTGAATCCTTCTTGCTTGGCGTAAGCGGTAAACCACTGACGAAATCCATAGTTATCCTTTCCCACTTCCACTGAGGAATCTTTACAGGCTGAAGCAAACCCGACGGTAACTGATGTTCCGCCTTGACCTGCTGACAAGTCAGACACTTCCCAACAAACTCTGTCACTTCTTTCTTCAAGCCGGCCACCAAAATCGCTCTTTAAGATCCCTATACATTTTGCTACCTCCGGGATGCATAGCATAAGGATCGCGCTATGTGCGTCTGAAGAATCCCTCGCCTACTCAACATCTTTAGGCATGCAAGCCTTACCTTGAAAACACAGAACCTCATCACGGATAAGTCGTAACCCTCCAAACCACCATTTCGCACTTGTAACCTTCGCGCACTCGTAACCTCATCCTCCAATCTGTTTCTCTTTGATCTCGCTTCAACCCAAGTAGGCTTAACTTGCAGCTCGCGAATAATACTCCCGTCGTCGTACAAACTCAAATGGGCAAACAAAGCTCTTAAGTCCGAAACAACCCTACGGCTCAACGCGCGTCGCCACCACGTTAGCCTTGCCGGATGATACTCGATCGAACGATCGTAGTCCTTGAGCAACTCAACCCATCTACGCCGCCTCAAGTTCGAGATCCTTACGAGTCAATAGGTACTTCAAGCTCTTATGATCTGTGGTAGACGATTGACTTCTCCCCTGCATGGTAGTGCCTCCAGATTTTTAGAGCGAAGACTACGGTGCTAGCTCCAAGTCGCGCGTCGGATAGTTGACCTCGTGTGGCCTCGGTGCCGAGAAGCATAAGCCACAACCTTACCCTCCCGTGCATCAAAGACACAACCCAAGCCCGTGTGTGATGCATCGCAAGACAATCGTGAATTCCTTACGACCTCAAAGTTGAATTAACACAGAGCCTCTGTCAAGATCTTCTTCAACTTATCAAAACTCTCCCCATTGTTTTCACCTCATTTAACGGAACTCCCTTCCTTAACAGCTTAGTCATCGGTGTTTGCAATTAACGAGAAACCTCAACAAATCTTGGTGAGTATCCTCGCCAAACCCAGAAACTCCGAATCTCAAACAGATCGACTTAGGAGGCTTCCAATCCAAAACCGCCTCAACCTTCCGAGGATCTACTCTAATCCCTCACGGTGATACTACATGACCCAAAAATGTCACTTCACTAAGCGTAACTCGCACTTCATCGAACTTAGCATAGAGTTGCTTCTCCTCAAAATTTGCAACACCACTCTTAAGTGTGCATCATGCTCTTCTTCCGACCTTGAGTAAACCAAGATGTCGTCAATAAAACCACGATTTAAACGGTCCAGATCATCTTTGAAACACCCTATTCATCATATCCATAAAAAGCCGCCGGAGCGTTAGTCAACCCGAACGGCATTACTGAGGAATTCGTAGTGCCTGCATCGAGTCCTAAACGTTTGTCTTATGGATATCTCGCTTCCTTAACTTTCAACCGATGGTACCTGGACCTCAAATCAATCTTGAAAACACCGATGCACCTTTTGGTGATCGAACAAGTCATCTATCCGTGGTAACGGATACTTGTTTTTAATCGTCACTTATTCGGTTGGCGGTAGTCGATACACATCCGCATCGAGCCGCCCTTCTTCTTGACGAATAATACCGGCGCTCCCACGGCGAAACACTTGGCCTAATGAAGCCTCGATCCAACGGCTCCCGAATCGAGCCTTAAGCTCCACCAATTCCTTTGGTGCCATCCTATATGGAGCAATAGACACTTTGCGCGATCCCGGTAGCAGATCTATCCCAAATTCTACCTCACGATCCGGTGGCAAACCCTAAGCTCCTCCGAAACACATCCACAAATTCCTTAACAAGACGAACCTTCTCAACAAGCAGATTCCTTAGCCTCCAAGGCATACACATGAACCACATACGCTTCGCGACCCTTCCGACCATCTTTCTGACTTTTAATGCCGATACCACATTGGATAAGTAATCTCTCCTATTACCTATCATAATCACTTCATCTTCCTTATTCGTCGATAGAACCATGCGCGCTAGCCGCGCAAGCAATCCACCTTGGCACGGTACTTCACCACCGGTCCATCCCGAGAATCGGATCGAACTCCTCAAACGGCGGTTCCATCGGATCGCTGGCAAAAATGACCCCTTGGAGTTCTAGGGGTACATCCTTATACAACTTATCTACCACTACTGAGTGACCTAGAGGGCTAAGGCACGGTCATCCGCCTAGAAAGATATCTCGAATCTAAGTCCATGGTCTCAACTATACTACTAGCAACATACGAACGCGTGGAACCCAAGTCAATTAAAGCGGTATAGGAGAACCAAAAATCAAAAGCGTCACGGTGATTACGCCCGGTGCGTCGCCCTCTCGCGGCGCCTAGCAAAGATACACCGCATCAGCCGTCGTGCCTCGTAACTACCGCACCTCGCCCGGTGCTCCACGACCTCGACCAAATCCATTACCACCCTCGCCATTACCGGCCCCCCTGCGTGGTGGCGGTCCATTACCTCGAACCGACACGGCCACGACTCTCGGATGAATCCTGGCCATCCTACGCGGACAGTCCCTAATGCGATGATCCAGAGAACCACACTCGAAGCAACCCTTTCCACCACCCAACAACCACCCCAATGAGTTTTCCACGCGATTACATCTGCGGTGGTCCCCGCTTAGCGGCAACAAACCTAGCAGATCGATTACGCTGCCCACTCAGTCTAGCCCTCTTCTGCGGATTGCCAGACGATCCCGAAGACCCAAAGCTCCTCTTAAGCCTACTCCTGTCCATGCTCTGTCTTACCGACTCCTTAACACCTTCGGCTACCTTAGCCTTCTCGACTAAGACAGCAAACTCGCGCTCCTGCTGTGGAGCAATCAGCAGCCTCAACTCGTCTCGCAGACCATCCTCGAAACGAACACACCTCTCATGCTCAGTGGCTACAATGCCCCTGGCATACCTACTCACCGGGAACTCACCAGCACTCAAAGAACATTTACTCCCGAACAAGCCTCGAAATGCCCCTACGCGGGAGTCGATGTAGCTAGCCCCGATGTATTTCTTTTGATAAGCGCTCTCGAAATAATCCCATGTCGGATCCTCGGTTTGCCACATCATCTCCGAACCGTGAGCCACCACCGATATGACTCATCTCGGAGAAGCGATACAATCCCCTTAAGTTTCTCTCGATCGTCAAGTCCGGATCGCCCATGATCCGCTCGATTGCCTCCAAGCCAATATTCAGCAGTGCTAGGAGCAACACCCGATACACCTCGGAAGAATTCAGCCCCATTAGCCCGAGTCTCTCAGAACGATTTCCTAACTCCGCACCACCACTTACTCCAGCTACCCTTTCCAACACCCGCAAAGATCGCTCGTGACATCGCATCGTCTCGGGCCCGATCTTGGAACTCACCACCTCCACCGGTGGTGGCGGGCAAGCATCTCATTTTCCGAACCCGCGCCGGATCCTACGGGCTCTAGAAACCGTCATTCTACCCTACCTCTACCACGAGTATTACGACCACGTCCGCCTCGAGTGCTCATATCTAACGATCTACGTTTCTGATTAAAAAGATTTTTATGCATTAGTATCGTTCCACTTTCTTAACCGCAAAGAAATTTTATGGATAGAGTTTAATCAGGGGTTCTTTCGAGCAACCAAGGTTTCAATCTTCTATCCTATTCACCCAAAAGAGATTATACATTCATTCCTTAATCCTTTCCATACCTATTCACTCTTCGGACATTGCTGCCCATTTCTAGCCCAAGGGTATTTTCGTCATTTTCCCTACAGGGTATTTTCGTAATAAAAGATATTTTAAACTTTCGTAAAAACCGATCAATTTGAAATTCCAAAAGTTTGAGAGTGTTCTTTGAAAATTTTGTAAAATACTTCGTTTTGGAAACCAGGGGTATTTTAGTAATTTTCACAATCTGAGGGCGTTTTCGTAAATTTCCAAAATCAAAATTTTCAATTGACATTTTGTAAAACAGAATGTTTGAATTTCGTAACATCATTGAAATTTTAGACAAAATCTTTGGGTTGCTATTTTATAAACCGAGGGCATTTTAGTAAATTTACCCCTAAGGCATTTTTGTAATTTTTTTCCATAAATCAGGTTTTTCAAGAAAATTGTTGTAAATGTGACATTTCCGGTTTTGAAAGAGTTTATTGCAAAAAGTTTGAAAACATTAGGGTTGTTGTTGTAGTTTTGAAAACATGGCTAATTCCCTTTTCGGGTTTTAGACATTAGGTTAAGTCTATGACCGAGCCTTCTTGGTCAGGGTGAACTCGAGCTACGCACCAGGTGGGATACCTGCGAAGAGGAGGTGAGTCACGAGGATCGCTTAAATACCAAGCTCTTAGGATCCTCTCCTAGACATGCGCACGGGAGTTACCACACCCTAGCCCCGTGGCTGAGTCATAGATTGGTTTAGTGCTTTAAGTCTTATGCTTTATTTCGAGTGTTTGAGTGATCTAATCCTAGGGTTCAAGTCCTATAAATCTAACTACGTTCCATATCACCTACCCTTCTACAAATAATAATTCACAGAAGAGTTTAGAATTACTTACTGGGCGAATGGTGTGGGAGACTCGGTGCCATGCCTTGTAAACCATGTATTCCATCCCAAAAATACTTAAAACAAACTTTTGAAAGCAGTTTGGGCCTCAAGCCCACACAGTATGAGCTTTTGAACTTAGCTCGATACCACAATTGTAACACCTCAAACCGGTCCAAACACCATGACCGAACGGTATGTTACGGGAAAAACGAGTTGGAAAATTTGAAGTTGCACTAAATAGAATTGGTAAAACTTTGATCCGTTTAGAAAAAAACATTTAGACTTAGTAACAAAAATTTGCTTTCAAGTTTGGAAACAATCGATTTTCGTATGCTTATAAAATCAGTGCGATACCCGATGGTATAGTTGAAACATATCGTTAAAGTTTTGAAATCGTTGTTGTGTCATGTTTTAGCAAATTAACCCAATTAGTCTGTTAAGGCATATTAAAATCAAACTTAAAACATAATAATAAAGAGGCATAATTTAAAGGCTTTTTACAAATCCGAAATAAAACCCAAATAAAATTAAATAAACTAAAGTACTCAAATGCAAATGGCTGAGTAAAACTTTTATTAGAGCATGGCATGCGCACCCCGAGTCCATCCCGGCTCCATGTCCGCGTCTACGGGTCACCTGAAATGTCAAAGGAGAGGGTGAGTCGAGTGACTCAGTGTGTAAATCCCGCTCCCGATAAAACAACATGCTAACACCCATCATACATAGCAACATAATCAATGCAACCCGATCCTAACCATCCATACTCCTTTCTACCCCGTGTGGTACCAAACCACTGGTGACATACAGTCACGATGTGTTACCAAAACACTGATGTCCCAAAGACATAATGTCCGTCAATGTGGTCCCAAACCACTGGTGTCCCAAAGACACAATTGTGCTACCAAAGCACTGGTGACCGAGGTCACAAATCCAATGATGATGGGGCCAACCCATCGTGTGTTACCAAAACACTAGCAGACGATCCCATATCTCAAGTGGGGCCAACCCACGGTGGTCAAACCACAGGGACAAGTCGCAATGAGGTGCCAAACCTCTGGTGTCCCAAAGACACAATGTGCTACCAAAGCATTTGGTGACCGTAGTCACAAATCTCGGTGATGGGGCCAACCCATCATGTGTTACCAAAACACTTGGCGTCAATCCCAGTATAATCATCGTGGGGCCAACCCATCGTGGTATCTTGAGCCATCGGGACGCGAGACGCTGAGGTACCAAACCTCTGGAGGTGCCAAACCTCTGGTGACCCAAAGTCACAAAGTGTGCTACCAAAGCACTGGTGCTCGTCAGCACAAATTCACACTGCTCCCTCATCTCATATCACCCATCAACATACCATACTCATGTAATCATGCATCTCATGCAAATCATGCATATCATGCCAACATACCAAGCAGTCTCTCATAACATGCATACAAAACATAGGTCATGATATTATACTTTATTAATAGTACTCATAATAGCACAAACTTACCCGAATCGTCCACATACCCCATTTTGGGTATTCACTTGTCCATCATACTGTTATAGTTTTAACAAGCAAATCGGTTTATTATTAAAAATATTACTAAGTATCAAGGTGTTAGTTACACACCTGATAACACGAGTCTAGAAATCCAACGAGAACGGATGCTAAGTCCCTCGAATCTGACTCCTACAATCGGCCAACATTAGGGTTAGGTATCTATGACATTCGGCCAACAACTATTAACCAAAGGGGTTAATATCGAACCCTTACCTTGCACACGTCTGGTTTCCTACCAAACCCGAACCACAACGGCCTTCTAAGACACTCAGCCTTCACCTTGAAAAGAATAACAGTTAATCCGTTATCAATCATGACTTAATCGAAACCAGAAGATTAAATTAACAACCACCAATCACTTACCCCTTACTTACCAACAAAGATTCGGCCAAGGGAGACTACTAGGAGAAGGAGAGAATATTCGGCTATGTTGGAAACAATAGAAAGAAGCAATCGGCACTAGGTGTTCACTCTTCTATTTTCGGCTTTGAGGTAAAACAATGTGAAATGGGGACAGAGTTTCGGCACAAAAAGAAAAGGAAAGGGAAATGGAGGATTCGGCTTCACAAAAACAAAAGAAAAGGAGGTGAAGAAGAGAATATTCGGCCACCCAATGAACACCAAAGATTGAAGATGTTTCACTGACTTTTAGGAGTGTGGTATTTTCGGTTCAAGAAGTGAAGAAAGATGAGAGAATTCTTTAGGATTTCAGCTTTGGGTTTGACACAAAAGAAAGAATTTTGGTTGCAAAAAGAGAAGACCGAAAATGCACCAAAGGCAAAAATACATTCGGCCTTCCCCTAACCCACACTATGCCGTCACTTCCCCCCTCCAACTCCCCCAAAATTTCGGCCACCATCCCCCCAAAAGCTCCCATTCACTCATTTGAAATGAGTGGACCAAGTCCTTCTCCTAAAGTTGCTCTCCACCTTCCATTTGAACCTTTGACTTGGTCCAAAATAGAATTTAAACTACATACAACTCTTCCATCCCATGCCGTCCAAAATTAAAGCCAAAATGGAGAATTTCGCAGCTCGAACTCAGGACACCTTCCCCTTGTAGATGACGCCACCTTCAGCTCCAAGTGGCGCATGCTTTGCCACTTTGCTAGCCTTATTTTTGTGAAACAAAATACCAATTAAATTACACATCCCTCAGCTCCATCAGCTCCCCTGACTTAACACCCAAAAACCAAAATTTTCCCATCCACTCAGGCATACACTTAGCCTATAATTAAGCCCCTAAAACACCGAAATAACAACACAGCATACCAAACACATACAATATCATGCAACACAAAATAGCCCCTAACCCGGGATATTACAAGGCAGACCCGGGAGTTCTTCTGGAAACACATCAGCGAATTCCCTTACAGTTCGGACCTTCACAATTGCTGACTCTCTAGCCTCCAAGGCATAAATTCGAACCAACAACGCCTCACAACCTTTTCTGATCATTTTCTCGGCCTTCAAGGCAGACACTACATTAGATAGATAATCTCTTCTGTTACCTATCATGACCACTTCATCACCCTTAGCCGTCTTTAGAACCATGCGCTTAGCAGCGCAATCCAACCTTGCCTGATACTTAACCAGCCAGTCTATTCCAAGAATTAGATCGAACTCCCTAAACGGCAGTTCCATCAGATCAGCCACAAACACTACCCTTTGGAGTTCTAGGGGTATATCTCTATATGGCTCGTTCACTACCACAGAGTGTCCTAGAGGGCTAATTATAGTCATCTCCCTAGAAGCAGTCTCAAAATCCAATTCATAGTCTTTACCACACTACTAGCAACGTATGAATGCGTCGAACCCACATCAATTAATGCAACATATGGAAGACCAAAAAGTAGGAACGTACCGGTTATGACGTCCGGTGCGTCACCCTCCTCGCGGCGCCTCGCTGCATAGACCAAGCTAGGTCGCCTAAGCTTCGTGTTGTCTGCACCTCGCCTCGACTGCGACCTCGATTAGGACCATTGCCTCCTCTACCATTACCACGACCCTCGGCCGGTGGTCCCACATTCCTAACCTGAGTACGGTTCGACCTCCGGTGATTCCTTGCCAACTTCCGAGGACAATCCCTTACACGATGATCCAATGATCCATATTCAAAGCAACCCCTCTCACCGGTCCAACAACCTCCCCAATGTGACTTCCCACAATGATTACACTGAGCCGGTCTCTGATTAGAAGCCATGGGCCTTCTAGCCTGATTTGGCCCACTCTGTCTGGCCCTCTTTTGTGCATTATTTCCCGATTCAGACGACCCAACACCTCTTTTCTGCTTGTTCCGATCATAGTTCTGCCTCACAGATTCCCTGACCCTTTCGGCTACCTTAGCCTTTTCTACTACAAAACAAACAAACTCACGCTTTCTTTGTGGAGCAATTAACAACCTTAAATCATCCCTAAGTCCGTCTTCAAAACGGACGCAACGATCATGCTCAGTTGACACAACTCCCTGAGCATAGTGGCTCAGCCTTAGGAATTCTGCCTCATACTCAGATCACCGACTTATTTCCTGTACCACCCCGCAAAGCTTTTCCTCTCGAGTATCGATTGTGGCGGTGCCCACATACTTAACCGATAAGTAGCTTTGAAGTATTCCCAAGTAAGGTCATCTGCCAGTAGCACCATCTCGAACCGTGAGCCACCACCGGTATGACTCGTCTTTTAGAAGCGACACCGCTCCTTTCGCCTTCTCCTCATTTGTTAAATCGAGATCGCCCATGATCCTCTCGGTCGATTCTAACCAATATTCGGTTGTCTTGGGTGCGACACGACACACCTTAAAATACTTCACTCCGTTGGATCGGGCGCTCAGATCTGGACTTCCGAGCCACGTACTTCACCGGTCTCACCATCATTTCAAACACGCAAAGATAGCTGCGATACCGACTCACCCCCGTCGATCTCGATGTCCATCACCAAAAGTTGGGGGTGGTGGTGGAGGTGGTATCTCATTATCCGATCCTTGGCCCGACCTAACTGGTTCTGTCATGGTCATCCGGCCTCTACCGCGTCCCCGACGGCCACGGCCTCTTGAACTCATCTTTAATGGCGCAATCTACTTAAAAAGTTTTATGAGTTAGCTGACGTTTCACTGATTATTAACAAGGAATTTTATGGGCGAAATTAAGAAGTTGTTCTTTCGATCAAACAAGTTTCAAGTCTTCTATTGTAATTCGAAGGTACACATTTACTAATTCCATCACCCTTTTGTCTATTTCCTAACCCGGGGGTATTTTCGTCATTTACCCTACAGGGGTATTTTGGTAATAAAACAAAGTAAGTTTGACAAATCAAGGGAAATTTATAAAGTTGCAAAACTTGGGGTCCTTTTTGAGAAATTGTCTTCCCAAATTGGTAGTGTTGCAAAAACTTTGAAAATCAGGGTCATTTGGTAATTTGCAAATTGGGGGCAATTTCGTAATTTTCCAAAATCACGACATTTTTGATATTTTGCAAATTAGGGATTTTGGGTATGGTAAAATAAGAAAATTTTGTTAAAATTTTGGGGTAGCTTAGTAGATTTTAAAACTAGGGGTATTTTTGTAATTTACCACTAAGGGTATTTTAAAATGTCCCTATATCAAGAGAATTTTGTAATATAAATCTCACAAGTTTGAGGAAGTCTTTAAAACTAGAGTTTTTATCAAAAGCGCTGCTAATTCCCTTTCGGGTTTTAATAATAGGGTTTAGCCCACGAACAAGTCCTCACGGTTAGGGTGAGCAGAAGCTACGCACTGCAGTAGGATTCAGTGAAGAGGAGGTGAGTCACTAGGACCGCTTAAATACCAAGCTCTTTAGGATCCAATCCTAGACATGCATAAGGGTTACACACACCTAACTCGGCGACTTAGTCATGGGTTTGTTTAATTAGGCAATTATAAATCTTATGTGATTGTTTGGGGTAAACTAGCCCTAGGGTTCACATACCTTTCATACTATCTACGTCCCATTTCTACCCCTTTACAGATAATCATTCACACATAGATTAGAAATACTTACAGGAGCGGATCGGTGCCGGAGACTCGATGCCATGTTGTTCAAACAAAACCATTTTCATAGAGGTTCTCAAAAGCCTATCTAGGAAAACATTTTTAGGCCTTGGGCCCTCACAGCTGAGTTTTTGAACCTGGCTCTGATACCAAAATGTAACACCCCAAACCCGGCCCACAAGCCTTGACCGGATCCGGTATGTCACAAAGTAAAAACGCTTTGAAAGGTTTTCGAATTTACAATGGAAATTTTCGAATTTGTTGGGGTAATAAAATGGTGTTTGCTAAACGATTGACTTGAAAACCCTTTCTTCTTTTAAAACCATTTGATCATTTAAATCTTTAGAACATTAGAGTGATCGATAACTTAGAAAAGTTCGTTACCCGATGGTAACATTTTTGAAAACATTTTTGAGAACGCATACGAGTACTTGTTTTGAAAACGTTACTTTTAACCGATTTGCTTAACAGTTCATAAGTTCATCAGTTATATAATAAAGTAAAAGCAGCTACCTAAACATCCAAAATAATAATAATAAGCGGCCATATTACAACCCAATCGAATTGTAGTGAATAATAAACTTAAAGCGGGGCAAGGTAAAATTTGAAGTCCACAAAACAAACATGGTCTCCTCGAGCTCTCCCTGGCTCCGCATTCGCGCTCTACTCACCTGCAAGATGATATGGGAAGGGGTGAGTCACCAAGACTCAGTGTGTAAATCCCCAACCCGGAAATAGCACTCATACACAAGATATTAGTATGACATGCAATTATGCAACCCAACCTAGCCATCCATGCTCCTTTTTCTACCCCGTGTGGTACCAAACCACTGGTGGTGCCAAACCACTGGTGACTTATAGTCACGATATCCGTCAATACGTGTGGTGCCAAACCACTGGTGGTGCCAAACCACTGGTGACCCGAAGTCACGATCAAATGATGGGGCCAACCCATCGTGTGATACCAAATCACTGGCGTCGATCCCGTATCTCAAATGTGGAGCCAACCCACGGTGGAATAAATCCACAGGGACGAGACGCTATGAGGTGCCAAACCTCTGGAGGTGCCAAACCTCTGGTGACCGTAGTCACAAAATGTGGTACCAAACCACTGGTGTCCGTCGACACGATTATTACTCCCTCTCATCAATCCCACCATCATCATGCTTACATAACAAGTATCATGATCCCATATATCATGCATTTGCATATAGCATAGCATTTAACAGCATATGATGGCATGCACAACATATATCATAGATCGAGTAATAGGGGACTTACCCGAAAACCAAGCTTATGCCCACTAGGCAAAGTTACCACATGAGATGTTATAAATATCATTAAATAACAATCTATACTAATAAAGTGTGTAAGAGCTTACACACCTATTTAATCGGAGATCTAAGGAGAAATCGCGAAGCTATTTGATATTACCAAAGTCTCAAACCGTATTCCCGTATTGCACCTATATTCGGCCACTATAGGTTATTATTAAGGGGGGGTCCCATTTGATTAACTAACAAATCCAAAGGATCGGTCATATGATAACTTAGGCCGAACCTTTATTGACACGAACCAACGTGATTGAAATCCCGAAAACTTCTGATTTCCTTAGCCGATTTGCCCCCTAAAATCATAGTACAAAATTCGGTTATCACTCAAATGCCACACTTGGTCCATAGTCGAATATAAACAACCACTTACCAAAGGAATTTGAAATCTCGGGAAGCCCCTCCTATTCTTTGAAACTGCCGAAAACCCATACATGTTCCTTGTTAAAAACGGCTATAAAGTATATCCATGGAAAGTGGCCTATGGCCGAATGGCATACTGCCTTACCTCGAAGAGTAAGTTCTCGAAAGGCTCCTCTAGCTCCTCGGTGGCGGCTACACACAACGTACACTAATAAGACCCTATGCAAAAAAAAATTCGGCCCACCTTAGAAGTGTTTTACTCATGCTTTCAGCACATCAAAGGAGAGGTAAGGAACCGAAGTCAAAGGGGAGTACTTACTAACTTTCGAAAATACCTTTCTTTAAGGGAAAACTTCGACCAAGTAGCCCAAAAGAAGAAAAGAGGTTTAAAGAACTTTGGTACGTGTGGACTAGGAAGGATTCGACCAAACAAGCAAAATATCAACCAAGGTATCTCTTTTGGCACAAGGTGATTTGCATGCTTCAACGGGAAAAATCTTACAAGGTTGCAAAAAGGAGAGGAAAGTGGATTTTGGCTTGAGTAACCAAGGAAAAACCAAAGAAGAAGGTGTTAGCCAAGATCATCCCCTAAAACACCTTCAAAACCTAGAATGTTAAGCCCCTAATGTTCCCCTATTCGGCTAGCACAAAAATGAAGTAAGGAACACAAGGAGTTTCGACCATGCGTTACTTTTGCCAAACCTTATGGCCGGCCATGCTACATCCTTTGTTTTATTTGCCCAACACCATAAAAATAATAAAACTTCATTGTTAAAACATTCTCCCATCTCCATTGAAAAAGAGTGCAACATTATTATTATTTAATGTTCCCATAATATGCTCTCTATTTTCAACAAATAAATTAAGAGGAAAAATTAACCCATGCTTCCAAATAAAATAAGATAACAATAAGAGAATAAAAAGAATAATACAGCCAACCATCTTTGTTCCCACGCATGCATGCGCCTCATGCAGGCCACCAGCTATCACGCCAGAACGCACACAAAAAGGGATAACGCGTGCTGCTCCTGGGTTTCGAACCCGAGACCTGGAGCAATTCTTTTAAGCCTTACTTCATTGGCGCCTTTAGCTTACGCGCTACAAGTAAAAACTTCAAACGCCCTAAGTGCGACTCCTGGGGCTCGAACACGGGACTCAAGAAACATGCCCAAGCGCCCGCCATTTCTCTCATCGAGACTTTCATGCCATGTCTCGACGAGAATCTCTTTTACATACTCCTTCGCTAGCTCCTCACACATTTAATGCCACAGGCCAAAAACAAAACACCCATCATTTGCCCAGGGGTTTCGAACCCAAGACGTGAGGAAGAAACCCCCACACCCCAACCACTCGGCCAATGTTCCTTTCATGACATTGACCCATCCTAGAAACCTTTAAACACTCCCTCAATCGCCCCCCCTTTACCTTAACACCAAACAAAAATTTAAAACGCCCGAGCGCCCAACGAGACTCGAACTCCGGACCTTGTTGCCGTGGCCTTCAAGCAGCGCCCTTGGCCACTCGGCCAAGGCGCCTTTTGTGCTATAGGCTCACCAATTTTATTCTTAAACCTTCCTAGCTCAACACCCTACTTAGCGCAAAAATTAAAACTCCCAGGCACGAACTCAGTGGCTCGAACCCCTGACTTGCTGCACCATTAATCATCCTAGCGCCTCAATCACTCTACCAAATTATTTCTTATGGCTAGGTTCGCACCAAAATAAAATAAGGTTCCCTCAGGCAATCACAAAAATAAAATAAAATGCAAACAACCCCAGTTGCAGGATGTTACAGTAAAAATGCAGCCCAACCCAATCCAACCATCACTCCACCCGTACCAGCTCGACACTCCATGCGGGGACCAAGTCAACCCACCCAATTTCTACACACACCAAGAGCGCGCAAATGGAGCTACCAATATCAACGCAGCAGAAAGTCGCCAAGTAAAGATATCGTGGCTGAGCCACTAAAATCAGTATATCGTGGTAGAGCCACTGAATTAGTATAACATGGCATAGCTACCAGTACAGTACTTCCTCCATATATATAACCCAATCTAATGCAACATGCCGTGACAAATAAACACAGTGTATGCAATAATTTAACATCATGACATTTTAACAGAACACACAAACATACTAAATCTACCCCTAGGGTATAAGGGTAATATGGTCACTAGGGGTAAAATGGTAATATACCCCTCAGAGGTATAACAGTAATTTCACCCGTCGAGGGCATTTTAGTAATTTCACCCTTTAAGGGTATTTCAGTATTTTACCCACCGAGAGTGTTTCAGTAATTTATTCGCTAAGGGTATTTTGGTAATTTGGCCATCTAACGGCCTTTCTGTCGCTTCGAGCGACTCGAGACCCTTTTTTGGTCAAAATAGTGTAGATGGGCCTAAAGCCCAATTTTAGCCCCAACGGGCCCACACACACGTGTGGCCCGTTTAACACGTTTTCAGTCTCAGTTTTGCATACTTCATAGTCGCAGCAGGTATTCGACAATATTTCCATCGATTTTGCTCATGTGGGCTCGTTAGGCCATTCGGCCCATTTAGCCAGTTTCGGCTCGATAAGGCCCATTACGGCCTCGGATTTGCGAGGGGCTCGTGACACTCTCAAGGATCTACCACCATCATTAGTGGCTCAGTTTAACACCACAAGCGCTCGCACGCTCGAGTGTCTCGGTTGCCGATACTTCAGCTTTTTAGCATTTCAGCCTATGCCCAAATCACAAAACCCCACATAGTCACAATCAACAGTGTGAGATTACACACCTGATTACGAGTTGTGTTCTCCACCGATTCCAACACCTATAGTGATAGTTGAGAAAAAAAAAGTTAGCTTCTCCCTTGATAAGCTTAACTTGAGCCCTTTACCCATTGCTTACACTTACCAGAAGACGACAACTCCTTGCTATGCTAGAGTATTTGGTTTACTCCCTTTGATCACGAAATCGAGTCCCTAATGAAAAGCACAGGTTAGTAATGTTGTTCCCAGCCAACAAAATAAACGAACTTTCAGCCCTAAGAACCCCAAAATAATAAAGAGAAGCCAACCACCCTTATTCGGCCATAGCCACACTTACCAACCACTTCCCGACGCCCATATATTGAATGAATAGAAAAGAAGGTAGGCATTGAACCCTACTAGATTTGGCCTAGGTAATAAGAAATTGAAGTTAGGAGGTTCGACATCAGTAGAGCACAGAGAGGGAAAAGAAATAAGAGAAAAAGACACCGTTACCTTTTACTAAAGAAGAGTCAAATGTGGAAGAAGAGATCTGGCAAACAGGAGTAGCAACTATGAATTAATGATGGAACAATTCGACACTTAGCAGCAAAACAAAAGAGCCAACTTCGGCTATGGAGAGAAAAGAGTAGGGAAGAAGCCTAAGAAGAAAAGAGAGGGATTAAGAAGAATTTTGGCACGAAGAATTGAAAGAGAAAGTAAAAGTGAAGGAGAGTACTTTCGGCAACTAGTAAGGCAAAGAAATGAGAAAGAAAAACAGTAGAGTGAATTCGGCAGAGGTTCACAGTGGAAAGAAAATGACTTGAAATGTCTCACAGTGCTAAAATGACAATTTTTTTTTCCAAAGACAAAACAAAGAAGAATTCGACACACCCCTTGACACAACCAAGTGTGCACTCTTCAAAATGCCAAGTCTTTTGGCCGAAACTCCCTATCCACTTCCCCATATTCGGCCAACTCTTCCCACACCCCTCACTTCCATGATTCTCTCCCCTATTTCCTCCTCAATTTGCCCTCTACCTCCCATTCAAAATTGATTGACCAAGTCTCCCATCCACCTTGTAGAGTTCTAACCAAACTCCATTTCTTCCACTCACCTGACACAAAATAAAAGCCTTTGATTTGCCAACTGTGGCATTCGAACCCCTTCTCCCCTTGCTCTACCATTGACGTCACCACCACTCCACGATGTGCTCACTTGTGTTAGTAAAACACACTTTATTTTACTTAAATCCTGCTTCCAACAGCCTTCTCCACTGAAGGCCCAAAAATCAAAATTTTACGAGGGCTTGGACTCGAACCCAGACCTCCCTAAAACCCCTAAACACCTTTAAATATTTAGCTAAGTAAACCCAACACATGCAATGTGCAAAAATCACAAACCCCTACTTTTGGGATGTTACATATTGTTTGATGTATATATGGTTAATTGAGGATATATTTGTGTAAGTAAAGTAATTCTCCATATGGTGAACTTTTAATTTTGGCGAGCTCTAAAGTTTTTCAGACTTTTCTATTAAGTATCCGCCTACCCCAGATGCTTTGGGCAAACTTGTTAAGTTTACAGTTGTTTAGATTTATTTATTATTTTTGTGTTTGATGATTTGGTTAGTCAAGTTGAGATTTATTTGAAATGAACTAAACTACTATAGTTGATAAGAGTTAAAACTTGTTAAGTGCACTTAATCACGAGAATCAAGAGTGTTAGTTGAATTATCTGATTTTTCCACTAATTCTTGTCTCTATTGCTTAAGTATATAAGAATAGTGGTGGTCTTTCTGAAACACCTTTACATCTTCTTTCTTAAGTTCCTTTGTAAATCCTTTAAAATACCTAAGTTTAGAATAAATTCATCGAAATGAAGGTTTGCAGTGTTTAGCTAACATCTACATTAGTACCAGCGTTTTGGTAAGTACTGGTAAACCGTAGGTTATTATTAAAGTCATTTATTTGTTTTTCATAATGTAAGCACTTGTTAGAATAGTGTGTGAGGAAGGAAGCTTTCTAATTCTGAATTAAGTATTATCAATTCTTGCATGCACATTAAGGTTTGATCGATTGATGATCTAATGTGTAGAATTATCTTTCTTTTAGTTCAAGAAGCTAATGAGGGTCCAAACGATGAAGGCAACGGACCTGCTATGTAGATTTGTGCTAGAGTTTCTGGTGAGTTCTTTCTTACTTCCATGTGTTATAACTTTCATTGTTATATAACTTGTGTAAACTAAGAACCTTTTTCTACGGATGCATGAATGGTATATGTGTGGATAATGTTGTCTAGTGTTGTCAGTTTAAGTTCAGTCTATCTAAGTTATGAAATAAGTTTCATCCTTCATGCTTAAGCCACTACCATCTATTTATGATGTATGATATATGATCTGTGGTGATGGAGAAGAGGAGATATGTTTGTGTAGCCTCTTGTAGGGCAACTATATTGTAAACCAGACTGGTAGATCACGATAAAACATGATATTCTAAATGAGAACGATATGAGGAGTTAAGGGAGGAGTATGTATGTGAATGAGATTGTATGATATGTTTCTAAATCTAAATTCTGGGTACGTGGCTAGCATGAAGATGGGTTGTCTAAGTTATGTTAAGTTGGCACACAATATACA
Source organism: Gossypium bickii (assembly GCA_025503065.1). Classification (NCBI taxonomy): domain Eukaryota; kingdom Viridiplantae; phylum Streptophyta; class Magnoliopsida; order Malvales; family Malvaceae; genus Gossypium; species Gossypium bickii. The sequence continues at coordinate 62,366,618 of CP106709.1, forward strand.
CCCATGTGTTAAGTAAATTAGTGTACTAAGTATGTTTGTGTTCAGTACACGCCATTAGGCGTACTATGAATATCATGTGTAAGTCAATTTGAATGGTTCAGTTGTGTTGGAAGTAATGATATGTATGATTTCTCTTTGGAACTTACTAAGTTCGTATGAACTTACTCTGTTAACTTTTCCTTCTCAGGCTTCCTAACTAAAGGTAGACTATTTGTTAGAAAGACTACGCCAGAGAGTTGTTGCTATTGTGAGTTGTTTTATTTGTTATGTATCATACATGACTCTTGGAGGTGGCATATAAATGTATTTTTGAAGTAATCTATATAAAGAACTACTATTTTTACAAGACTTTGTTTTTACGAGCTTCTTATTAAAATATCAATGCTTGAATTTGAATCACTATATTATGTTCAATGAAATATACTTAATAAAAACTTAATCGCCAAACGATTTTGAACATTATTTTGATTTGCCTAAAATGTACATTGAAATCTTTATAAAGTAAAAGCTCATCACATGTTTTATACTCCTAAATTTGTAAAGTTTTGCAAGATTTCAATTTTATTGAATGATTTGTATAAGAATTAGTCTGATTTTATGTTCTGACACATCATACTTGGGTCCAGATATCAAGTCGGGTATGGCGTGTTACAAACACTTTTTACCTTATTTATTTTAACATATGCTTAATCTTTTATTAAACATTACTTGACATATTCTCAATTAATTAATGTCCCTATCATCTACTACCTTTAAAAAGTTGTCATTTTCAAATTAAACCCTTAAACCATTAATAAATAAGCATTTTAGCTAGTAAAAATTAGTAGCATTTAACTTTTTTAGTTTTTACAATTTAGTTCTTGTACCCTAATTAATCACTAAGTCAGTAAAATTTCCTATCCGAAATTCAATTCATCCATATAACCACTCGATAAAAAATTGATAAAAACATTTACGAGTTCGATTTATGGAAACAAAGTCATGATACCTCATTTTTCCGACACCACTAACTATAAGGTTAATACACTTGTACGTTAAATATTTGTCCACTTAACAATTCATCAGGCCAAACTGCGCTATAATTGACCGCCTCTGGACGTAGCAACGTCTAGAGTAGAAACCCTGCACAAAAGATGTGAAAAATGGTATCCGCAAGTATACGGGTCAGGTTGTAATATATTTATAACGTAGGTAAGTATTTCGAGGATTGTACCCAAGGGAGGAAAACACTAAATTAAATCTGATCTAAACATATATAGATCTAATTAGTACGTTTAACTGGATTATAGTATGAAGCATCAAAAGAAAGGTTTTAGATAAACTAAAAAATAATAAGAAAGGAAATAAAAGAAAAGTGAATAAATGAGAAACAAGAAATCAAATAATCAAATATATATCAAATCTGGGCATGGGTGATTAACTCATTTTGGTAGTCATAATCAACTGTCGTCTTGGGCTTTCTCGTTCAATCAACTAGTCAATACCCCAGACGGATATTCTGATTCATCCACTCAAATACTGAGTCGACAAGAACTACTTATCTTCCGACCTCACAAAGTATATTAGCTCACCCTTAGGCCTCATTCGGCCCCTAAGGTCAATAAAAGACTTAAATTACACATTTTATTATACTTAACTAAGCTTACGAAAATGTAATTAAAACTTAACTAAAATGCTTATGTTCAAACTCTTAAAGTGCGAAAACTAGTTTAATCTACTACACCGAATTATGAAAAATCAAACTCCCCTACACTTAAGTCATTGCATGTCCTCAAGCACCACAAACAAATGCAATAAATGAAAAGACGACCCTTGAACAAGTATGGTACAAGTGTTAGCTTTGGAGCACATGAATAAGCATTTTATATTCACACATAATCTTGGAAAAAGATATAACTTACTTACCACTTTTGGTATCAAACACCTAATTTTAGTATATTAGAAAGCATTCAAGCATTAAGGGTCTCAAATGTAAGAATCCATCAATAAGTTATACAAATAATTTGACTATCCTGGCAGAATACAAACAGTCATAAATGCAATTGTTCAGTATGATTTTGAATCGTTAATAAGTCTATCTAGATCACACAGGGCTTTTTGGCTTGTAACATTCTGAGGCTTAGGACAATTATGGATTTCAAGAATAGTAAGCATCAAATAGTTTTAAGCACGAAAATAGTTTGACATATCATATTGTCCCTTATTCTCCCCCTTAGTTACACTTTCTGGCTCACTGCCTTATTTCTCCTTCTCTCACCTTCCTTATTTCTCCACAAGGAAGTCATAACATAATATAATAATTATATTTAGCTCACGAGTTTTTATGCACTAATGAACGAGCTTGTAACAGCCCATTTTCGGTGAGATCAGAACAGTGGTTTCGAGACCACAAATCCGATCAAAAATAAAATTTTATTTTATTTTATTTTATGGTTGGTATTATGATAGGAAGGTCACATTAAAATTTTGATACGAAAATTTTATCGATTGTGTGGTTAATTAGGTAAAGGACTAAATTGCATCAAATGCAAAAGTTGGATTCTAGTAGCTATAGGTATTAAATAGCTATGGAATTCAAAACTTAAGGTCCTTATATGGTAATTAGATAATTGAAGATTAGTTAGTAGATATTTTAATGACTCATCCATGGAAAAATTAGAAAAGGCAAGGGACTAAATTGGAAATCACAAAAATTAAAAGATGTTAATTAAATAAAAAGAAATAATCATCTATTTTCATATTATCTTCCCCAATTTTTCTATAGAAACCCTAAGAGAGAGGAAGAAGACTTTTCAAGCTTAAAAAGGTATGAAATCAAGTCACATTTTTAATGATTTTTATATTTTTAGAATTAGGATAGTCTAATCTCTCTATTTATGGGATTAATTTGAAAAGTTATCAAGGTAAGATATTTGGATCATGGATGAATATGCTGAAAATTATAAATTTATGGTAGAAAATGAAAGGTTGTTCATAGATAAACAACTTTAACAAAGCAATTTTTAATGAAAACTTGATTTAGGGACTAAAATGAAAAAGTGGTAAAACCCATGGAAAATTCTAAAATTTGTGAAATGTGTGTGCTGTAAAAGTTGTTATTAAATTTAGGTTAGGCTTGGAAAGAGGACTAGATTGCATGAATTTCATTTTCCGAGCCTAGGGACAAAATTAGAATTTTTGAAAAGAGTAGGGGCAAAATGGTAATTTTGCCTAAGATGTAATTGAGTGCAAATGTATATGAAATGTGATAGATTAATAGCTAAATTTATTCATATAGATCCAAAAAGACCAACTACCGAACTAGATCGAGGGAAACAAAAGGTTTCAGATTAGTTGAAATTCAAAAACGAACCATTTTTAAGGTAAGTTCGTGTAACTTAAATATGTATGTTAAATGCTTGAATTGAATTGTATGATTGTGTTGGTATGTATGAGATGATATACATAATGAAATAATCATAGGTTGTGAAATATGGACAAATTTTCATGTTCCAGTTGAACTTGAGATTCGACGGAGTAAGGTGATATTCTCGGACGAGAATAACGTTACACATGTTGTATAAAGGATTTAGCCCAAATGGGTAATCCTAAAGTAAGCCCTCTTGAGTATATATTATAGATTGGATTTCAAATTAAGCTCTCTAGAGCATGTGCTACAGATAGGATTTAACCTGGACTGGTAATCTTGTTATAAATATGTGGCTCAAGAGTGTGCCTTTATTTATGTGCCCTAATGGGTTCTTTTGCAAGTGAAAATATTACTCGAACATCCATCGAAATCTCATTAGTTTAACGGAAAAGACTCTTGAAATATGGAAAGGTAGAATTAATAGAAGTTTGTATGTAATGAGCTCATCTATGTCTACTTGATATTCTTATGAGATTAAGTGACTAACTTGTTTGAATAAGTGTATGTGTTTAGGTAACTTACCCAAAATTGATAGATTGTGTTTTGTGTATGCTTGTATTAATAAATATAACCGGTAAGTTTATTTCCCATTATATGAACTTACTAAGCATGAAAATGCTTACCCTGTAACACCCTGGTTTTAGGGGTTGGATTTCTGGTGCTTAGCTCGGGTGTTGGCACACTTCGGTGTGTGTTTGGGTAAGTTTTAGGGGTCCTGAGAACCCTAGGTGGTGGTAGGTTGCCTTAGAAAATGTTTCAGTTTTAGGGGCTAAAAGGGGGAGCTTGGATAGAGGGGGCCTTAAGAGAATTTTTGGTGGAAATATGGCACAAAGATAGGCTTGGCAAAGTGGTAGGAAGGCGCCACTTTAGAGCTTGGAAGGTGACGCCATTTGCAGGAGGAAGGGTCTCATGTTCGATTCGCGGAAGCAGCAGATGGGCATTGTTTTTGCGTCATCTTGGTGGGGTGGATGGACGGTTTGAAAGGCTTAAAAGGTGGAGAAGACTTGGTCATCTTTTTTTTTGAATTTGGCTAGTTAGGTTTGACTTTTTCAAAGCTTTTGAATGGGTGGAAAGGAGGTATTTTAGGAGAATTTTGAGGATTATTTTTGGGGTTGGAGCTTGGCCTTTTAGTATAAATAGGGGAGGTGCTCATTATTCATTCACCATTTGCCTTCTCTCCCTTGCCGAATTTTGGTTCCCCATTTCCTTGGTTGTCAAACCTTTTTCTCCAAAGCTTGTTATTCTTCTTCTCTCACATTTTTTCCAAGTGGCGAACCCTTCACTCTCCTATTTCCCTTCCTTTTCACTTCAAAACCAAAGTACACCCCACACCTTTCTTTCTCTCTCTCTTTGGCCGAAACCACTGTTTTCTACCCCTTGATTTAATAGCCGAATCTACATCCATCACCCCTTTGCCGAATTTCTTTCTCTCAACTTGATAGCACTTGGGCGAATGTTAGCTTAGATCTCTTGGGTTAAAGTGGTGAGATACTCTGAAGTTTTAGTGGTTAGCCAAGCCTCCGTTTGTAGTGATCGGTTTGATCAAGTGGAGTCGAGTGGGCAAGGGAAGGTCTCTATTCAAGTTCAAGAAAAGAGCGGTTTCATTGATTCGGGATTGGCCACCGGGGTGTGGGCGTGGCGGGGAGATAGCTATAGGCGGATAGCGGTAGTTTCGCTAGTTGATAGCGTCGGGATCGAGGGTTTAGAGCTCCAGGTTATAAGGTGTGTAGTTAAACCATTGTTTAAGGGATTTGAATATATCCGCTTATGTTGTATGATGCTAATAAGTGCAATTAAATGTGAAAATGGTACTTTAAGGGGTATAGCGATGATCGAGTTAGTATCGGACTGTTGCAATGTGATTATTTGTTTGTGAGTATGTTTATGGATATTAATAAGCATGTGCATGCATTATCACGATTATATTTTATGTGGCATGAGCATGGGTGGGTTATGAAAAGAAGGTGCGGGTGTACTTGAGTACGTGGTTGATGTCGACTTTGTGCTACATCGTGGATTGGATTCGGCCCGAGGTCGCGTTGTGGATCTTTGCGATTTAGTTCGCGTGGTTACCTTGATTGATATCGACATGCCATATCGTGGCTTGATGGATTCTTTGTGTGCTCCATCGTGGTTTGATGTTAGCTATATGCTACATCGTGGATGGCATTGGTTGCCTTTTGGAGGAAAAGGAGAGGGTGACTTGATAGTCCCCGGTGTGTGGTAATTTTGGATAAGGGGTGTGTAGCGGATGGACCCTAGGTTTGGGTGGGTTTCATGATTGCATTATTCCGTTTATGAAATAATATGAAAATGGGCCAAGCCCAATGAATAGGTATGTTTTGGGAACATACGTGGACATGGGCCAAACCCAGTGGTCAGTGGACTAATGTGAAAAGGGCCTAGCCAAGTAATTGTTATAATTTGAAGGTAGGCCAAGCCAGCATTGTGGTAATGTCTAATAATTATACTTGCATGTTGCATTTGATAGTTGGGATGTTATGTGGTTAGCATGTGGGTGGATTTCGATGGTTTGGTTACACATCGAGTCTGTATGACTCACCCAACTTTTAAGCATCATGGTGACACGTCGATCGGACCAGGGTTGGAATGGACACATGGTGGCCCATGCGAGAAGAAGAGATTAAATGTTTTAGGCTTACTTTAAGTATTTGGGTTTAAATGGAATATGTAATAAAGGCCTTTTGACTCTTATTTATTTTTGTTATTATTTTATTAGTATTTATTATGATGTGAAGAATTTGAAACACTTTGTGAAGATGATTATATTTTTCCAACCTACTTATTCAATTTGGCTTGGGTATATTAATCTTTTAGTATGAGTATATTTTAATAACAAAGTTTTAATCATGAGTTTAAATAAACATGGATTTTTTAAAAGTTAGCAAGTTTTAAATTTTCTAAGTTAAATAGATTTTCCACCGACTTTTCCGCACTAACATAACAGCATTCGATTCGTAGTGAATGGGCCGGGTTTGGGGATGTTCTGATTTAATATCGAGCCAAGTTCAAAACTCGGCTTTGAGGGTTTTGGGTTCAAGCAGTTTTCAAAATAGACTTTTTGAAAAAAATGGGCTTTTATAAAAAGGTTTTCAGGATATTTTGGCATGGCACCTGTACCTCCGACCCGAAGTCCACCAGGTAAGTACTTCGAACTTTGGAAGTAATTTGTTATTATGAACTGTTATGGGCTTAGTTGGGCTCGTAGTTTAGAATATTAAGGCTATTGGACCCTAGGATTAGTCTACTCAAACACTTGCATAAAACTTAAAGCTCTTAAACAAACCTGTGAAGTAAGTCGCCGAGTTAAGGTGTGGTAACCATTTGACGCATGTCTAGGAGTGGTATTCGAGTAAGAGCTTGGTATTTAAAGCGATCCTAGCGACTCACCTCCTCTTTACTCGAATCCTACTGCAGTGCGTAGCTACGGTTCACCTTAACCAAGAGGACTTGTTCACAGTGAACTAATTATTAAAACCGAAAAGGAATTAGCCTTCTTTGTTTTCTAAATTCCCTGTTTTTAAATTTTCAAATTTACCCTACGGTTTGTGAAACCTTAAATCTGATTTTGAAGGACGTTTTCTTTCGATTTACAAAATTACCAAAATGCCCTTAGTGGCAAAATTACCAAAATGCCCTCAGATTGCAAAATCATTGACTACCTCAAATTTTGATAAAATGCTCTTTACCTTGCAAAATACTAAAATCTGAGTTTTCAAAATATTAGGATACTCGACTTGTGGAAATTTCTGAAAATACCCTGGTTGACAAAATTACCGAAATGCCCTTGGTTTCTAAATTTTCAAATTTCTCTCAACTTCTCATGAAATATTCCTACTTTACTAAATATCAGAAAATTCTATTTTGTAAAATGTGGTGATATCTCGATTTTGAGAATTTACTGAAAATGCCCATGATTTCCAAAATTACGAAAATGACCTACTTTCTGAAATTTTTGCAACACACTTCGTTTGAGAAACAAAATTTTCAAGATGACTCTTGAGATTTGCAAATTTTGAAAAATCTCTAAGTTGGAAAAACTATTTTCAAAATTGACCCTGAGTTATTACCGAAATATCTCTTTAGGAAAAATGACGAAATTACCCCTGGGTAGGAAAAGGAAACTTGATTGCTCGAAAGAACTACTCTCGGAACCTTCATTGCATAAAATTGCTCGTGGATAAAACAGTGAAACAATAATTTCTAATCCATAAAACTTTCTAAACAGATTAAATCGAAGCGCTAGAGATGAGTTCTAGGGGACGCGGTAGAGGTAGAATGACAGCTTCGGAACCAGTAGGGTCTGGCTATGGTTCAGAAAGCGAAGTGCCGCCAGCGGTGGATGTAGAGGAACAAGATCCGATAAGTGAAGAGGACGCAGTGTCGCAGGCTATGTTACGCGTGCTTCAGCAAGTGGCAAGAGCTAGTAGGGGAAATGGAGCTCGGAAGTCAGTGTCCAGAGACTTAGGTCGAACGAGGTGAAGTTTTTAGAGGAGTGTCGGGAGCGGCTCGAACGTAGCGGAGTATTGGCTAGAAGGAGTCGAGAGAATTATGGACGACTTGGATTGTGCCCGGAGGAAAAGTTGAAAGGTCTTTGTTTTCGCTACTACGGGACGAGGCTTATCGATGGTGGCTCACTGTCAAACAAGGTGTACTGGCAGATCGATTGGATTGGGATTACTTTAAGGAAAAGTTTGAAGGAAAATACGTTGGAGCAAGCTACTTAGATGCGCAAAGGAAGGCGTTTCTAAATCTGGTGCAAGGAAATAAGTCGATAGCGGAATACGAAGCAGAATTTGTACGGCTAAGTCAGTATGCTAAGGGAATTGTGGCCACTGACTATGAGAGGTGCGTCCGGTTTGAAGACGGATTGCGAGATGAACCAGTCTTGATCGCTCCATGAGAGGAAAGAGATTTCGCGGTGCTAGTGGAGAAAGCTCGTATAGCCGAAGAAGTTAAGAGGACGGTAAGGGAAAACCGAGGAAAGAATAGGAACGAGAATAAGAGAAGGCTTGAGCCGTCAGCATCGTTTGGAGATGCTCAGAAAAGACCAAGAGTTGGGAATACGGTACATACACCGCGCGATTCTCGAGAATCGGAATTGTCTCTGTGCTCGATGTGGAAGACCTCACACAGGAGAGTGTTGGGGGAATAGTAAAACATGCTTTCGGTGCGGATCTAAGGCACATCTGGTTAAGAACTGTCCTCGATCAACGAGGGGTCATGGTTCAAGCCATGGAGGGAATGGTTCCAGTCAGAATCAACCAAGGAGGTGATATCGGGTAAGCTCCTCTGCTTTGGTGCATGTTTTAAATGCTTTGCTTGCTTGTGGGAATAGCTCTTTTCTGAGTTGCTGTGAATTTTGAGTGCGAACTTAGAGGCTATGATTGGGAAGTATGTTAGCTCTTTAAGATAAGAGTCTTGTGACCATAGCGTAGCAGGGAGGAATTGGATCATTAGTTTAGTAAATTTGGGACGAAATTATTTTAAGGAGGGTAGAATTGTAACACCCTGGTTTTAGGGGTTGGATTTCTGGTGCTTAGCTCGGGTGTTGGCACACTTCAGTGTGTGTTTGGGTAAGTTTTAGGGGTCCTGAGAACCCTAGGTGGTGGTAGGTTGCCTTAGAAAATGTTTTGATTTTAGGGGCTAAAAGGGGGAGCTTGGATAGAGGGGCCTTAAGAGAATTTTTGGTGGAAATATGGCACAAAGATAGGCTTGGCAAAGTGGTAGGATGGCGCCACTTTAGAGCTTGGAAGGTGACGCCATTTGCAGGAGGAAGGGTCTCATGTTCGATTCGCAGGCAGTTAGGATGGGCATTGTTTTTGCGTCATCTTGGTGGGGTGGATGGGACGGTTTGAAAGGCTTAAAAGGTGGAGAAGACTTGGTCATCTTTTTTTGAATTTGGCTAGTTAGGTTTGACTTTTTCAAAGCTTTTTGAATGGGTGGAAGGGAGGTATTTTAGGAGAATTTTGAGGATTATTTTTGGGGGGTTGGAGCTTGGCCTTTTAGTATAAATAGGGGGGGAGGTGCTCATTATTCATTCACCATTTGCCTTCTCTCCCTTGCCGAATTTTGGTTCCCCATTTCCTTGGTTGCCGAAACCTTTTTCTCCAAAGCTTGTTATTCTTCTTCTCTCACATTTTTTCCAAGTGGCCGAACCCTTCACTCTCCCTATTTCCTTCCTTTTCACTTCAAAACCGAAAGTACACCCCACACCTTTCTTTCTCCTCTCTTTGGCCGAAACCACTGCTTCTCTACCCCTTGATTTAATAGCCGAATCTACATCCATCACCCTTTGCCGAATTTCTTTCTCTCAACTTGATAGCACTTGGGCGAATGTTAGCTTAGATCTCTTGGGTTCCGTGGTGAGATACTCTGAAGTTTTAGTGGTTAGCCAAGCCTCCGTTTGTAGTGATCGGTTTGATCAAGTGGAGTCGAGTGGGCAAAGGAAGGTCTCTATTTCAAGTTCAAGAAAAGAGCGGTTTCAAAGATTCGGGATTGGCCACCGGTATGGGCGTGAGCGGGAGATAGCTATAGGCGGATAGCGGTAGTTTCGCTAGTTGATAGCGTCGGGATCGAGGGTTTAGAGCTCCGGGTTATAAGGTGTGTAGTTAAACCATTGTTTCCGGATTTGAATATATCCGCTTATGTTGTATGATGCTAATAAGTGCAATTAAATGTGAAAATGGTACCCTTAAGGGGGTATAGCGATGATCGAGTTAGTATCGGACTGTTGCAATGTGATTATTTGTTTGTGAGTATGTTTATGGATATTAATAAGCATGTGCATGCATTATCACGATTATATTTTATGTGGCATGAGCATGGGTGGGTTATGAAAAGAAGGTGCGGGTGTACTTGAGTACGTGGTTGATGTCACTTTGTGCTACATCGTGGATTGGCGCCGATCGAGGTCGCGTTGTGGATCTTTGCGATTTAGTTCGCGTGGTTACCTTGATTGATATCGGCTTATGCCATATCGTGGCTTGATGGATTGCTTTGTGTGCTCCATCGTGGTTTGATGTTAGCTATATGCTACATCGTGGATGGCATTGGTTGCCTTTTTGGAGGAAAAGAGAGGGTGACTTGATAGTCCCCGGTGTGTGGTAGGTTGGATAAGGGGTGTGTAGCGGATGGACCCTAGGTTTGGGTGGGTTTCATGATTGCATTATTCCGTTTATGAAATAATATGAAAATGGGCCAAGCCCAATGAATAGGTATGTTTTGGGAACATACGTGGACATGGGCCAAACCAGTGGTCGGTGGACTAATGTGAAAAGGGCCTAGCCCAGTAATTGTTATAATTTGAAGGTAGGCCAAGCCCAGATTGTGGTAATGTCTAATAATTATACTTGCATGTTGCATTTGATAGTTGGGATGTTATGTGGTTAGCATGTGGGTGGATTTCGATGGTTTGGTTACACACTGAGTCTGTATGACTCACCCAACTTTTAAGCATCGCAGTGACACGTCGATCGGACCGGGTTGGAATGGACACATGGTGGCCCATGTAGAAGAAGAGATTAAATGTTTTAGGCTTACTTTAAGTATTTGGGTTTAAATGGAATATGTAATAAAGGCCTTTTGACTCTTATTTATTTTTGTTATTATTTTATTAGTATTTATTATGATGTGAAGAATTTGAAACACTTTGTGAAGATGATTATATTTTTCCAACCTACTTATTCAATTTGGCTTGGGTATATTAATCTTTTAGTATGAGTATATTTTAATAACAAAGTTTTAATCATAAGTTTAAATAAACATGGATTTTTTTTAAAAGTTAGCAAGTTTTAAATTTTTTTAAGTTAAATAGATTTTCCACCGACTTTTCCGCACTAACATAACCAGATTCGGTCGTAGTGAATGGGCCGGGTTTGGGGATGTTACATACCCCATTTAATTTTCCCTTGTTTTATAGTGCTCGTAAGATCGCGAAGGTTGGAGGATCGGTTGGGGCATAATCACACCACCCACCATCTCCTTTTTGGTATATTTAGAAATCTCATTTTGGTAAAATGGCATGTATAGGATTAATTGGCCAAATGATGACTTGTAAGTGATGTTTTGTAATCTAGCCATTGGAATGGCTAGTAATGATTTATTTGGTATGTTTATGAGTCATTTCATGTTCAATGCTTATGTGTTATATGTGGATGAATAGAGTATTTTTATCTTGTATATGCCTTAAAAGTATCGTTATAAATATGAATTGCAAGTGATATTATGCCATAATGGATGTTAGTTTAGGCTTGGTTTTAATGCTTGATTTGGCTGGTACATATATGCAAGTATTGGTGTAGGTTGTTGGCAAAATTGGGTGAGAAAAGGAAGTTAAGAAATGGCTTCATTTTGTCCACACGGGCATGTGTCTAGGCCATGTGCGACACACGACTTGCCCCATGGGCATGTGGTTTGGTCGTGTGTCCCCTACGCCTTAAAATTTAGAAAGAGAATGCTCAGAATCGAGCACACGGGTAGAGACACGAGTGTGTGTCTCAGCCGTGTAAAGGACACGGCCTTGAACATGGGCGTGTGTCCTGGCCGTGTGAAAATTGCACCTTAATTTTGAAAATTAAATTCGCCATATGGCCTAGCACAGGGGTGTGTGACTTCAATTTCTTTACGATTGCAAGTCAGAGAGTTACACATGTTAGGGACACGGGTGTGTGTAACCATACGGCCACACGTGCGTATCCCTAGACCACATGGGCGTGTGAACCTTGCAACCTTGGAAAATTTTTGAAATGTCGTGAAAACTTTTATGAGTTTTCGGTAAAGTCCCGACTTGATTCTAATGCTCGTATTGGACCTTGAGGGTTTAATTAAGGGAAGTTTTGAATGATCTCGGTAAATTAATAGTAATCCACGTAAATTATTGGTAAAATGTTTTGAATGTTCTAGTAATACTCCGAAACCCTGTTCTGACGATGGATACGGGTTAAGGGTGTTACAGAGCTTTTCCACTTTTGTGACTTTGTCTTAATTTTTTCCTTTTTTAATACATCTCCTTCAGAAATGCTTTTACTTCTCAAGTACTTTTTCTACTCGTTTTGATACATCTCTTTTTTTTTTTTTTTTTGAAAATTTCTTTTGTGGCACATATTGGCTAACCTATAATCACTATATCGCACTGATCCTTCCTATTTCACTATTTTTACAAAATCTACCATAATGTTCTACTTAACCCTCAATACGTATGGCCAAACATCTATAATCGTGCATTTCAGGACTAAAGAAAAAGGCAAGTACAAATTGATATTTTGGCTCAGGTTTTATAAGAAGGTTCATCAAGAAGTGTTTTATGGCTCAAAAATAGGTACTAAAGATGAATAATAGGGTTAGGTTTTTGGCTCTAGGTGTATACCAAACAATGCCTTAGGTCATCCCTAGGCATTTCAATATTCACAACTCTAGTCAACCAAACAATCACAAATTCAACAAATTATTATTCATACCAGCATGTTCGTTTCCTTGTATTCTCTATATCATTTGGTACATTCGATTGCTTGATACCTATTTACATTGTAATGTATAGAACTTTATAGTCTAATAATAAAAAATTTTGAAATCACCTATCCTCATGTGAAATTTACTATGAATACACTCAACTTACATACATGCTCTTAACCAATCATTTGTATTTCCACAAGCTCAGGCACACAATTGACAAGAAAATAAATTTAAAATAAATTTTCTATGTAAATTTTCTATGTTACCCCCCACACTTTAGATAACACATTGTCCTCAATGTGTAGCCCTGTAAAAGATAAGGAAAGAAGTTACATGATTGATCGTGATGGATTCATGAGCTATTGGTGGGTGCTACCTCATTTGATCGTTGATAACGCAAAATTGTTGTGCATCTACTTTGCAGGGTATTTTATAAATAATTTAAATCCATTAATTATAACGAATTACAGTACCCTAAATTAATAAAAACAAATATATTATAAAACACTGATTTAACTCCCTTAATGCTATCTACTATTAAAAAAATCGTAATACATTAGTTTGATCTATCATTCATTGTCCTCTTGAAGTCCTCTGCTCCTCCTTTCCTCCTTTTTCTTTTTCAATATGACAAATTGTTTACATACATCATCTATTAGTAGTATCTTTGGAGGATTCATCATTTTATCCAATCACACTATTGGTACTCCTACTCTTTTGCACAATTCTGTTATTCAGTGGGGAAAGAATATTCCTTTTTCTAGATTTCTTGCACATTCAACCATATTCCTATATATCGACATACCAATACATATTTTCTTCTTTTGCAGTATTCCATATATTATAATAGCATAGATTGGATTGATGTCGGACAAGTCAGTTGTGGGCCAAATTTTTGAACATACAAACTTTATCTAAACTTTAGCTTTTGGCGTCATTAACGCTTGGTTGAATGTTTCAGGTATTGTTGTGCCTTTTCAATATGTCCATATCTTTTTTGTTTCCGTAAAAAAATCTCAGGATCTTCTCTGTGTCGACATTTTTGAACTCATTGAGATATGTTTTGTAAAGGTAATCGCGATAATAATATGGTGCATCATAAAATTGACAAATACTTCATTCAGTTACCAGGAAATTAACTTCTCTGACCTTGACAGAAGATCGCATCTCATAGAATGGTCTTTTCGCTTCCCTCGCTTTTAATGATAGATAGAATTCCGGCACCACAGGAATTATTATGGGTTCTTCAGGCGACAAACAAAAGTCGATCCACCCCCTTTCTATTGCGATCTCCCATACCCCTTTACAATTCCTCATTAAGGGATCAAATCCTTGTTCTTGAATAAAAGTATAAGGCTACAGCTATTGTAAATATTTATATATGTCTCTCTCTTGGAATTCAATAGATGGGCTTGAAATGCTCCACAAAAACTTGCCATTCTTCAGACCTAATCTTCTGTTATAAAATTTTCTTTTGAAAATTAATGTGCTTTTCACTACAAAATTGTATTTCTTCTCAATAGTTATAGATGCTTATTGACCTATTTATTTTTAAATAAAATAATAACATAATCAAATTATAATATAGTCCTACTTAGTAAAGGGTTAAAGAGTTATAAATCTAATGGAACTAAACTACACACACGTCAGTGGTTAGTTTCAATTCGGATTGCAGAGTTACGCAGTGATGTCGCGACATCGAAGACAATTTACTTGTTCTGAGTGTTGTCCGATATCGCAACATAAGTTTCTGGTGTCGCAACATGTGAGCTAGGTCTTACTTTGTTCCTTTTGTGTTTCGAAGTCATCAATTTCATCACTTTCTTCTTCATCATTCTTTTTATTTACCAACATCTCTTCAGTCCCTCCTGAACTCTATATAGATTTGCACTGTAGGAACTGCGTGTCAACAACTGTATTCATCATTCCTCCCAAATAATGTTTTATACATTGTCTACTTACAAGGAATGTCCCCCTTTTTTGATGAGTTATATTACTCCATGCGGTGTTACCTAGTTTATGGTATATGGGTCTATCCATCTTGATTTAAGTTTACCAGGAAATAATTTTAACCTTAAATTGAACAATAGAACTTTTTACCCAAGCAAGAATTCTCATTTATGGATTTTTGCATCATGCCGGAGTTTGCTTATTTCCTTGTACATCTTGGCGTTCTCATAATCCATAGAACAGAATTCTTCCAATACTTAAAATTGGAATAATCTTTCTTTCTTTGCCAATTTTGGATCTAAGTTTAGTTCTTTGATTGCCCAATATGCTTTTTTTTTCTAATTCAATTTGTAAATGGCGTCTTATATGTTGTCCTAAAAGCCCATAATGAATCGTCTAATCTTGCCGCCCAATCTTTCTTATTTGGGTTCACTGTTTTCTCTAGAATTTGTTTGATCTCTCAGTTAGATACCTCTGTTTTTCCATTAGCCTAGGGGTCATATGATGTTGTCATTTGATGACGTACACTCTATTTGGCTAAAATGGGCTCGAAGTGTTTACTTCAAAAATGGGATCCTTCATCACTTACCAATGCACATGATGTTCCAAATCTAGAAAAAAATATTTTTTTCTCAAGAACTTAACTATTGATTTTGTGTCATTAGTGGGTAAGGCAACAACCTCTACTCATTTTGAGACATAGTCAACAGCTAATAGAATACACCGATTCCCGAAAGAACTTGGGAATGGGCCTCGTGAAGTCAATTTCCCAAATGTTGAATATATGTACCTCAAGTATCCCTATTTGTAGCATTTCGTCCCTTCCTGACATACTCCTAGTTCTTTGACATATGTCACATTTTTTTGTACAAATTCATATGCATTTTTTTTCATGGTTGGCTAATAAAATCCCGATTGGAGTACTTTTTGGGTCGTTGTTTTTCCATCGAAATATTTGTAACAGCCTAATAGTTTCAGGACCACAAATCTGACCCAGAAAATTTATTTTTATTATATTTTTACGGTCTACAGTTTTATGGAATGATTTCTTGAAAATTTCGTTCAAAAATTTTGACGTTTGGGTACTTAATTTAGTCAAAAGGACTAAACTGTAATAAGTGCAAAATGTGAGTTCTATAGGTTAAAGGTGTCTAATTGTTATGAAATTTTAAAGTGGAGGTCTTTAAATGGTAATTATACCATTGGTTAAGTTGGTGGACAAAAATGGACATGGTTAGGTATGTTTCTAAAGTTTTTCATTAAAGGCATTTTAGTAATTTAGTAATTAAATGAATTAAAAAGCCAAAATTTGTCCATGTTCTTCCTCCCATGGTTGAATATACCAAGAAGCCATAGCTAGGGTTTTAGCCAAGCTTCCAAGCTCAATTGTAAGTCCGTTCTAGCCCCGTTTTTAATAATTTTTATGTTTTTGAAATCCTTGTAACATGATCTACCTATTTCTAGTACTAATTTGAGAAATGGTTGAAGGTCTAGGGTTGACCCATGTTGAACATGTATGTATTTTGATGTATAATGGTAGAAAATGCATGATGGCTGTTAGATAAACAACTTTTGCTAAGTGATTTTCGATGAAAATGCCTAAAAAGGACCTATTTGTAAAAAGTTGTAAAAATGGGTGTTAAGATGTGAATAAAAGAAAAATGTGGGCTGCTATAAGCATGTATAAGGTTCGGCTAGGCATAGGTATTGTAGAAATTGAGTACATTTCATTTTAAGAGCCTAGGGACTAAAATGTAAAAATGTTAAACTTTAGGGCAAAAATGTAATTTTTGCCATAAAGTGATTTCAGGCTGATTTGAATAGTATAATGATTAAATAAGTTAAATGTGATATTATAGATCAAGAAAAATGCAGTTCAGAATTAGAACGGGGGAAAAACAAGTATTTAACTATTAGATCCTTTTCGCCATTTTTATGCCGAGGTAAGTTCGTGTGTTAATAATGAAATGCTATATTTTTATTTTAATGTTTTGATATTGCATGAATTTATGATTGATTCTATGAGCATATTCGACGAAGTTTCGACAAGCGAGAAAATCCCGGTTGAACCTTAGGAATAAATTAGGAGCCCATGTGATTATGTGATTTATGAGTCCTGGGTGCTGGTCTTGTATGTCCTACCGGTGGCTGGGTATACCAGCATATGTTGTGGATACCTGACAGCTTGTGTGCGCAGCACCACGTAGCTACGTCTCGATTGACAACTTGTGTGAGTAGGCCCGCGGAGAGCTTGAGAGCGAGTCTATATGTGTTATGAGATATGAGGTTGCATTGGCTACATATGTGGCACTTATTTGCAAGATTTCCCATGTATCCAATAGTATTCCAAGTGGTTTGATGGGAAATTCAACGGGTATGTCAGAGAAGAGAAAGAGCATGTAAGTATTACGAATTAGTACAGGTATGTACATAAAGTTTATCGGCATTGACTTCATGATGTTGTGAGTTCATGGTTTCCACGAGAATGTTTTTGTGAAAACCTTGTGATCATTGGTCTATACTTGTGATGTATGAAATACATGGTAAATTTGGTTGACGATTATGTGATTGGTTTCTGGGCCAAATTGAGTTATGATATAATAGCATGTTTTATTCATACAAATTGTGATTTATCAGACATGAGAAAAAGGGAAGATTGGCATAATTGCCTATTAAAATGGTTATGGAAGTATGGGACGATAAGAGTTTAGGTAATTGAAAGATGTTAAAGTATATGCTTGAAACGTAAATACTCATAATTAATGTGTATGTTTTCTATGAGGTTTGAAATGGTTTGTTGGTTGTGGTAATATGTTATAATGGAGAGATTGAGGTGGTTAGGCTATTGCCAAGACATGTTAAATTATACTTACAAATTGATAGAACAAACAATGTGACTGAATAAATTGTAACTGTGAGATTTATAGAAATTTATATTATCTTATGTTTATATTTTTTTGACTTGGTAAATGATTGGTAAGATTTGCTTATTATATTCATACGGACTTACTAAGCTATATAGCTTACCCCCTTCCTTTCCCATGTTTTATAGTGCTATTGAGCTAGCTCGGTTTGGAGATCGCCGGAGATCCCATCACACAATCAAGCTATCACTTTGGGTATTGATGAGTTCAAGTATTTTGAGTTTATGGCATGTATAGGGATTTGGTTATGTCACTGCGGAAAATGGTTGAAAATCTTTTTGACTTGTTTAAGATAAAACATTAAAATTTGTCATCTTTTGAAAACCATGTCCATTTTTGTTTTGTGTAAGACTTTGTTATTATAAAATGTCCAACTTACACTTTATTATATATATATATATTTATAACTAAATAGATTACTAAAATAAAATCATCTTCACATGGTAACTCAGTTTAATCAGGCCATAATTTTAAATAAAGCCATTATTACAATCCAACAATTAAACAAAATACTTAATATAAAAAAAATGCTTAAAATAATCCAAATATCTTCTTCTGCATGGGCCACCTTGTATCCACTCCAACCCGGTCCAACGTTTACGCATCACCTGAAATGGTTGAGAAAAATAGGGTGAGTCCACAGACTCAGTGCATGACCATAACACATATTTCCACATGTATGGGCTTGGCCCATATCCACACAATCCACGAACCAATCATGCAATCATGCATCACAGCCCACCCTAAGTCCATCCATTACACCAACCCTAGCAGACTCCCTGCTCAAGGCCGTGGCTACTCCACCGATCACAACCGAGTTATCCCTCATATCTTACCTTGGCAGACCTGCTGCACAAGGCCGTGGCTGAGCCACCGATCACATCGTGATCCCAACAGTAATCCATCTACAGTGATGCACTTAGCTATCAACTGCCGAGATGGGCACCAAGCCAACATCTCCCTTGATGATGCACACAGTGACTCATCAAGCGCTAATGTAGCCCGAAGCTAGCACTAGACCACGTACATCAATGTGTACTCCCTTCCTTCCTCGATCAAACCCAAATCCCATGCATATATGAAAATGCCTCTTGTCAAATCATCATATAAAATGAATATACATCTCATATCATTACCACATCATATATATATATAGACATCATAATAACTTAATATCACAACTTACTCACCTGATATCCGATTACCCAAAACATGGTATTCACCACTCTAGCCATTATGATCGGCTACCACACATCATACATATGTATAAACGTTAGCAAGCAAATAACCGAAGAAATAATGCGATGATTACGCACCTGATCACTTGGAGTTCTAAACTATCAATCCCAACGCTATCGCTAAACGAAACTACGGCTATCTGCCTATAGCTTTCTCCTGCTGCTAGCCCACACCCCGGTGGCCAATCCCAAACCGCCGAGACAGCTCTTTTCTTAAACTTCGGGATAGAGACTTTCCCTTGTCCACCTTGACTGGTATTGGCCTCCATCAAAATGCTTAATCAGATAAACCGGTTAAACCCCAAGTCACAAACTAAGTATAGAATCTTACTGAAATATTCTTACCAAACAATTTGAATCCCGAAGGCTACTAAATGCTTCTGCCGATGCTAACTATACACCTCCCAAAACGGTCTCCTGCGTTAGGCTCTTCTCCCCTACAATTGGTCTTAGCACAATATCAGAGAACACCTAGGGCCATTCGGCCAAGATAAGAATATCAGCACCAAGGCCATTCGGCCAAAACATAAATCCTAATCAAAGAAAAACTATCGTACCCTTACCTTGCTAACCACTCCCTTTTTGCTCAAACAAGAATCGGCCACCACAAGAAAGTAAGGTTCGGCTTCAGGGACTTGTAACCAACGTAGAAAGAATGGGAGAATGAATTATTCGGCAAGGCTCCTAGATGGTGTTGGGATATTCGGCAAAGGCAAACTTTAAAGGTGACTTCGGCTCAAGTAAAAAAAATGGAGAGAAAATAAGTGAAGAATTCGGCTAAGTGACCTTGAAGTTTCGGCCAAAGTAAACAGGTGAGGAGGAGGGGCATTTTTAGTATGGTTAGAGTATCAGAAGAAAAGTGTGAAGGCTTAAGAAGAAAACTAAAATTCGGCAAAGGGACCAAGGGAAGAAGCACCCCAATTCGGCACAAAAGAAATGGTGAAACAGCTTTCGGCAAGGAGAGAAATAAAATGGGAAAAAGGGTGGCCAAAGGGTGAGCACCCCCTACTTATACTACTAGATTTCGGCACCCACCTAACACCCTCCAAAAAAACCGAAAATGCCCTCCTCAAGCTCCCCAAATTCGGCCACTAGCTCAACTCCTCCCAAATCCCAAAATTTGCTCCTATTTTTCCTCCCTGACACTCATTCAAAAAGTTTGAATGAGTCAAACCTTAATCCTACCTTCCTAGCCGAATTTCAAAAATAAAAGACCAGGTCAAATCCTTCTTTTAAGTGCCCAAGCCGAATCCAACACCTCCCCCTCTTATGCCGCAAAAACAAAGGCCAAATTGCTGCCTTTGCAGCTCGAACATGGGACCCCCTAGCACCTTGAGGCGTCACTTCTCCAAGCTCTAAGTGGCATCTCCCTTGCCACTCTGCCAAGCCTCTTCCTGTGTCTTAACCTCCCAAATATTTATCTTAAAACCCCTATAGCCAAGCTCCCCTTTTAACATAAAACCAAAAATTTTCCTAAGGCATTCCACTACATCTTAGAGTTCTCAAGACCCTTAAAACTCACCCAACCACACACTGAAGTATGCCAACACCTGAGTTATGCACTAAATGCATAACCCCTAAAACCAGGGTGTTACACCAGTTTCTTTGCATGTTTGTAAGACATTTCCAAGATTGTCCAAACATTCTTAAAATGAATCTCCATAAATTGAGAAATCACCCATAAATACATCCAAGCCTTCCTCTAACATGTCGGTGCAGTCATACATCTCATAAAGGTTGGTGAGGCATTACAAAGCCCAAATGGCATTTGTCTGAGAGCATATGTACCAAAAGGACATGTAAAGGTAGTTTTCTCTTGGTCATCCGGATGTATTGGGATTTGATGGTATCTTTAAAATTTATCAAGGAAATAGTAATAATCCTTTCCTGCTAACCTATCTAGCATTTGATCAATGAAAGGAAGTGGGAAATGATCTTCTGTTTTTTGTTAAATCATTTAACTTTTGATAATCAATGCATACTCTCCAAAAAGTAATTGTTCTCATTGGAATTAATTCATTCTTATCATTTTCAACCATTGTCAACCCGCCTTTCTTCGGAACACACTACGTAGGACTAACCCATTCATTGTAAGAAATAGCATAAATAATACTTGCATCTAACTATTTAAGTAATTCTTTTTTTACCACTTCCTTCATAGCTGGATTAAGTCAGCATTGTGCATCCACTATAGGATTTTTTCCTTCTTCTAATCTAATCTTATGTTGACATAATGCAAGATTAATTCCCTTAATATCAACAATTATCCATCCTATGGCTTTTTTGTGTGTTTTTAAAACACTTACTAAAGCCTATTCTTGTTCTAAACTTAGCCCGATAGCTATAATCATTGGTAATGTATTTTTCTCCATCAAATATTCATATTTTAAGTGTTCCAAAAAATGTTTTAAGTCTAACTCAGGAGGCTTAATAATGGATGGTATCATTTTTGTTGTGCTTAAAGTAATTTGTTCTATTCGTCTCTTGCTTTGACGCCACCAATCTAACTGAATAGGTGTCTAAGCATTTTCCTGTTTAGTATCATCCCATTTTTCTTCCTTTGATTCATATTCATGATTAGCCAAATCTGCTTTAATGGACTCAAGTTTATTTCACTTTTGCCCTGTTTTACTTTCTTCCAATTTCCCTACTTGTAATTCTTGATGTATTCCCCAAAAAAAATTCATTTTCACTGAATCTTTGTATTATTTCCATTACTTCCTTCCTAGTTTTCTTCCAAATGCTCCCTCCAATCATGATATCAACCTTTTGCCTATTTTGACTATTTAACTCGTCATAAAAAAGTTGAATTTGAACAGCAAAATGTAAGCATCTGCCCAACACTGATCTGACAATGGTTTTAAATCTTTCCCAGGCTTGTCTCAATGTTTGAGTAATGTATTGTTTGAATTGAAGTGGATTTTCTTAAACACTAAGTACCTGAGTCATGGGGAGAACTTGACGAAGAAATAACTACACAAAATAAGTCCAAGTAGTAATAGTATCAGGTAAGAGTGCATCTAACCAGGCTTTCACTTTTTCATCCAATACCAGTGAGATTAGCAATAAATTGACAATGTTCGGTGATACTCTAGTGTAAGCGACAATACTGAATATATATTCAAATTGTCATAAAAAGACTATAGGATCCTCTGTTTAGGATCATTAAATGTGACATTATTAGAAATTGACGTTAGTACAGAAAGATTTAGCTCAAAGTGTGAATTATAAATAATGGGACAAGTAATACTAGATCGTAACCAGTCTGTATCAAAAACTGTCCATAGTGTTTGCATCCTACTTATTGGATTTTGAAGTTAAAAGAAAGAAAGGAATGTTAGCAACCTAGTATTTAAATTTTGTATCTATCATGTGTAGATTTCCTATTTATTCTATTAATATGCAAAAATTAAAACTAATAAAGTGGCGTTGCCTCCCCAACAATGACACCAACAACTTAATTGCCTCCAGACATACCAATGCCTAGAGTAGAAATCCTGCACAACAGATGTGAAAAGCGGTACCTACAAGTATACAGGTCAGGCTATAATATAGTTATAATGGAGTAGGTGAGTACCCCGAGGATCTTACCCAAGGGAAGCTAGCACTAAATTAATTCTAATCTAAACATATATAGATCTGATTAGTATGTTTAATTAGATTAAAGTACGAAGCATCAAAAGAAAGGTTTTTGATAAACTATAAAATAATAAGAAATTAAATAAAAGTAAAGTAAATAAATGAGAAATGAGAAATTAAATAATCAAATATATATCAATTCTGGGCATGTAACATCCTAGATTAGGGGTTATGCGTTTGTGCATAATTCATGAGTTAGTAGGTTTTGGCAGTGTTTGGAAGTGTATTAAGGGTTTTTAGAATTCTAGGATGGAAGAAGAAAGCTTTGGAAAATTATTGGTTTTAAGTAAAAAGGGAGCTAGGTAAATGAGGCTTTAAAAGAAGCTCAAAGTGTGAAGCATGACACAAGGAACCATGTGGTAAAATGGCATGTTTTATGAATTATGAATGTGTTATGTGAATTCTAGAAATAAGGAAATGTATGGAAATGTATGAAAATGTATGGAAGTGCATGGAAATGTGTGGAAATGTGTGGAAATGTATGGAAATGTAAGGCAATGTAGGGAAATGTAAGAAAATGTAAGGAAATGTAAGGAAATGTATGGAAATGTATGGAAATGTAAGGAAATGTAAGGAAATGTGAGGAAATGTATGGAAATGTAAGGAAATGCAAGGAAATGTAAGGAAATGTCTTGTCTTGGAAATGTAGGGAAATGTCCTGAAAATGTAAAGGAGTAAAGAGGAAAGTGAACATTTATGGAAACTAGGAAATGTAAGGAAATGATTCAAAAATGGAAAGTGAACATTTCTGGAAACTTGGAAATGTAAGGAAATGTCAAGTTTATAGAGCCGAACGAAAATTTTTGGAAACTTAGAAATGACCTAGAAATGACGAGTTTTAATGTTTAAAAGGGGAAATTAAGGCAACGTGGCCTTAAAAGAAAAAGTTTGTGAAATTTGACACACAAACAGGCTTGGAAAAGTGGCCTGAAGATGCCACTTAGGGCCTATGAAAATGGCGCCATGTGCAAGAGGAATGGGCCTGAGTTCGAGTCACTTGGGAAGCAAATAAGGGAGGTTTTATTTTTGCTTCCAGAAGACTGAGGTGGACGGCACATGCTTCTAGAAAGGAGGTGTTTTATTTTCATAAATATTCGATTAAAAAGGTGATAAATAAAGGATTTTTAAATTGGATTATTTAGAAGAAATAAATATTGGATTAAACTCTTTTATTTATGATAATTAAAGGATAAAGTTATCAAAATAGAAGAGTGGTGGCCAAGTAAAGGACTCTAGCTAGTAATTTTGGCTATAAAAGGAAGAGTAAGGCTATTCTTCATTCATTCTTTTCTCTTCAAGAGGCTATTCTTCATTCATTCTTTTCTCTTCAAGAAAACCTCTGCCGAAATTCTCTAAAGTTTCTCCTATTCTCTCTCTGCGAATTTTCTCGCCATTATTCTCTTTTTCCTTTTCTTTTCTTCTTCTCTTTTCTTCATTTGTCAAACCAAATTTCGCCAAAGCCGAATCGTTGTGGTGTGATGAAGGAGTTGTCGATTTCACCAAGTAAAGGTAAGATCTAGATTTGGTTCTTATTCTTTTAGGCTTGTCTAAAACGGAGATTTAATATCTACTATTGTTCTATGGCCGAATCTACAAGGGATTTCTCAAGTTTCTACAACTGACGAATACAAGGAGGAATCTTTCGGGAATTCAATGATCTAAGGTAAGATATATGAATATACGGTTAAGGGTTACGATTTATGTTTTTAATGTTGGATTAAATCTAACATGAAGTATTAGGGATTTCGATAGATCATATAAGGCAAGGAATCCTTTTTGATTTGGAAATCACAAGGTATGTGTTTAAGATATTCGGCCAAGGCTATTTTAAATATTTAGATTTATTATCAGAAGCCGAAAACTAACCTGTGGAGTAATATAGTGTTTAGCCGAATTCATAAGGGAGGAATACAAAGATCCGGCACTTGATTCTTAAAATCAATTCAGTAACAAGGTAAGTAATACAAATCCTAGTTGTATTTGGAAAAGTGGCCGAATGGTCTTTTAAAGTGATTAACTTATGTAGGATTTGAGATCTAAATCTGTGGTCGATTCTCTTCAAGATTTCAAGGAACCTATTAAGCGAATAAGGTGTGTACTCACACTAACTTTCAATATATATATGTTATGGCAATAATTATGTTTTAATATATGAATGTGTATAAGAATGAGAATGTGGCTAAGTACCACAAATGTGGCAAAAAGTACCCAGGTACGTATTCCTACTTTTGATAGGATTATGAATGTGTTATAATCTGAAAAGTGACATGAATGTGAATTTAAATATGATATGAATGATATGTAATAATTGGGGCATTTGGGATATATGTGAAGGGAGAAAGTGAAGGTGATGACTACGGTCTCACCAACGAAGGTGCTGACTTCGGTCTCACCAACGAAATATGGTGGCTACGGTCCCATTAATTGAATATGGTAACTTCGGTTACATTATCTGAATATAGTGTCTAAAGACACAACGTAAGTGGGCGATGAGCACGTCGACTGCAGCGACTGCCTTCGATGGTGTGTAGCGGATGGAGGGTCGACTTAGTAGTCCCCACGGTGTACAGGTTGGTACGGGTGGTGTGTAGCGGATGGACAAATAGGCTTGGGTTTGGGTTGCATCATCCTTTATTTTGTATGAACATGAAATTGATATGACTTGTATGCCTGATTTGTTGAAAATTAGTACTGTGTACACATTGAGTCTGTGGACTCACCCCGTTGGGGAATTATTTTTCAGGTGATGAGCAGTAATGGACCGGGTCGGCAGGAGCTAAAGGTGGCCATGCATCACATGAAGGATTTAATTAGAAAGTGGACTTTATTAAATTTTAGTACTTTAAATTTTATTTTGGGTTTGAATGATGTAATAAGGCCATAAGGCCCAGTTGGATTTTCTTTATTTCTGTTTATTTTTATTTGATTATGATACAATTTATTTTTGATTAAAGTTAAGTAAATTTATTTCTTTTAAAATAATAAACCCTAAAATTATTTTGTCACCTTATTTAAATTGGATTTTCAAAATTTATTAAATGGGTTCCAATTTAAGCCCAACCCAAAACAATGTTTTCTAAAATTTACAATTTTTCTCTAAGTAACCAAGAATTTGAAAACCGGTTTACTTAAGGAACATACCAGATCCGGTTCAGGCTCGTGGGCCGGGTGTGGGGTGTTTCAGGGCATGAGTGATTAGCTCACTTTGGTAGTCATAATCAACTGTCATCTTGGGCTTTCTTGTTCAATCAACTAGTCAATACCCTAACAAGATCTTCTTATTAATCCACTAAAATACTAAGTTGACAAGAACTACTTATCTTCTAACCTCACAGTCTAGACCGATTCAGGGTTAAGGTGTTCACGGATAGGCCATACCAAATTTAGGTTAATTCTCACCTTGATGACTTCCTAGGGCTGTCAAGCCTAGGGTTTAGATCTTTCCTTTCCTGAACAGTTGACTCGTTAAGAAATCCCTACAAAATAGTTAATTATTCATTCCTCTACTCGCTAATCCTCCACAGGAGGATTAGTTCCTCATGGGTCTAATAAATGATAGAAACAGAATGAACATAAAAAATAATTCAAGAATAGAGTTTAGAAGTAGCCTAGTTTGTATTGAAATTAAGCGCAAAATCCTTACATTTGGCAGTAATTCCAAAATCTGATTTCTCCACAAAAGTAAATAATAAGAACGGAAATAAAATCTAAAACATAAGAAAATGGAAAAATTAAATACTAAATTTTAAGAGAAAATTATACAATATGAAAAGATGTCTATAACATTGCTAAATCAGCCTATTTATAGACTTTAGGGTGGCTTTCATTTCTAACCCTAGGTCAGTTGTCGTTCTCATGCTTAATGTTTGATTGTGCAGACCAAAACACCCTTGGTCGTATTTATTTCCCATATAGAGGAGATGTTGCGACACACCAGGTCATATGTCGCGACATCGAGGGCAATATACTTAACTTCAGGATGTCTTTAGGGGTATGTCGCGACATCTTCAAGCAATGTCTCGACATTGAAGGCATTCTTGAAATTCTTCTATTGTGCTCCCTATGTTGCAACATTAAATGCTCCGTGTTGCAACCTAGTGGCCAATATCGATTTAGTACACCTTCTAATAGTCTCCTGCACACTCACAGAGTATATTAGTTCACCCTTAGGCCTTACTCGGCCCCTAAGGTCAATAAAAGGCTCAAATTACACATTTTATTAAACTTAACTAAACTTACTGAAATGTAATTAAAACTTAACTAAAATGGTTATGTTCAAGATCTGCTACACCAAATTACGGCAAATAATTAACTCGTAAACATTAATAAATAATATTTACTAATTTGATCATTGAAATACGGGGTTCTGAAACCACCATTTTGGTATCACTAAAAATCGGGTTGTTACAGCACGGGTCTCATAATATCTATATGTAGTAGCTCCAAGGGTTTTGTTGTATTGATATATTTCCCTTTTGAGGCATTCAATATTCCTTCCCTATCATGCAATCTCCATAAGGATTAGCTACTTCTTCCAATCACCAAAGGCAACCTTGCATTAATGATTGTTCTAAAGCTCCTTTAAGAATCCTTTATCTTTAGTCATTTGCCTTGAAAATTCACTGTCAAAATACCAAAAGTTATCCTTTGGTTTTTCTTTATCCAAACTTGTTTCTGTAGGTATTCCCTTTTTTGTAACATGAGTTGCAACATAATATTTCTTTATTAGATTATTAAGAAATATGTAGCACCTTCATTGATGTGACTATTCACACCATAGTAGTGGCATACTGGCCTTCCCTTATTCTTCTAATTGTTCTTATTAGGTAGAGAACCTTACTTTTTTTTTAAAAATAGTGGTTTAATTTCATCTTTGGCTTTGATAATTAAGCTCTTTGTGACATGTTTCAATTACCCTAGTTGCAAGGATTTCATCAAGTTCTCCTCTTCTAAATCCTAGGTTTTTCAGGATGAGCGAAGCAATTAATTCCTTTTGAACTTTATTCATTTTTCCTTCTCGATAAGCTAAAGAGATGTTATTAACTTCCACAATTTCATACAATATTGGTTTTCCTTCCTTCAAGCTAAAGTTTATTCCATTAAAGCTTTATTCACCTACATAATAAGTTCCACATATCTATCATGTTTCTATAAGCTTCTTCCAACTAGAGATTAGTAAAATCATCATCACTATCACTAATTTCTTTTGAATCTATCTTTGTTGATAAGTTGACAACCTTTGTCTTTTCTGTAAAAGGAATATAGTATCTTATATGTTTTTCATTGTCATATTCACTCTAAACATCCTTATGAATCCAAATTGTATACTAGACCTTCTCATCAATATCTTTAATAAATTCTTTCATATGTGACTTCTAGTAAGCATAGTTGGAAAAATCCAACAAGCGTGGTTGTGAGATTGAGCTTCCTTCCTTTGTTGAGTCCATATTCATCATCTAAACACAAGATCAAATCAATTAACTTTGGTGGTAGACTACAATACCAATTGAAAATTTTTCTTTATAGATGTTGCATTAGATTGTTACAACAAGAAATGAAACAAGATACTATGAACAAAACAATAAAAAAAAAATCAAAGATACTTACACAATTTGGTGAACTAAATAAGTTTGTGGGACCTTACCTAGAGTTAAATCCACTTATTAAGTCTTAGTTAAAACACTAGTTTAATTTGAACCAATCTATAAATTGTTGCAACCTTAATATTTTACACTTAAGCTGAACATACTCTACCAAACAAACCTCATTTGTTGAAGGTTGTAAGAACACTCGTAAAAAATAACAAAAATCCCTATATTTGAACTCGTTAAAATGTTCCTCAAATGAATTAAGTAGTCACACATAAATAAACACTAAAAATAAAGGATGTGTTGGGATCTAGTGCCTTTAGTGTGGTGATTACATCTATATATTTGTATTTTTTTCAAAACAAATTTATTTAATAAAACTCCATCATTAAGGTTAATTTCTTTTGTATATTGTCCTTAATGTTTTTTGCATGCAAAGCCAAACGAAAGAAAATATTAGCTCATCGATTATCTAATGTTTAACTAATATTAAGTTGCCTTATATGGTCGGGTCATAATGTAGGAACACAATTTGTATGAGTAGATAATCTAAACAAGTCCTTAGTATAATCGAAATTGAGCATGTCCATTAAAAGATTAATATGTCATAAATCAAGTTCAATTGTGGAGATAACTTGTCTTGGTTATTGGAGCAGATGACTCTTAGAAGATAGAGACATTGATGTGACTGACTGGACTAATAGTACATCGAACAAGCCTTAAGTAGAATACAATTAACATAGGATAGGATACAATTAACATGCCAATAGGTTATTTTGCAAATTATACGAGATTGACTTGTGATAAGCTGATGATTCTTTACTTGTTTGTAACACTCCTTACTCGTATCTAAAGCCAGAACCGGGTTTGAGGCATTACCTAACTAATCACACTTAACGTCTCAAAACGGGCTATAAAATCTCGTTGTTAAATGTATCGCAAAGCTCAATCTTAGCCTACGAGGCCCTAAACATGCCTCCGAGAGGCTTCAAAACTAATCCTGGAACTTATACAAACCCGAGAAACTTTTCATTAAAACATAGGCCACACGCTCGTGTTGGTCTAGAAACACGCCCATGTATCATTTCACACGCCCGTGTTCAATGCCCGTGGATGACACTGACTTGAATCACACGGCCTAGACACGCCTATGTCTTCTACCTGTGGAGCTCTTTGACTATGACATCATCAACCCTTAATTAGCACACGACCAAAGCACACGCCCGTGTGGCTGGCCCGTGGTCGCCTCTGGTTAATCCACACGGCTGGTCGTATGCCCGTGTACTTCTACCATGTGATGATTTAAATTCCAAATCCTATGTGCAGACTTCAAACGGTCTGGGCACAAGCCCATGGACCTATCCATGTGGACAAGAACAAGGCTATTTGTCAAGCTCTTTACATCCCCTTAGTTCACCCCATATGAATGCGTTTAACTTATCAATAACAAATCATAATTTGCAATATGAACTTCCATGAATAACTTCATATTTTCATAAATGACAAAGTGAGCCATCAACTATGGCAATATACAAAATAGTTTGTCTTATAAGGGGCCAACACACTTGTAACAGACCAATTTTGACCCTAATCGGAACGGTGGTTTCGGGACCACGAATCCGAGCCTGAGTAATATTCTAATAATTTATTCTGTGTCTATTATATGTGAAATAAAATGTGTGAAAGTTTCATAGAGAAATTTTATCGTTTAAGTGCTTAATTTGATAAAAAGGATTTAATCGTGAAAAGCGTAAAAGTTGCATGCTAAGGTGTAATGTACTAATTTGCTTGTGGCTTTTTAACTGGGTGTCCCAAAAGGGCAATTAGCCCATTAACCATATTAATGGATGGCAATGGGCCAAATTAGCTACCTATATATGTTAGTTTAGTTATATTAATTTTTTTTATAAGGTTATGTTATATATTATAATAATGTTAATGCATTTATATAAAACAAACATAAAAATAATGCCATCATCTCTTTCATTCTCTCCTAGCCGAATGTTAGGATAGAAAACACCATTGTTAAAGCTTCAAGTTTCGGCAAGTTAGAAAGCTTGATTAAGGTATGGTCGGTTTTTAGTTTTTGATAATTTTTACGTTTTTGAGATCGTTGCTTCGTATATTACCCGACCCATGTCTAAATTTTTGAAAATACTATGTATATAGGATTCGGCCATTAACATGCTTGGATAGTTTTGATGTTTGATGATTTTAGATTAAATATATGTTAAAGATTTATAAGTTTTATGTTGAAGTTTTTGGTGATTTTGAGTAAATAGGGCTAAATTGAAAAGAATAAATTTGTGAAGGATTAAAATGTCAAATAAATGAAATGCATGGACACTTATGGCTATAGGGAAGATTCGGCCAAGCTATGGTGTTGGAAAATTTTGCATATTTTGTGTTTTGTGTAAATAAGACAAATTTGTAAAAATGGAAAACATTAGGGGCAATATGGTAAATTGCCCATTTGTGTGTTTTGGGACTAAATTGAGATGAAATGCGATTAAATGAACTAAATTCTAATGTGTTTTAGATCAAGAGCAAAGAAAAACGGAATTAGACCGGGGAAAGACGAAGGTTCTCGAATAGCCGATTCGCACAGACTATCGACAACCGAGGTAAGTCCTTTAGCTAAAATATGTCAAAGAATAAATTTTGATTATATTAAATTATAAAAATTGATGAATTTTAGTACCTGTTTATATCATGGCCGAGTGTATGTAAGTATACTAGCTTGATGATTAAAGTTGGTTAGTGGTGTAAATTGTTGGATCATATAATGATTTTAATTGTTTAAATGTTCGTGAGCCCAATTGAGTTGGACATATGTATGTAATATTTATGAAGTGCATTGGAAATGTTTAACTATATTGATATGTTTCGGGCTATTACGCCTAGCAGGCTTCGTGCCGGTGTTACTTATCGGGCTATTGTGCCTAGCAGGCTTTGTAACAACCCAAACCCGGCCCAAACACTATGGCCGAATCTGGTTCGTTACAGGAAAAATATTCTGGAAAAGCCTTTTTGAAAACCCACTTAAGTTTTAAAAAGTCTTCATTTTAGTGGGCTTGCCAAACCGTACTTAGATTTTTTTTAAATTTGAAAATTAGGTTAAGTCGAGTTAATATAAAATTATAAGTGTGCCCGATGGCTTGATAAAAACATTCACAAATTTAGCTTATAAAACCTTTATAACTCATTTCATAAAGAGATAGTTGAAGCAATTATTCAAGCATAAAGAAAAAAAAATACTAGGAGGCCTTATTACATCCGAAATAAAATTAAAATCCACAATCCAATAATAAATGAATTGAAGTTCAGAGTCCATTAAAATTTAAATCCACTGCATGGCCACCTCGAGTCAACCCTGGCCCACATCCGCTATCTACTCGTTACTGAAAAATGTAAGAAGAAGGTGAGTCACCAAGACTCGAAGATGTAACCCTTCCCCGGTTTAAACATGTTCATACACAACATATAACAAATTAATTATGCAAGTCATCATGTGTCCCAACCTAGCTGACCATACGCCACTGTCTACCCCGTTGTGGTACCAAACCACTTTGGTGGTGCCAAACCACTGGTGACATATAGTCACGATGTGCTACCAAAGCACCGTGTCCGTAGAGACACATTCGGGTGATGGGGCCAACCCATCGTGTGATACCAAATCACCGCGCAGACGATCCCATATCTCAAGTGGGGCCAACCCACGGTGGTATTAACCACGAGGACAAGTCGCTATGAGGTACCAAACCTCCGAGGTACCAAACCTCTCGGTGACCGTAGTCACGGTGTGTTACCAAAACACTGGTGCCCGTCGGCACGAAATTCTTACCGCCTCCACTCAATCAACCCACATAGGCAATAATCATACACAGATTTATCAAATGTATTATCACAACATGCTTCCCAAAAGCATCAAATAGCAAATCATATGCACAGTACTTACTTGGTTACCCCAGTATACCGTTATGGTATTCAAGCCATTGCTACATACATCAAATTAGCAATCACATTACTTAGCACAGTTTAATAAGTTAAATGGTGTATGTATGTACACACTGTTACCACGATAGTCTTAAATCCCGAAGATAATCAATCGGCCACACTCTAAGTCCTTGCCCCTATATTCGCCAACTATCAAGGTTAGTGTTATGGACCATTCTGGCCAAACCAAATAATTTAAAGGGTCATACTTTGTACCCGAATCCTTACCCAAATCACTTTGAGTACTAGCCTTAGCGTCCGAATCGTGAATCTGGTTTACAACTACACTTGGTCAATTAATAACACTAATAACCATAGCCTTCGGCTTTTAAACACCAATATAAGCCTTACCTATACTTACCAAATTCCGTTTGTCAGCGAATGCAAGATCTGATCTCACTGCTTTGAGATCCCGGAGTCCTTAGTGAAATCGGCTTCAATAGAAAGGTTAGCCAACCATTAGTACTTGCCAACTTTCGTCTTTTCCTTAAACCCAAATCGGCCGAACATTAGAGATACGGGAAAAATGACATTCGGCTATAGCCACTCACCTTTACTTAATCACCCGCCAACAGTTCACTTGAAGAGGTCCAACCACCTTGATATTCGGCCAAAAGAGGTTCCAAATGAGAGAAGAGGATTTTGGTTCTACAAGGGAGTATAGGAGAATAGGGGTCTTAGTTTACGAATAAAGGAGCTATGGAGATGTGGAGGATTCAGCCAAGGAGTTTTATGAAAGAAAGAAAATAAAGAGAAAACGAGGAGGAGGAAGAAATTCTATTGGCTGCAGAAAAAGTCTAAAAGAAAAACCAAGGTGATGGCTAGGGGTTTATAAAGGATTTGGCACCCCTAGTAGCCTTGTTGTCCACTCCTCCTTGTTCAAGGAGTTCAAAATTTCTAAGCAAACTCTCCAAGTCACTCTTGGCCACACATTTCAATTAATTCAAATAATTTGAATTAATCACTTAATAATCCCTTTTAATCAAATAATATCCTTGATTATCCTATGAAATTATCATATATCTTTTATTATCTAAAGGATTAAGCAAATTAAAACCAATTTAAAGTGCTTAAATTATCCCTTAATAATAATAATAAAAAAAACCCATTATTATCCAAAATAAAAAGAATTAAAGGAGAGAGAAACTCTCCACATGTGCCGTCCATCCATAATGCAAAAAGAGGGATCCTTGTGACTCGAACCAAGGCTCTCCCTTCCTCTTGAGGTGGCGTCACATGCTAGCTCTTAAGTGGGCTTCTTTTTGCCACTTTACCAAGGGCTTTTTAGTGCCAAATTACTCCCATTTATTCTTATAACACCCACTCGCTAAGGCTCCCTACCTTTAGAATTAAAATTGAAATTTTCTACCAAACCGAGCCAACTCAAAGCCTTAAATCAAGCTCTATTATTCCATAAATAATATCACAGCAGTTCTTACATAATAGAAACAATGAATTTCCAAATAACCCCCTTTTTGGGATGTTACAGTTCTACCCCCCTTAAAAATAAATTTCGTCCCCGAAATTACCTAACTAGAAAAGGTGGGGTGCTCACGCCTCATCACATCCTCAGTTCCCACGTAGCTTCCTCTGTACCATGGTTCGCAAGCAATGCACCTTCACCGTGGGCACCGACTTTTACGTAGAACCTTCACATCTCGGCCTAAGATCCGAATCGGTTCCTCTTCAAACGATAAATCTGAATTCACCTCGATTTGCACATCGGTACTACGTATGCGATGGGTCGACCGATATCGTCTCAAAGATTGATACGTGAAAGACATCATGGATCACGGTTTAGTTCGTAGGTAACTCAAGTGGTACGCCATCGGTCCAACACGCTTAATCACCGTGATATGGCCCGATGAACCTTGGGCTTAGCTTCCTTTCCGTCCAAATCTTAACACCTTTTTCCAAGGTGATACTTTGAAAAAACCTTGTCTCCCACAAAGATACTCCATCTCCTTGCGTTTTAAATCAAGATAGGATTTTTGCCTATCCGATGCTTCCTTAAGACGAGACCGAATCACCTTGACTTTATCCTCCGTCTCTGTCACCAACTCGACCCAAAATGCATCGTTCGCCTAATTCCGCCCAACACATCTGAGTCACGACATTTCCGCCCATACAATGCTTCGTATGGTGCCATCCGGATACTTGCTCGATAGCCGTTGTTGTTGTAGGCGAATTCGCTAACTGGTAGAAATTCCTCCCAACTACCTCGAAAATCTAAGACACACCCCCTTAACATATCCTCTAAGATCTGTATCACCCTTTCCGATTGTCCGTCCGATTGTGGGTGGAAAGCTGTACTGAAATCCAATCGGGTACCCAAAGCTTGATGTAACGCTTTCCAAAACCTTGACGTGAATCTGGGATCCCTATCCGAAATGATCGACACTGGAACACCATGTAACCTTACTATTTCTGCCACATACAACTTTGCGAGCTTCTGAAGCGAGAAATCCACCCTCACTGGTATGAAGTGAGCTGACTTAGTCAGACGGTCCACTATCACCCAAATTGCGTCTTTCTTGCTGGGCGTGAGGGGTAGCCCACTAACGAAATCCATAGTTATCCGTTCCCACTTCCATTGGGGAATCTTCACTGGCTGAAGCAACCCTGACGGCAGCTGATGTTCAGCCTTGACCTGTTGACAAGTCAGACACCTGCCAACAAACTCTGTTACTTCACGTTTTAACCCGGGCCACTAGAATTGCTCTTTGAGATCCCTGTACATCTTGCTGCCTCCCGGATGCATAGTGTAGGGGCTACTATGTGCATCATGGAGAATCTTCTGCCTCAACTCCACATCCTTTGGCATACACGCTCGCCCTTGAAAGCATAATACTCCATCACTCGACAGGTTATATCCTTCCAAACCACCCTCCTGAACTTGTGCTCTCTTAGCGTTCAACCCTTCATCCACTGACTGTTTTTCCTTAACCTCCTCGATCCATGTTGGCTTAACTTGAAGTTCCGCCAAGAGACTTCCATCATCATATAGACTCAACCGAGCAAGCATCGCTCTCAAGTCCGCCACAACCTTCCGGCTCAACGCGTCAGCTACCACGTTGGCCTTGCCCGGATGATACTCGATTGAACAATCGTAGTCCTTCAAAAGTTCGATCCATCGACGCTGTCTCAAGTTTAGATCCTTCTGAGTCAAGAGATACCTCAAACTCTTGTGATCTGTGTAAACTATCGACTTCTCCCCATAAAGGTAGTGTCTCCATATTTTCAGAGCGAAGACGACTGCTGCTAACTCCAAGTCGTGTGTTGGATAGTTCCGTTCATATGGCCTTAACTGCCGTGATGCATAGGCTACTACCTTCCCCTCCTGCATCAGCACACATCCCAAACCAGTATGGGACGCATCACAATAAACGGTGAACAACCTCCCTGCTTCTGGCTGCACCAAAATCGGAGCTTCCGTCGAAATTTTCCTTAGCTTATCGAAGCTTTCCTGTTGCTTCTCCGACCATACAAATGGGACTCCTTTTCTCAGTAGCTTTGTCAGCGGTGTTTCGCGATCGAGAGAATCCTTCTACAAATCTCCGATAGTACCCCGCTAGCCCCAAAAAACTTGGATTTCCGCCACTGACCTAGGCGGTTTCCAATCCAATACCGCTTCAATCTTGCGAGGGTCTACCCTAATCCCTTCCGCCGACACTACGTGACCTAAGAAAGCTACTTCCCTTAGCCAAAATTCACACTTACTGAATTTGGCATATAATCGCTTCTCCCTTAGTACTTGCAACACTATTCGCAAATGCTTGTCATGCTCTTCCTCCGTCTTAGAGTACACCAAGATGTCGTCAATGAATACCACGACGAATTGGTCTAGGTACTGCTGAAATACTCTGTTCATCAAGTCCATAAATGCCGCCGGCGCGTTGGTCAACCCGAATGGCATTACCAGGAACTCGTAATGTCCATACCGAGTTCTGAATGCCGTCTTGTGGACATCAACTTCCTTCACCTTTAGTTGATGGTAGCCCGACCTAAGGTCTATCTTTGAAAACACCGTGGCACCCTTCAGTTGGTTAAACAAGTCATTGATCCGAGGCAACGGATACTTGTTTTTGATCGTTAACTTGTTTAACTGACGGTAGTCGATGCACATTCGCATGGACCCGTCCTTCTTCTTGACAAATATAGACAGATGCTCCCACGGGATATGCTTGGTCGAATAAACCTCTATCCAAGAGCTCCGAATTTGGGCCTTCACTCCACCAATTCCTTTGGTGCCATTCGGTATGGTGCTATAGACACAGTGCTGCTCCGGTAGCAAATCAATACCGAATTCAACTTCCGATCCGGAGGCGGACACGGAAGTTCTCCGAATACGTCAAGAAATTCCCGACCGCTCGAACCTCAACTCATCGACTCCTTAGCTTCCAAAGCACAGATCCGAACCAAATATGCCTCGCAACCTTTCTTGACCATCCTTTCGGCCTTCAAGGCTGACACCACATTGGATAGGTAATTCCTTCTATCACCTATCATAACCACTTCATCACCCTCAGCCGTCTTAAGAACCATGCGCTTAGCCGCGCAATCCAAATTTGCCTGATACTTAACCAGCCAATCCATCCCAAGGATCAAATCGAACTCTCCAAAAGGTAGTTCCATCAGATCGGCTACAAATACGACCCCTTGGAGTTCTAGGGGTACATCTCTATAAAGTTTGTCTACTACTACAGAGTGTCCTAGGGGGCTTAGCACAGTCATCTTCCTAAGAGTAGTCTCAGAGTCTAGGTCCATAGTTCCTACCACACTACTAGCAATGTACGAGTGCGTCGAACCCACATCAATTAATGCAACATAAGGTAAACCAAATATTAGAAACGCGTCGGTTATGACGCCGGTGCGCGCCTCTCCTCGACGCGACGCCGCATAGACTAAGCCAGCCGCCTAGCCTCGTGTTACCCGAACCTGCGCCCGAGTTCCACGACCTCGGTTGAAACCATTGTTTCTCTCGCCATTGCCCCGACCCTCTGCGGTGGTCCAACATTACTCCCGAGCGCGATTCGCCGCCTTCCGCCGATCCTTGCCGCCTTTTGAGGACAGTCCCTTACCCGATGCTCCAAAGACCCACACTCAAAACAACCTTTGTTACCGGACCAACAACCTCCCCAATGGGTTTTTCCACAGCGGTTGCACTGAGTCGGCCTTTGATTAGTAGCCGTGGGCTTTCCTTCCTGATTCGGCCCACTGCTGCGCCTAGCCCGCTCGAGCATTAGTGCTACCCGATCCAGCTGACCCAAATCCTCTTTTCTGGTTATTCTTACTATAGTTTTGCCTTACAGCCTCCTTAACCCCTTCGGCCACCTTGGCCTTCTCCACAAGAGATGAGAACTCACGAACCTGCTGCGGGGCAATTAGTAATCTCAGATCATCTCTGAGCCCGTCCTCAAAGCGGACACAAAGACTCATGTTGGTGGCTACGATTCCTCGGCATACCTACTCACCTTAAAAACTCCGCCTCATACTCGGCCACCGACTTAGTTCCTTGCACTAGACCTAGGAAGGCTTTCCTTTGAGCATCGGTGTAACTAGTGCCCACATACTTCTTACGAAAGGCCGTTTTAAAGTAGTCCCACGTGAGATCCTCACCGCGGCTCCATCCGGGATCGTCACCACCACTGCACGCTTCATCCTTTAGAAGCGACACCGCCCCTTTCGACTTTTCCTCCTCGGTCAGTCGAGATCATCTATGACCCTTTCCGTAGATTCCACCAATATTCTCGCAAGACTGGGTGCCACTCCCGAGACACCACGGAATACCTCGGCCTTGTTAGACCGATTCGCTCGGGAACAGACTTCCGAGCTCCCAAATTCCCACCAGCCCGGCCACCATCTCCAAAACTCGTGAAAGCGACTTGCGACACGGCCTCACCACCGGCCCGGTCTCGCTCCTCACCCTAAAAGTAGGAGGTGGTGGTGGCGGTGGTACTCGCTTTTCGAACCTTGACTGACTGACGGGTTCGGACACCGTCATCCTACCCCTACCAAGCGCCCACGACGCCCACATCCTCTAGAACTCATTCTATCTATCGCGCTTTAATCGATTAAGAGAATTTTATGTGTTAGCATTTGTTTCACTTTCTTATTCGCGAAGAAATTTTATGAATGTAATTTAATTAGTGGATTCTTTCGAGCAAACAAGGTTTGATCTTCTATCCTAGTTCACACAAAGAGTTCATGCATCCATTCCTTAATGCTTTCCATACCATTCACTCTTCGGACACTTCTGCCCATTTCTAACCCAGGGGTATTTTCGTCATTTTCCCTACCGGGGTATTTTCGTAATAAAAGAAATTTTAAAACTTTAGTAAAGTAGGTCATTTTGAAATTCCCAAAACTGGAGGATATTTACGAAAATTTGTAAAATTGTAATCGTTTTGAAACCAGGGGTATTTTGGTAATTTTGTCAATCAGGGGCAATTTTTGTCATTTTGATAAATCAGGGATATTTTCGACAGTTGTAAAACTTTGAGGGTCCTTTATGAAAGTTTTCCTTTTCAAATAGTGATGTTGGTAAAGTTCTCCAAAGATTAGGGTCATTTCAGTAATTTTCACAAATTGAGGGCGTTTTCGTAATTTTCTAAAACCAAAATATTTCAGTGTTGATTTTCAAAACTAAATTGTTGGATATTTGTAAAGTAGTTGAAATTTTTGAGCAAAACCATTGAACTGATATTTTATGAGTCAGGGGCGTTTTGGTAATTTTACCCCTAAGGGTATTTTTGTAATTTTCCACAAATTTGAGTTTTTCGAAGAAACATTGTAAAAATGATGTCCTCAGATTTAAAAAGAGTCATTGTAAAAATTTTGAAACATTAGGGTTGTTGTTGTTTCGTTCTTTTTTGAAAACATGGCTAGTTCCCTTTCGGGTTTTAGTCATTAGGTTTAGCCTATGACCGAGCCATCTTGATCAGGGTGAACCAAGGCTACGCACTGTGCAGATTCGAGTGAAGAGGAGGTGGGTCACGCGGACCGCTTAAATACCAAGCTCTCACCGAACCTTTCTAGACATGCGCATGCGCATGAGGTTGCCACACCACCGAGCCCTCCGAGTTAGGGTGAACAGAGGCTACGCACTGAGTAGGATACTGCGAAAGAGGAGGTGAGTCACACGGACTACTTAAATACCAGGATCTTTCGGATCCAATCCTCGACATGCGTACAGGGGTTACCACACCCTAGCTCACTGGCTAAGTCATAGATTGGTTTAGTCCTTTAATGTCTTATGTTTGGTTCATGTGTTTGAGTAATCTAATCCTAGGGTTCAAGTCCCATAAGTCTATCTACGTTCCATACTTCCTACCCATATACAGAATATAATTCACCAAGAGGTTCAGAAGTACTTACCTGAGCGGATCGGTTTGGAGACTCGGGCCATGCTGTTCAAAATCCAAAAATTATTTCATAAGGCCTTTTAAAACATTTTTGGGCCTTGGGCCCCATAGCCGAAGCTTTGAACTGGCTCGATACCAATTCTCAGAATAACCCAAACCCCGCCCAAACACTATGGCCGAATGCAGTTCGTTCTAGGAAAAATATTCGGAAAAGCCTTTTTGAAAACCCACTTAAGTTTTAAAAGTCTTCATTTTAGTGGGCTTGCCAAACGTGATTTAGATTTTTTTAATTTGAAAATTAGGTTAAGTCAAATTAATATAAAATTATAAGTGTGCCCGATGGCTTGATAAAAACGTTCACAAATTTAGCTTATAAAACCTTTATAACTCATTTCATAAAGAGATAGTTGAAGCAATTATTCAAGCATAAAGAAAAAAAATACTAGGAGGCCTTATTACATCCGAAATAAAATTAAAATCCACAATCCAATAATAAATGAATTGAAGTTCAGAGTCCATTAAAATTTAAATCCATCTGCATGGCCACCTCGAGTCAACCTGGCCCACATCCGCTATCTACTCGTTACCTGAAAAATGTAAGAAGAAGGTGAGTCACCAAGACTCAGTATGTAACCCTTCCCCCGGTTTAAACATGTTCATACACAACATATAACAAATTAATTATGCAAGTCATCATGTGTCCCAACCTAGCCAGCCATACGCCATTGTCTACCCCCGTTGTGGTACCAAACCACCGGTGGTGCCAAACCACCGGTGACATATAGTCACGATGTGCTACCAAAGCACCGGTGTCCGTAGACACAATTCGGGTGATGGGGCCAACCCCATCGTGTGATACCAAATCACCGCGGACGATCCCATATCTCAAGTGGGGCCAACCCACGGTGGTATTAACACGAGGTGGACAAGTCGCTATGAGGTACCAAACCTCCTGGAGGTACCAAACCTCTCGGTGACCGTAGTAGTCACGGTGTGTTACCAAAACACGGTGGTGCCGTCGACACGAATTTATCGCCCCTCCACTCAATCAACCCACATAGGCAATAATCATACACAGATTTATCAAATGTATTATCACAACATGCTTCCCAAAAGCATCAAATAGCAAATCATATGCACAGGTACTTACTTGGTTACCCCGTATACCGTTATGGTATTCAAGCCATTGCTACATACATCAAATTAGCAATCACATTACTTAGCACAGTTTAATAAGTTAAATGGTGTGTATGTACACACACTGTTACCACGATAGTCTTAAATCCGAAGATAATCAATCGGCCACACTCTAAGTCCTTGCCCCTATATTCGGCCAACTATCAAGGTTAGTGTTATGGACCATTCGGCCAAACCAAATAATTTAAAGGGTCATACTTTGTACCGAATCCTTACCCAAATCACTTTGAGTACTAGCCTTAGCGTCCGAATCGCGAATCTGGTTTACAACTACACTTGGTCAATTAATAACACTAATAACCATAGCCTTGGCTTTTAAACACCAATATAAGCCTTACCTATACTTACCAAATTTCGTTTGTCGTGAATACAAGATCTCGATCTCACCGCTTTGAGATCCCGGAGTCCTTGGTGAAATCGGCTTCAATAGAAAGGTTAGCCAACCATTAGTACTTGCCAACTTTCGGCTTTTCCTTAAACCCAAATCGGCCGAACATTAGAGATACGGGAAAAATGACATTCGGCTATAGCCACTCACCTTTACTTAATCACCCGCCAACAGTTCACTTGAAGAGGTCCAACCACCTTGATATTCGGCCAAAAGAGGTTCCAAATGAGAGAAGAGGATTTCGGTTCTACAAGGGAGTATAGGAGAATAGGGTCTTAGTTTACGAATAAAGGAGCTATGGAGATGTGGAGGATTCGGCCAAGGAGTTTTATGAAAGAAAGAAAATAAAGAGAAAACGAGGAGGAGGAAGAAATTCTGCTGCTGCAGAAAAAGTCTAAAAGAAAAACCAAGGTGATGGCTGGGGTTTATAAAAGATTTGGCACCCTAGTAGCCTTGCAGCCCACTCCTCCTTGTTCAAGGAGTTCAAAATTTTGCAAACTCTCCAAGTCACTCTTGGCCACACATTTCAATTAATTCAAATAATTTGAATTAATCACTTAATAATCCCTTTTAATCAAATAATATCCTTGATTATCCTATGAAATTATCATATATCTTTTATTATCTAAAGGATTAAGCAAATTAAAACCAATTTAAAGTGCTTAAATTATCCCTTAATAATAATAATAAAAACCCATTATTATCCAAAATAAAAAGAATTAAAGGAGAGAGAAACTCTCACATGTGCAAATCCATCCATAATGCAAAAAGAGGATCCTTGTGACTCGAACCAAGGCTCTCCCTTCCTCTTGAGGTGGCGTCACATGCTAGCTCTTAAGTGGGCTTCTTTTTGCCACTTTACCAAGGGCTTTTTAGTGCCAAATTACTCCCATTTATTCTTATAACACCCACTCGCTAAGGCTCCCTACCTTTAGAATTAAAATTGAAATTTTCT
Organism: Gossypium bickii; assembly: GCA_025503065.1. NCBI lineage: Eukaryota > Viridiplantae > Streptophyta > Magnoliopsida > Malvales > Malvaceae > Gossypium > Gossypium bickii. The sequence continues at coordinate 62,408,740 of CP106709.1, forward strand.
ACCAAACCGAGCCAACTCAAAGCCTTAAATCAAGCTCTATTATTCCATAAATAATATCACAGCAGTTCTTACATAATAGAAACAATGAATTTCCAAATAACCCCCTTTTTGGGATGTTACAGGCTTCGTGCCGGTGTTACTTATCGGGCTATTACGCCTGGCAGGCCTTGTGCCGGTGTCACTTATCGGGCTTTTATGCCTAGCAGGCTTGATGCCGGTGACGTGTTTTACAAAAGAGAAATCGATTTTTGTTCAAGGCAAGTTAAAGCTAATTTATTGGGTTAAATGCTCAGGTAAGCATGTAAGGTATGAATTAACTTCTTACCTATTTCAAATAAGGTAAGCAAGTAACTCAGTTATTTATTACAAATTGTATGTGTTACAAATGAAGTATATACATATATACACGCATGGTTATAATATGTGTTCTCGGTTTTACTAATGAATGATATGAATATTGTGGCTTTGGTCTTTTAAAATATGGATATAAGACTAGGTATATTCGGCCACATGGGTTGTTGTGTTTTTGATGCCACATTATAATAATTGAACTTTAAGTATATGAACGTTTATATCCATGGTTGCGTGATGACATTTTGGTTTTGGAAGGTTGGATTATGAATAAATATTTTGATTATATAAGCATGCGGTTAAAGAGAAATTGTTCTATGAAATTATACGTTATATAGGTATGAAATTGAAAGCTTGAAAGTAAATGTGAGTACAAATGTACAAGTTGAATTATTGTAATTTTAAATGTTAATATTTGAATGTTATATTTATCATGAATTTAGGACTTACTAAGCTAGTGTTTAATTGTGCGTAAATGTTTTCTCTGTTTTATAGATTAGGTGCAAGCTACAAGCTCGTCGGGATCGTTCGGAAAGTTATCCACACTATCAAACTATTTTGGTACTCTTTCATTTTGGTTTTCAAATGAAGGCATGTATAGGAAAGACTTTGTCTTTGTTTTGATGAAAACTTTTGGTTCATGTATATAATAGCCATGCGAATATGGCTAAATGTCTAGTTAAGTATGCTTTTTGTGCTTTTGATACAAATGTCGGTTTATGTTGGTAATGTTTGTGCATTTTTTAATCGAAGTTTAATCGTTTTTGATAAGGAAATGTATGTCTACGAAATGAATCTTTGAATTAGGTATCATGGTAAGTAACCAATGGTACAATCGATTATATGGAACCATAGTTGTGTTTTGTTAATAAATCGATGATGTTAGGATATTATGTGAATGTTTTAGGTATAGGTTAATTTGTATAAATGATTAAAATGCATGGACAGTTATCATATTTTGCAATGAAATAGTTTTTAGTTAGCAGCAGTGATGTGATTTTGAAAAATCACCAAAAATAGGATAAATTGAATTAGAAAGTGGATAAGATATAGAGTTAAATCTTATTGTGTCTATTTTTTACATGAAAGAAACAGAGTAGGCAAAGGAATTATATATTATGAGATATTTAAGTTTTAGTGAGACTTGTTCTGAATGAATTCGTGAGTCCCTGTCCTGTCTTGGAAAAATTGTTAAAAATTGTAAAAAAATAATTATGGAGCATAGTTTATATGTTTAGAATCCTTAATGAGTCTTTTTTTTATTGGAATAAACAAGAACATTATTGAAATTTTTTGCAATAAGATAACTGAGTTTTTTTGTAAAAATAGGTCAGAATTATCAAATAGTGAAATAGGGGTAACTTTGATGAATAAAATGTACTAATTGGCCATATGAAAAATTCTGGAAAAATTATGGTAAAAATTTATATGAGTCTAGTTTCAAGGAAAATTTACGGATCTAAATTTCGAGTTTTGTAACTCGAGTTATGGTCAATTTAGTCAGCATGACGCAGCTTGGACATGACTTTAAATTTTTTCTCGCCCCAAATTAGTAGTCAAGTCTAGTAATGCCACATACTCGACTCCGCCAAGGTTTGGGTAAAGGGTGTTACATTTGATTGGTATCGAGCTTACGGTTTAGTCGATTCTAGGACTACGTAGTAGCGCGTGTGAGTCTAGCTATACATGCCTTTATCATATATTGATAGTGTGGTGACTTCGACACTGAACTTTGTTTTATATAGTAAATGGATACCGATCCGAAAGAGCCGTAACAGATGATGTAGAAAGTGTAGCGCCGACCGTGCACATGAATCGAGGTGCGGTAGACTCTCGACTGTTTCGGGTAGTCATGAGGGAGAGACTAAAGCAAGCCTTCTATCAAATGATGAAAGTGGTTTACCCAGTTTATTCAGACTAACCCTAACAGACACCAACCTCCACCCCCGAATAATCCAACTCCGATTCCTTCAGCACCCCCGATGATAGATCCGGTGAGATTTAGTAGGCCCCCAGTTGATAAAATCCAAAAATTTGGGGCCGAAGAATTTAAAGCCAATGATGATGATGACGCAGAGAAAGCCGAAATGTGGCTTGATAACACTATTCGGTACTTGATGAGCTATCTTGTACTCGGATGAATGCACGAAGTGTGCTATATCTTTGTTGCGGGACACTGCATATCACTGGTGGAATACACTAGTATCAGTAGTTCCGAAAGAAAAAGTGACATGGGACTTCTTCCAGAATGAATTCCGCAAGAAATATATCAGTCAAAGATTCGTTGATCACAAACGAAAGGAGTTCCTTGAAAGAAAGCAGGGCGAATGACCATGACGGAATATGAAAGAAAATTTGTCGGAGCTTAGCAGATATGCTAGAGAGTGTGTTTCTACTGAAGCTATTATGTGTAAAAGATTTGAAGATGGCCTGAATAAAGATATAAAGATGTTTGTTGGCATTCTTGAAATTCAAGAGTTTGTGACTCTAGTTGAGCGAGCTTGCAAAGTCAAGAGCTCGGGAAAGAGAAAAGAAAGGTCGATGAAGCTAGAGACATTCGTAAAGGTCTTCCATTCCACATCCAAGAAGTTCGAGAGATGACTACAATCGACATAAAGCTACTACAGATCCACCTAGACGGATCGACCTCCTATGAGCTCTCGAGCTACCTCGATAGCTTGATGTTGGTAACATTCCACGAATAGAGTTGAATGCAAGTCTTTGTGGAAAATGGCACTCGAGGAGTTGTAGATTTCATGATCGGTCTTGCTTTAAATGTGGGTCGTCAGATCATTTTATTAGGGAATGTCCGAGGTTGGCTGAGCAGAATACAGTTCAGAACACTAAGCCGAGCAACACATCAATGCGAGGTAGACCACCCAGACATTCAGGAAACGTAGGTGGTAGTCGAAGGAAGGAACGAAGAACACTACGATTCGATTCGAGGCTAGAGCTCGGCTAGAGCTTATCTTTGCACGAGCAGAGGATGCTTCCTCCCCTGACGTCATTACCGGTACTTTCACTCTTTATGATACTACTGTGATTGCACTAATTGATCCTGGTTCGACTCATTCTTATGTGTGTGAAACTTTAGAATTTGGCAAGACTCTGCTAGTTGAGTCTACCGAGTTTGTGATTCGTGTGTCCAACCCTTTGGGTAGATGTGTGCTTGTTAATAAAGTATGTAGAGGTTGCCCGTTGATGATTCGGGATTATTGCTTCCCAGCTGATTTAATGTTGTTGCCCTTTGACGAATTTGATATAATCTTGGGTATGGGTCGTTAACTTCACATGAGGCAATAGTGGATTGTAAAAGAAAGCTTATTGATTTGAAATGTCGAACGGTGAGACCATCGAATTAAATCTCGTGATGTAAATGGGTTGCCTCAGATAATATCTTCAATGTTAGCCAGAAGTATGTGAGAAAAGGTGTGAAGCTTATCCGCTTATGTCTTTGGATAATAAAATGTCGAGAGAAACAAATCGAATCAGATCGGTTGTATGTGAATACCCGATGTGTTTCGGAAGAACTACCTGGGGTTTACCCCGAAGACGAAAGATTGAGTTCGGCATTGAGTTAGTGCCGCACGACTCGATTTTCGATAGCTCGCATCGAATGGCACCTCCATCAATTAAAAGAATTGAAAGCACGATTGCAAGAGTTGACAGATAGGGCTTTGCACGATCGAGCTTCTCTCCTGGGTGCACCGGTTTTATTCGTGAAAAGAAAGATGGGACCATGCGAATGTGTATCGACTAAAGCAACTAAATAAGGTAACCATAAAGAATAAGTACCGTTACCTCGGATTGATGATTTGTTTGATCGGTTGAAGGGGCTTCAGTGTTTTCAAAGATAGATTTGAGATCGGGTTATTATCGATTGCAGTCGAGAGATACGAGATGTGCCAAAGAGCGCATTCGAACGAGGTACGGACATTATGAGTTTTTGGTTATGCCTTTTGGACTCACTAATGCACCTCACTGCTTTTATGGATCTAATGAACTGAGTCTCCGAAGCGCTTTTTGGACCGGTTTGTAGTAGTGTTTATTGATGATATACTAATCTACTCCAAAAAAAGAAACCAACATTTGAGCATTTGAGAGTAGTCCTATAAACTTTGAGAGGTCAACGATTGTATGCAAAGTTCGGTAAGTGTGAGTTTTGGATGAATGAAGTCGACTTCTTGGGTCATGTTGTTTGGTGTCGTGTATTGGGTGGATCCAAACAAAATAGCAAATTTATACTCGATTGGAAACCACCAAAAATGTTTTAGAGATACGAAGTTTCCTAGGCCTTGTGGGATATTACAGACGATTTGTAAAAGTTTTTTTGTTATAGCTACACCTTTGACAAGACTACTACGAGAAAGATGTCAAATTTGAGTGGTCGGAAAAGTGTCGAGAAAAGTTTGAGCGATTGAAAGCCCTTTTGACCGAAGCTCGAGTGTTAGCTCAGCCTGAATCGGGTAAAAAATTTATTGTTTTTAGTGATGCTTCCTTGAATGGGTTGGGTTGCGTTTTAATGCAGGAAGGCAAGGTTATAGCCTACGCTTCGAGACAATTGAAGCTGCATGAGAAGAATTATCCAACTCACGATCTGGAGTTAGCAGCCATTGTGTTCGCATTAAAAATTTGGCGTCACTACTTATTCGGCAAAAAATGTCATGTTTATTCAGATCATAAAAGTCTAAAATATTTGATGACTCAGAAAGATCTAAATTTGAGACAACGCAGATGGTTAGAATTGCTGAAAGACTATGAATTAGTGATTGACTACCATCCGGGAAAGCTAATGTTGTTGCGAGATGCGTTAAGTCGAAAATCATTGTTTGCTCTTCGTGCAATGAAGCGCACGGTTAGCTATATAATCGATAATGGTTCGATCATAGCCGAGTTACAAGCAAGACCGATGTTTATTCAAGCAAATCCGTGATGCACGAAGGTTGACAAAAATTTGATTTCTATTCGGATTCGAGTGTGAAAACGCGATGTAATCGATTTTTGATTGATGCAAATGATTGTTTGAATTATAAAAAGCCGATTGTGTGTTTCAAAGAACTCGATTTGATCTGAGATGATCCCGAGTGAGGCCCATAGTGGTCGACTATCGATACACGGGTAGCACAAAAATGTATAACGATTTGAAGCAGTTCTATTGGTGGCACGGCATGAAACGGGACATATATCCGAGTTTGTTTCAAGTGCTTAATCATGCCAACAAGTGAAAGCCGAGCATCAGTACCGTCGAATTACTTCAACCAATCATGATACCCGAATGGAAATGGGATAGAATTACAATGGATTTTGTATCCGGTCTTCCTATGACACCGAGTAAGAAAGATGCCGTATGGGTTATCGTTGATAGATCGACTAAATCGGCTTATTTTGTGCTGCAGACGCACTCGACTATTCACTTGATAAGCTTGCCAAATTGTATGTGTCGCAGATTGTAAGGTTGCACGGTATACCGAGTTCCATTGTATCAGATAGGGATCCGAGATTCACATCGCGGTTACGGAAGAAATTGCAAGATGCCCTAGGTACTAGACTTCATTTTAGTCTGACCTTCCATCCGCAAAACAGCGGTCGATCGAAGCGAACTATTTTGATACTTGAGGACATGTTGAGGTGTTGCGTTCTCGAGTTTGAAGGTACGTGGGAACGATACCTACCTTTGATTGAATTTGCTTACAATAATAGCTTCCAACCTAGCATAAAAATGGCGCCTTATGAAGCCTTGTACGGGCGAAAATGTTGCACGCCGTTTATTGGGTGAACTCGGTGAAAATAAGATACACGGGGTTGATTGGATTAAAGAAAGTAAGCGTAAAGTGGTTGTTATTAGGAGTAATTTGAAAGCCGCCGGATCGTCAAAAGTCTTATGCCGATTTGAAACGTAAGGACATTGAATTTCAGTCGGAGATCGGGTGTTCTTAAAAGTTTCTCCGTGGAAAAGGTAATTCGATTTGGTCGGAAAGGCAAGTTGAGTCCGAGATTTATCGGACCGCACGAAGTCATTGAATGTATTGGGCCGGTTGCTTATAGATTGAGATTGCCCTCTGAGTTAGAAAAGATGCATGACGTATTTCATGTTTCGATGCTTCATAAGTACAGATCTGATCCGTCTCATGTGATTATACCGGCAAAGATTGAAATCCGATCCGATTTGACATATGATGAGGAACCGATCCGTATCTTAGCTCGGGAAATAAAAGAGTTGAGAAATAAAAGAATTCCATTAGTAAAGGTTCTATGGAATCGTCACGGAGTTGAAGAGGCTACGTAGGAGCCTGAGGAGTCAATGAGGCAACAATATCCGAACTTATTTAACGGTAAGATTTTCGAAGACGAAAATCCTTAAGGGGGGAGAGTTGTAAATGCACCAATTTTGACCCTAATCGAACGGTGGTTTGGGACCACGAATCCGAGCCCGAGTAATATTCTAATAATTTATTCTGTGTCTATTATATGTGAAATAAAATGTGTGAAAGTTTCGTAGAGAAATTTTATCGTTTAAGTGTTTAATTTGATAAAAAGGATTTAATCGTGAAAAGCGTAAAAGTTGCATGCTAAGGTGTAATGTACTAATTTGCTTGTGGCTTTTTAACTGGGTGTCCCAAAGGGCAATTAGCCCATTAACCATATTAATGGACTGCAATGGGCCAAATTAGCTACCTATATATGTTAGTTTAGTTATATTAATTTTTTTATAAGGTTATGTTATATATTATAATAATGTTAATGCATTTATATAAAACAAACATAAAAATAATGCCATCATCTCCTTCATTCTCTCCTAGCCGAATGTTAGGATAGAAAACACCATTGTTAAAGCTTCAAGTTTCGGCAAGTTAGAAAGCTTGATTAAGGTATGGTCGGTTTTTAGTTTTTGATAATTTTTACGTTTTTGAGATCGTTGCTTCAGTATATTACCCGACCCATGTCTAAATTTTTGAAAATACTATGTATATAGGATTCGGCCATTAACATGCTTGGATAGTTTTGATGTTTGATGATTTTAGATTAAATATATGTTAAAGATTTATAAGTTTTATGTTGAAGTTTTTGGTGATTTTGAGTAAATAGGGCTAAATTGAAAAGAATAAATTTGTGAAGGATTAAAATGTCAAATAAATGAAATGCATGGACACTTATGGCTATAGGGAAGATTCGGCCAAGCTATGGGGTTGGAAAATTTTGCATATTTTGTGTTTTGTGTAAATAGGACCAATTTGTAAAAATGGAAAACATTAGGGGAAAAATGTTAAATTGCCCATTTGTGTGTTTTGGGACTAAATTGAGATGAAATGCGATTAAATGAACTAAATTCTAATGTGTTTTAGATCAAGAGCAAAGAAAAACAGAATTAGACCGGGGAAAGACGAAGGTTCTCGAATAGCCGATTCGCACGGACTATCGACAACCGAAGTAAGTCCTTTAGCTAAAATATGTCAAAGAATAAATTTTGATTATATTAAATTATAAAAATTGATGAATTTTAGTACCCGTTTATATCATGGCGAGTGTATGTAAGTATACTAGCTTGATGATTAAAGTTGGTTATGTGGTGTAAATTGTTGGATCGTATAATGATTTTAATTGTTTAAAAATGCGCGAGCCCAATTGAGTTGGACATATGTATATAATATTTATGAAGTGCATTGGAAATGTTTAACTATATTGATATGTTTGGGCTATTACGCCTAGCGTGCTTCGTGTCATGAGTGTTACTTATCGGGCTATTGTGCCTAGCGAGCTTCGTGCGTGCGGTGTTACTTATCGGGCTATTACGCCTAGCGAGCCTTGTGAGTGTCACTTATCGGGCTTTTACGCCAGCGAGCTTGATGCGGTGACGTGTTTTACAAAAGAGAAATCGAGTTTTTGTTCAAGGCAAGTTAAAGCTAATTTATTGGGTTAAATGCTCGAGTAAGCATGTAAGGTATGAATTAACTTCTTACCTATTTAAAATAAGGTAAGCAAGTAATTCATTATTTATTACAAATTGTATGTGTTACAAATGAAGTATATACATATATACACGTATGGTTATAATATGTGTTCTCGGTTTTACTAATGAATGATATGAATATTGTGGCTTTGGTCTTTTAAAATATGGATACAAGACTAGGTATATTCGGCCACATGGGTTGTTGTGTTTTTGATGCCACATTATAATAATTGAACTTTAAGTATATGAATGTTTATATCCATGGTTGCGTGATGACATTTTGGTTTTGGAAGGTTGGATTATGAATAAATATTTTGATTATATAAGCATGCGGTTAAAGAGAAATTGTTCTATGAAATTATACGTTATATAGGTATGAAATTGAAAGCTTGAAAGTAAATGTGAGTACAAATGTACAAGTTGAATTATTGTAATTTTAAATGTTAATATTTGAATGTTATATTTATCATGAATTTAGGACTTACTAAGCTAGTAAGCTTAATTGTGCGAAATGTTTTCTCTGTTTTATAGATTAGGTGCAAGCTACAAGCTCGTCGGGATCGTTCGGAAAGTTATCCACACTATCAAACTGTTTTGGTACTCTTTCATTTTGGTTTTCAAATGAAGGCATGTATAGGAAAGACTTTGTCTTTGTTTTGATGAAAACTTTTGGTTCATGTATATAATAGCCATGCGAATATGGCTAAATGTCTAATTAAGTATGCTTTTTGTGCTTTTGATACAAATTTCGGTTTATGTTGGTAATGTTTGTGCATTTTTTAATCGAAGTTTAATCGTTTTTGATAAGGAAATGTATGTCTACAAAATGAATCTTTGAATTAGGTATCGTGGTAAGTAACTAATGGTACACTCGATTATATGGAACCATAGTTGTGTTTTGTTAATAAATCGATGATGTTAGGATATTATGTGAATGTTTTAGGTATAGGTTAATTTGTATAAATGATTAAAATGCATGGACAGTATGAGTTGTATGTGGGTATGTTCGGTTATAAACTAGTTAATCATATTTTGCAATGAAATAGTTTTTAGTTAGCAGCAGTGATGTGATTTTGAAAAATAACCAAAAATAGGATAAATTGAATTAGAAAGTGGATAAGATATAGAATTAAATCTTATTGTGTCTATTTTTTACATGAAAGAAACAGAGTAGGCAAAGGAATTATATATTATGAGATATTTAAGTTTTAGTGAGACTTGTTCTGAATGAATTAGTGAGTCCCTGTTCTGTCTTGGAAAAATTGTTAAAAATTGTACAGAAATAATTATGGAGCATAGTTTATATGTTTAGAATCCTTAATGAGTCTATTTTTGATTCCAATAAACAAGAACATTATTGAAATTTTGTGTAATGAGATAACTAAGTTTTTGTAAAGATAGGTCAGAATTATCAAACAGTGAAATAGGGGTAACTTTGATGCATAAAATGTACTAATTGGCCACATGAAAAATTCTGGACAAATTATGGTAAAAATTTATATGAGACTAGTTTCAAGGAAAATTTACGGATCTAAATTTTGAGTTTTGTAACTCGAGTTATGATCAATTTAGTCAGCATGACGCAATTGGACAGCTTTAAACTTTTATGCCCCAAATTAGTAGTCAAGTCTAGTAATGCCACATACTCGACTCCGGCCAAGGTTTCGGGTAAGGGGTGTTACAACACTTTTGGCCAAAATAGCAAAACAACCTAACTGGTCTAGCCCCTATACATGCCATACACAAAATCACTAAGTCTAGATATACCGAGGTGAGCCGATAGTGTGGACGATCTTCTGGCTATCGGCTTATCCCGGCTCAGTTCTTAAACTCCAAAAAACAAGGGGAAAAAAGGGAGTAAGCCTTAAACTTAGTAATTTTACATGTAAACAAATAACATCATAGTATATGCTAAACAAATATGTAGCATTACATACTAAACAAGAACAATTCACATTCATAATCATGCTTATTCATTTCTTCCCTTACCCCTTTCCAACCATATCAGAAGCATAATTCTTACATTCATTAACATGCTTCCCTGCACTTAGCACCACAATGTCACATATTACGACACATTACTATTTCTTAATCAACCATTTGTAATTCAATCGCTCGGTGGTTTCGCACTTAGCCTTCCATTGGTCTTTAATGAGGTGGTATCGCACATAGCCCACCAAAAGGATAGTTACGGTGGTATCGCACATAGCCCACCAAATGATAAATAGATGATGATATCGCACAAAACCCATCGTAATCAAATAATAATGTAGTATCGCACTTAGCCCACCTTCAAATATTGTTATTACACATTTATATATCTATTCCCTCATTCATACACAGACCAATTAATAACTACCACATTCAATCCATTTGAATCATACATATTCTCAATCATGCCAAGCACCAATTAGCAACAATAATGTGTATATAAAATGCATTGTTTACACATAAACTTACCTCGGTGCAAAATGCGTTATCTAACGGTTTAATTCATCACCTTGCCTTTTCCACGGTCAAGGTTAATTTCGTGCTCTTCTTGATCTATAACAATGAAATTCATTTATTTAGGTCATTCTATGATTATAATGCATCAAAATCTACTCTAAGGTAAAATGACCATTTTGTCCTTGTACTATGGCAAAATTACGATTTTGCTCCTAGGCATCGTAAATCATTTTTCAACCCATTTTCTCAATAAATAAGCCCAGCTGAACATTTATTTCTTCTACAACTACTCACAATTTCATCTATTTCATGCATTTATTACAAAATCATAACTTTTACAACTTGGTCCCATTTAGGTGTTTTCATGACTACACCTTTCACAAAAGTTGTTTCTCACCTCCCTAACATTCATTTTCTTCCATAAAAACTCAACTAACAACATGAAGACTCTCATGGCAAGTCTCTAGACTTTCAACCATATCACAACCTAGTCCCCTCATTAGCTAGCTTAAGCTTTGGGGACTCCAAAAGTACAAAAATTATCAAATAACACTACCAAAATCACTTACTTGTAGGAAGATATCTTGGCTGAAATTTTAAAGCATTCAAAACCCCTCTAAGCTTGGAATTTTTGGTGGAAGATGAAGAGTGAATCGTGAAAGATGATAACATCTTTTATTCATCTTATTTTATTCATTTTTACCACCTAATTTCCACCAAATTTGACCAGCATTAAAAATCTTGTCCCCTTAGCCCCTATATGGCCGGCCATCACTGGTTTAATGGCCTAATTGCACTTTAAAAACTTCCAAATTACATTCTATAGCTATTAGGTACCCCTACCTTATAAAATAGAACTTTTGCACCTTATGCGATTTAGTCCTTTTTCACAATTAAGCATGTTATTGGTAAAATTAAAGCACCAGAATTTCCACATAGCCATATATTAATACCATGACACATAAAATAACATCAAAATAATTTTTTCAACTTTGGTTTAGTGGTCCCAAAACCACTGTTCGGACTAGCCCTTCAATCGGGCTATTACATTGTTACCATACATTGAATATACTCGAGTCTAGCATTTGTTGCGGATTACCACATTATATTATAGTGATTCTAGCGTGTTTCTGGGGGCAAATGTAAAGCCTAAAGGCTTGACACTTGATACCCAGGCGTGTTTCTGGAGGGCTGTTAGCAACGGGCTAGGCACTTGGTGCCCAGGCATGTTCTTGATTGGATTAGCTCGGTTGAGCATTTTGGCGTGTCTTAGGTGGATAACTGTGCATCTGTATTAATTTATCTAGTTCATCAGGCTGAAGTTTAATGATTAAATGGTATGATGATGATGATGATGATATGTACTTGTAATAGGTTATAATAACTTGGTGACGATTTATATAAATGTTTACATGATTTACGATATTATACCGTGACTTGGTATTGAAGATCTTGTATGGTTGGAGTGATTGTGCTAGTTGTGCATATAGAACTCACCCATTGAATGATTATGGTTGATAGGGTTAATGTTTACTAATGATTTTGTTATATGTTAAGCTATATTTATAAGGTAAGTTTTATCGTTTCAACCTATGAACCTACTAAAGCTTAATCATGTTGTTTTCCCTGTTTCCTTGTAGATCTTGTTTTGCGGAACCGGGCAATTGGATCAACTTGAAGATCACATAATCCAGCTTTTTTTTTTGGTAGACTTTGAAAATCATTCTATTTGGTTTTGTGGCATGTAATAGGAATGTTTGAAATATGTACATATGTATTGAATAGGTAATACTTTGGTTGGAGTTGTTTTGGATACTATGAATTGAGATATATATCTATGGCTTCTTTTGATAGCTAATATGTGGTTCATATGCTTTGACAAAGAGTGTAATTAATGATTGAGTTATAGTATTTTGGCACTTTATATGACTTTGTTTTGTTAAGTTTGAATTGGTTAGAAAATAACATTGGATGTTGGATTTGATTATTGTTTGTGATGGTGCCTTATGGCACATTGGTTAAGTGCTTTTAGGTTGAAATGTACCATGTTCAAGTTTGATTAGTTTATAGATGATGGTGTATGGAACTCAGATATAGACTTGGCTTGAAATGAATTTTCAACTTGTAATTTTTCATTAATTATTAAAAGTATCGATACCTACCTAGCCTATCGATACTATACCAAATGAATAGTTTTCAAATTTACAAAATACAGATTTGGTATCGATAGTTTTATTTAGCATCGATACTTATTAGAAAATATCAATACTTATCTATTCAGTATCGATATCTTATCCTTAGTTTTAAAACTTTATAAATAGGTCATTATTTATGTTTAAATCTAATTTGTATGTGGTTTTAAGCTCGATTAAACTTTGATAATGTATGAATAACATGTTTTTGATTAAATGATTTTTGAATGATTATTGTTCAGAGAAATGTGAGTTGATATTGCATAATTTTGTTCTGTTTTGTGTTGTAGCATTTCGTAACTCTAATATGGTGATGGAGACGGGTGTGGGGTGTTACAACACTCCTTTACCATGATGCCTTGACACACAGCGAACTCTCTCTTGAGCTCCTCAATTCTTATGTTCAAAGCCCTCGTTGTGGCAATAGTTTCCTCCTTCAAGGCCATCACCATGGAATCCAGAGCACTTTCTCTTACTGTCAGCTTATTTGAAGAGGAACTGAGCACCCCTTGCATCACTTCCACATTGGAACCGAGAGACTCCAACATTGTTTCTCTCAGTTGCTCTTCCATCAAGTCCAACTCTGCAATGCATCCCTCAACTACCTCGAGTGTTTCCCTTAAGTGCATCCCTCGACTACCTTGGGTGTTTCCCTTAAGTCTCCCATGGACTCTTCTAGATTGACCACTTGATTTTCCAAAGACAACAACATGTCCCTCGATTGGCTAGCATTCTTATCCCTCCCATGGTTCTCTATTGGCTCAATCTGATATTCTACTCCTTTTGTCATCTCGATCGGCACCTTCGAACCTTAGCTCTGTTACCAGATTTTACAAGGCTAGGACTTTAGTCTGAAAAGCCACGTTGCCTTAGGTGATTCCTTGGGTCAAGTCCACCTAAGTCAATCTTACTCTCAAAAAGTGAGAATTCTCACTGTAACATCCTAGATTAGGGGTTATGCGTTCGTGCATAATTCATGAGTTAGTAGGTTTTGGCAGTGTTTGGAAGTGTATTAAGGGTTTTTAGAATTCTAGGATGGAAGAGAAAGCTTTGGAAAATTATTGGTTTTTAAGTTAAAAGGGGAAGCTAGGTAAATAAGGCTTTAAAAGAAATTCCGTATGAAGCATGACACAAGGAACCATGTGGTAAAGTGGCATGAAGGCGCAAGGGTGCAAGGGGGGAAGGTTGCGTCAAAGGGAGTGCCAAGAGGGAGGAGGTTCGAGCAACGTGGGAAGCATTGGAGAATTTTATTTTTAGCGTTAAAAAGGGGATTTGGGCTAAGGAGGCCTTAAGAATAATTGCGAGGGATTTTGGACATGAAAACGGGCCTGGTAAAGTGGCAGCAAGGCGCCACTTAAGGCTTGGGCAAGTGACACTTCAAGCAATAGGTAGAGGGCCCAGGTTTGAGTGGTGAAGGAAGCAAGAAGGAGCATTTTATTTTTTGTGCGGCAAGAAGGCGCTTGGCTAAGGAGGTCTTAAAAGAAATTCTGGGTGAATCATGTCACAAACAGCGCCTTGGCAAAGTGGCTTGGGACGTTACAGGAGGAGCAGGGCAGCTTGCGTCAAGGGCTCCAGCAGGTCTTAGGTTCGAGCCTGGTTGGCAGCATTAAGTGGCTCTCATTTTTGCTTTGGAGTCAAGGAAGAAAGGTGAGAAGAAATTGGACGGCAATGGGACTTTCAATTGGAGGAGGATTGAGCTTAATTCTCCTATTAAATTTCGGCTAAGGTAAGATAAATGTATTTTATTTATTTTAGATAGGTAGATAAGATGAGGTGATAAAGTATTGTTTTATTTTATTTATTTTTTTATATAGGTGATTAAGAGTTAATATAAGAGAGTGATAAGAGATAATGTGTTGGATTATTGGTTTTATTTGTTAAGGTGATAAAGAAGGGATAAGAGGAGAATTATGAGGGATGTGATAAGGAGGTAAGGTAGTAGCCGAATTCTTTATAAGGGGGAGTGATCATCTTTTGTTATTTTTTTCTTCTTTAATTTCTAAGGGCCGAAATTTAGTTGTTCATCTTTTAGTCTCTTTTGCCGAATTTTGGTAGCTAAGAAAATCCTCTCTTTTGCTCTTTTATTTTGCTAAGACCGAACCCTCCTTGTTATCATAGCCAAAGTTCTTCAAACTCTTCTTCTCCTCTATTGGTTAGCTTGGCCAAACCTTATAGCCCCATTCTTTACTCTTTTTCTTACTTCACCATAGAATGCCGAAACACCATTGTTATGCTCAAAAGCCGAATCGTTAAGGAGGGTGGTGCTGTCGACTTCTTTCTAGCAATCTCTTCTAGTAGGCGTTAGTGGTAAACAACGTGAAGTGGTAAGTATTTCTTCTTCAAGTAATCGATTTGATCTCTTCTTCATAAGGGTGCCGGAACAAGCGATTAAGCCTTGATCTAAGGTTGGCCGAACGCTCTTTAAGGCCATAATGATGTGTGCTTTTTGTTGTAGCCAACATCAAGAAGCTTTAAAGGATTTGTTGGGATCGAGTATTCAAGGGATTTCGACTACCCAAGGAACAAGTATCAGCTTTTCGAGATTTGGTAAGTTAGGGCAAATCGACAGCCATAAGGGCAAGTTTCGGGATTCAGATCATTGTGGTAAGGATATTTGTAAGTGTAGTTTTGATTCAAATTATTTAGATTAAAGTATTAGTGTTTAACCATTTGGTTCTGATTAAGATATCATTAATGGATGCGAGTGCCAGTCAAGAAGGTAAAGGGAAGGTCCATATCCCGAAGTTTAAGAAAAGATCTGTCTCGGCGGTTCGGGATTGGCCACCGAGGTGTGGGCCAGCAGCAGGAGAAAGCTATAGGCAGATAGCCGTAGTGTCTCTTAGTGACAGTATCGGGATCAAGAGTTTAGAACTTCAAGTGATCAGGTGTGTGATTAACCCACCGTTTTCCGGGTTTTTGCTATATTTGCATGTGTGATTTATGTGTTATGTGGTGATTACCCTAAAAAGGGGTATATCGATAATCAGGTTAGTGTTATCTGTTGATAAGAATGTGAAAGTGCCGATGTGAATGTAACTATGCCTATGGAAATATGATTGTCTGCCTTAATGACATGTGCATGCATTTATTATTATGTCACTATTACATGTTGCATGTGCATGGGTGGGATATGATATGAAAGAAGGTACGGGTGTACTTCGAGTACTGGTTTGATGTTAGCCTTGAGCTACATCGTGGATTGACGTTGACTGAGGTCACGTTGTGGATTAATTGCGATTTAGTTCACATGGCTTGATGAGTGGCTGTGTGCCTCATCGTGGTTGATATCGGCTATGTGCCATATCGTGGTTGATGAGTGACTATGTGTCCCATCGTGGTTTTGGTGTTAGCTACGGCTACATCATGGATTGGAACTGACTGAGGTCGCGTTGTGGATTTTTGTGCTTAATTGCACGTGGACGGCATTGATTGCCTTTTGGAATGAAAAGGAGAGGGTGATTTGATAATCCCCTAGCGTGTGGTGGCTGGATACGGGGGTGTGTAGAGGATGGACCCTAGGTTGGGTTGGGTGCACTTTGCATAATTCCAATTGATATGTGAATTAATGTGAGAATGGGCCAAGCCCAATTGATATGTGGATTAATGTGGAAATGGGCCAAGCCCAGTATATGAATGTGGATCAGTGTGGAAATGGGCTAAGCCCGATATGTGGAAATTATTTGGTTAATTACCCTGTTACCTGATAAGTGATTTGAATATGGGCCAAGCCCAGAATATGATAATATGTGAATATGATATTTGTTATTTGATATATGGGTTAATATGTGGTTAATATGTGGGTGGAATTCAGTGGATTAATTACACACTGAGTCTGTATGACTCACCCAACTTTTTACCAACATCGCAGGTGATGTCTGATGATCGGACCGGGTTGGAGTGGATACAAAGGTGGCCATGCAGAAGTTGTTTTCCTTATTTAATAGAATTTATTATTTTCCGTATTTTAAGTATCCATTTATTGTAATAAGGCCCAATTAAATTATTTGAGTATTTTTATTATGTTAAAGCAAATTGACAATTGAATTATTATTTTGAAATCAGTTTATTTTCGGCAAACTTTATCTTAAAATATATATTAAGGTTTTAATCCGGATATTTTTATAAACACCACACTTTACTTAAGATTTTAAATGGTCCCTGTTTTACAAACTCAATAAGTTGTCATGATTTTATCTGTAAGTCGAATCTTCTCAAACGTTTTTCCGCAGTGACATACCAGATCCGGTCAGGGCTTGTGGGCCGGGTTTGGGGTGTTACACTCACAAAAATCATTTATCGCAATGAATCAAAGTGGAAGGAAACTGGAAACAAAAGAGCAACGAACTAATAGAAAAGCCAAAGAAAGATGGTGCACACTAAGTGCTTGAGTAAATGCTCTTAATAGTATTCAATTATTATGAAGTATTATAATTGAGTGATTAAAAATGAGGAGGAATGCCTCTATTTATAGCTGAGCTCCCCTAGATCCAATAATATAGATTGAATTACATCAACGGTTGAGATTTGTGCCTATATACAAGATGAAAGTCCTAAGGGATTTAAACTCCTATATCTTTATCCCTCAGGATTTACATTAATTACCTTAGTAACTCTAATTTTAATGGAGTGTTTCACTGGGCCACCTAAGGCTTCAAGTAGATGGGTTTCTCCCTGTAACACCCCTAACCTGTATTCTTCGTCGGAACAGGGTTACAAAGCATTACTAAAATTGTCAAAACATTTACAGATAATTCATATCAATTACTATTCATTTACCGAGATTATTCATAGCGTCCTTTAAATGGACCCTTGAGGCCCAATATAAGTATTAAATTCGAGTTGCGACTAAATCGGGAACTCAGAGAATTTTTCCTAAAATTTCAAAAATTTTCCTAGATGCAGGGCACACACGCCCATATAGTCCAGGGGGCACGCCCGTACTGCAAGCAGTGTTCGAAACCATGTAGCTCTCTGACTTGTGCCACACAGTCAGCCACATGCTCGTGTTATAGGCCGTGTAGCACACACGGATGAGACACGCGCTTGTGTCTATGCCTGTGAGCTCAGTTCTGAGCATTTTGTTTCTCGAATTTAAGATGTAGGGGACACACGACCAAACCACACGCCTATGTGCCAGGCCGTGTGTCACACATGGTCAAGACATATGCCAGTGTGTCTACCCGTGTGGACAAAAAAAGTCATTTTCTAGCTTTATTTCTCACCCAGACTTTGCCAATGACCTACACCAAAACTTTCATTCATATACCAACCAATTCATGCATCATAAACAAGTTAATTCTATTCATCTAATATGATATATTATTACATACATTCATGTTTTTAATCTCACCTTTTATAAGCATACTTGTTTAACCTTTCTCAATCAATAATAAACACTTATGTTATCACCATAAAATAATCTTGATATATGCATATACCGAAACATAATCAGCACTAGTCATTCCAATGGCTAGATTACAATAACCATTTACATTTACATGCTAATATGGCCAATTTAACCTATACATGCCATTATAACCATAATTGATTTACCATATATACCGCAATGAACCGATGGATAGTGTGAATGATCTCCGCCAAGCCTCCAATCTAACGAGCTTCTGGTTTACTATAAAATAGGAGAATAAAACTAAGTAAGCATATAATGCTTAGTAAGTTCGTATAACATGGTACTTAACTTACCATTATTCAATTTCAAGATAAACATGTAAGGCACATTCAATCAATTTGATCTCAAGCCCTACGCATATTCTCATTGCCCTTTTTAGTAATATATTCCATAATAACATCAAGAAACATATATGGGCCCAACAACAATCAGATTTCTAGATATATACACATATCACATATTCATATAACATGTATAAATCATATATTTATATTTCAAGTATATTTTCATAATAATTCTTCTCGAGTTCAGATTATTTCATGTTATAATTTTACTCACATCATTCGAAATATTCATGTCACACGACTAGTAGTACACTCAAGGTGTACAAATCTATAATCAAGGATGAACATATTCACTCAATTAAATTCCATGTACAAATATCATCATCTCATGTTTCCATATATCAATTATCATGTATCATTATTTTCATGTATTTCAAGCAAATACATGTAATAACTGATTTTTTTTTATTCATATCTTCTCACGTCATTTTTTTTATTCATATCTTCTCATGTCTGGATTTTTACCTGTTTAATTTATTCGAAATATCGATGGATACACATATAGTACACTCGAGGTGTACAAATCAAGATCCGTAAATTCATATTCAGGGGTACCCGTTAGGGCACTTAGTCAGAAAGCACACTCTTGAACCCCATATCATATAACAAGATTACTTGTCCAAGCTAAATCCTGCTTCCAACATACGCTTACAAGAGCTTAATCAGGATTACCCATCCGAGCTAAATCCTATCTGTACATATGCTCAAGAGGGCTTATATCAGGATTACCAGTCCAGGCTAAATCCTTTCTGTAATGAGGTCAATAGGATTACTCGTCCGAGCTAAATCCCGTCAGCAACAAATGCAGGACCTTATTCAATAAGGGAA
Organism: Gossypium bickii; assembly: GCA_025503065.1. Taxonomy (NCBI): domain Eukaryota; kingdom Viridiplantae; phylum Streptophyta; class Magnoliopsida; order Malvales; family Malvaceae; genus Gossypium; species Gossypium bickii. Next base: position 62,428,261 of record CP106709.1, read on the forward strand.
ATACATTTATCCATCGATTTTCATTTATTTAAACGAGATTTAACATTTTTCAAGCATTATCAGGCATGTGATCATTTCATACATCTATAACATTCATATAATTCAAATAAACACATTCCACATTCTTTTTCTTTTTTTCTTTTCTTTTTTTTTTTTTTGATATTAAACACATTCCACATTCATTTCAAGCATAAAAGTAACATTTTTATCATTTATCATTTATCGAGCATTATCATTGATCGGGCTTTGTCCGATATGTTTTCAATGTCATATATATATGATACTTTTATAATTCACATACACAAAATCTAATTCAAGCATATAATTATATAATTTAGTTACACGAACTTACCTCGACAAATGTTCGTGTACGTAAAATCTACCAATCTGACATTTTCCTCTTTTCCTAGTTCTAGCTCCGAATTTGGTCTATCTGGATCTATATGAGTAAATTTAACATCAATTTAATACAATTTAAACTCAATTCAGTCCAATTTACATCTTAGGCAAAAATTACCATTTTGCCCCTAAACTTTTAATTAATGACGATTTCGTCCCTAGGCTCGGAAAATGAAATTTATGAAATTTACTCCTTATTCCAAGCCTAACCAAAATTTCAGTATAAAATTTACAGCACACGTATTCCATAAAATTCAGAAATTTTCTTCAATTTTCACAACTTTACAATTTAGTCCCTAAATCATGTTTTCATCAAAATTCATTTTGTAAAATTTTATCTATCAACAACCTTTCATTTTCTACCATAAATTTAAAAATTTCAGTATATTCATCCACGGAAAATTTTTCATACTTTGATAACTTTACAAATTAATCCCCCAAAATAGCTAAATTAGGTTATCCTGATCTCAAAATATATAAAAATTATCAAAAACGGGACTTGAATACTTACCTAATTTTGCCAAGAAAACTTGCTTTCTCTTTACTAGGGTTTCCATGCAAAATATTTGGGGAAGATGATGATAAATGATGATATTTTCATTTTTTTTATTATTTATCATCTTTATTTTTTTTATCTTTCCAATTTTTTCGTTTTCTTTAATTTTATTTTCCATGGATGAATCATCATGCTTAACAACTAAGCATTTTTAATGGTCTAATTACCATATAAGGACCTCCAATTTAAATTTCTATAGTTATTTAATCCTTTTAGCTATTAGAACTCAACTATTACACTTTGTGCAATTTGGTCCTTTATCAAATTAAACATGTAATCGGTAAAATTTCTTTACGAAATTTTTATAAGAAATTATTATCGTACTATAGATCATAAAATAATACTAAAATAATTTTTCTTTTCGGACTCGGATCTGTAGTCTCGAAACACTATTCTAATTTTACCGAAAATGGGCCATTACACTCCATATGTTCCACAAGTCGGGTCAGTTCAAGTGGGTCAAATGTGTTAGATTTGGTGTTCTCAGTGTAGTATATTCATTTGTTAACTTGTAATTTTTTTGAACAAATTGGTTAATAAAATATTTCATGGATTAAATTAATATGCTTTGTATAACGTCCTCATGTAGTTTTTGCATGCAAAGCAAAATGAAGCAAATATTAACTCACTGGTTGTCTAATGTTCAAACTAATACTAAGCGGTATTACGTGGTCGAATCGTAGTACATAAAGATAGCTTGTATTAGTAGATGAACCTAATTATGCCATTGTCTAATAAGAAATGAGCAAACCGATTGAAAGACTAATATGTCATCTATGAAGTCCAATTTGGGAGATGCCTTGCCTTGGCATTGGAGCAGATGACTCCTAGAAGACAAATACATAGATGTGACTGACTGGACTTATAGTACATTAGACTGGACCCAAGAAGAATAGATCTTGTTTCTATTTATGGATTTATTCACTTGTGACATTCACAGTGTGGCATACCTTAATCTTGAGTGGATGACAGAATATATATGTATGACTCGTATTTTTTGATGTAAGTAAAAACCTAAGTTCAAATAGATAAGGAATCAAAAGCTGGTGTGTTAGGTATACGACTTTTACAGTATGTATTTTATTCAAAATAGTGGAATTCATAGCCCGAGATATAGGTAAATGATATCCTCTCATCGGTATTACATGGTCGATGAAAAGTAAACGTGGCCAGGAGTTGTTCGTCATTGTGATGAATTACTTGATTACTATTTGATACTAATTGACTTTTTATGAAGGAAATTATTACCATGAGATAAAATATGATCATTGTTAAAGAACAGATTTATCCCAAAGAGATTAAAGATATCCTATAAGGGTAACACACTTATGACGAGGTCATTGGACGAGCACTGATTGAGTTGCTTTATTAATGGTATGCCATTAGGGATAGCTCAGTCACGATACTATAGTAGAATGACTTCATGACTAAAATCAATTAATAGGTGAAAAGCTGGAAATTAATTATAAATCATTTGGGCCATAATTGTATATGTCCAATCGGTCTCTCCACTAGCTCGTTGAAACCAAAAATGAATTGCATGTTGAATCAAATGAACAAAAAATGGATAGAAATGGTAAAGTTAGAGAAATGAGAAACATTTGGAAATTAATTGGAAAATGAATTTATAGTTTTTTGAATTATTGTTTAATTGATTAAATAATTGAAGTTCAAAAATGGGCATAAATTTATTGGTCACGGTAAATCCGTTGAATGTAAAAATATTAAATATATTTTCTCATAAATTCTTTTACAATAAACTCGTTAGGATTTTAACAGAATTAGAATTAGGTTGAGAAAATCATTTAATTGAGAAATTAATCAATTTAATTTAATATGTTTATTTTGAGAAATAGGAAAACAAATATCGAGATGGATTGAATTATAAATGTAACAACTCGTCTCTCAGTGGTGTCAAAAATAGTGGTTTTGGGGCCACAAATCCAATGAGTGAGTTCATAAATATTATTTATTTAATATTTACAAGTCAAATATAGTACTATAATAAATTTTGATTTGATAAATTATGTTATTTGAATAAATAATTAGGTTCAAGTGGTAAATCTTTAAAGTCAAGTGGTTTTAGAAAAGGAGGTATCGGGACCTTGTTTCTACAAACTGAGCCCATAAATATTTTATTAAATATTTACGGAATATTATTAGGGTTGTATTAAAATTTGGTTAAGAAATTTTAAAGTATAAATAGTTAATTAAGTAAAAAGGACTAAATTGAAAAAGGTACAAAAGTTAAAATTTAATAGTTAAAGGGGTTAAATTGTTAAATTACTGAAGTTGTAAGCTTTTATGTGGGTATTATTCCATAATTTCATCTTAGGTACAGTTGGTGCCTTAATTTAATTTATTTTATGTGTTAAAATAAATAATAATAATAAAGTAAAGTAATATATTAAGAAGCAAAAAGGTAAAATGTTTATTATTTTGTTTATGTTGATCTTCTTGGTGCCAAAAAACCCACCATTTTTTAGGGTGTGAGTTTCGGCCAAACTCTCCCTTGTGCATGGTTATATTTTTTAGGTTAGGTTTTAGTAATCTACACACGAGTTTGTATTAGCTTAATCTAGCTAACTTGGGGTTAAATTGTAAAACTATTCAACGTTATATATTGTGTCATGGATGAATTTAATATGTTTTTTAAGCTTTATGATAGATTGTTAAGTTTAGTTGTTAAATGGACATATTTTGTTAAGTAATTTTAATGATTTAAAGGTTTAGGGACTTATTTATGAAAATGGTAAAATTCAAGGAAATATTGTAAATTCTTGATAAATATGGCCTGTTATTGGTTAAAAAAATAAGCTAGCATGATTTACAGTTAACAATGGTAAAATTGCAAGTTTCGGGTTTAGGGAGTAAATTGCATAAAAGGTAAAATTTGAGGGTAATTTCATAAATTTTCATTATGAAGAGTTATAAGTTAAATTGATTATTTCAATTTTTAGAATGGATTAATTGAATAAAAATATTTATTTAGATCAAGAAACAACTCAAACAAACAAAAATAGCAGAAAAGTCAAAGTAGCGGAATAGTGGTTAAATCGTGTTAGAAGTTGTTATGAGTTCAGGTAAGTTCGTATATTGAATCATTCATTAATTGTAAATTCGTTAATTGTTGAATAACTAAGGTAAGTGCATTTCGGATTGATGATTATGAATTACATGGTTTAATTGAATTTAATGATTTAAGAAAATTATTGATGAATTTAAGAACATGTAAATTTCATGAATAGTTATGTGAGATATTATGTCAAAAAAGGAATTAAAGGTCAAAAAAGGAATTAAAGTTTAAGTAAGAAAGATGTGAACTTCTTGGATAAATATTGAAATGCTATTATGGAAATGAAAGTAAAGGATAAGGGTATGGAAAGAGTATCGTTTGAACCTTGTGAATTTTTAGGATACAAATGACATGTCATTACGGATTATATGTTTTTGGGTGTTGGTCCTAGACGTCCTACCGATGGCTGAGGTCCTATATTTGTTGCAGTTTCTCCATAGCTCGTGTGAGTAGCATTGTGTAGCTAACATCCCAACCGACAACTTGTGTGAGCAGGCCCATTTCATAGCTCGTGTGAGCACTAGTGGAAAGGTTACGGTTATATGAAAAGGCACACTTTGTGTGAGTATTCCCCAAGTATCCAATGTAATTCTATATGGTTCAACGGGTAAGTAAAGGTTAATGGAAAGATATGTATAAAAACTTAATGTTAATAATGTTCATATGTAATGGAAAGATGGATATGCATATATGAAATGGAAAGGATGAGAATTTATCATGTGATGGATGAAATATGCATGGAATTCATTTCTTAATATATGTTATGTTTCATGTGTGGATTCAAATAAGAAGAGTGTGTAATGGATATATATATATGGGATGGATGATATATAAAGCATAAATAATTATTATGTATATGCCATGAATTATTTGAAACTTACATGTAATATTATAATTACTAACCTTATGAGGTGGTGTATATAGGAAAAGAAGTTTGGCATGATGAAAGTATATTTGGTTGCTTAATTTAATATGTTCGGTAAGTTTAATTTTCCTTTATACGAACTTACTAAGCAATAGTTTCTCATATAGTTGTTTCTTTTGTTTCATAGATCAACAGAAAGCTCGATAGGTTGGAATCTTCATTGAAGCACAATCACACTATCCATTGACTATTTTGTTAGCTTTTGAATATGTAACACCCCAAACCCGGCCTAGACGTTATGATCGTATCTGGCAATGTCACATGATAGTGTTTTTGAAACCTCGTTGTTACGATTAAAACATTCCATGTTATTATCTTTAGTAAACCTTTGTTAGAACTTAGGAAGTCATCTTTATTCATTTAAAACATTTGTTTTGAAACATCCCTCGTTGCAAAAGCTTTAATAAATCAATCTAGGTGATCATGCGTTTAGAAAATACTTGAACTTTTTTTTTTTGAAAATCGAATTTCCTACGACCAAATAAATCCATAAAGTAAAACAAATAAATAAAACCCAAATTAAAAACCAAAGTCCCAAAGGGTCCTTAAATTACAACCCAAATAATCAATAATAAACAAACCATAACTCGTAAATTAAAAACCATGAAGTCCAAAAATTACTGTGGTCATCGCTGAGTCCTTTGTCGCATCGATCCGTCTAAGTTTGGGGATTACTTGTGCACATTAACCAAAAAGGGTGAGTTTACGTAAACTCAGTGTGTAATCCCACAGAAACAAACAAACAATCAGTATTCACGGTGCACAGTTGAACAGTCTTGGGCCTAAGCCCTTTTCAGTATCAATGACAGTTAAACCCTTTTCAATATCTCAGTACAGTGTCAAAAATGCAGTACGGCCTTAGCCCATCACGAAGATCGATGCGCAAGAATGATTATGCAAAGAGCAAAATCCTACCCAACCAGCCTCTACACACCATCTCCATCCAACCCTACACTCCATGTGGGGATATAATCAACCTACCCATCCCTACACTCCAAGTAGTACCAAATGCGGCACAAAATTGTAGTTTACAGCTGAGCTGCCAATAAATTAGGCTTAAAGCCTTTCAGTACACTTCCTCCGAATAACAACCCCCAACCCAATGCAATGCAACATATAATGGATGATATGTTATTATGCAATTTTAGTACATATATTCAGTTCAGATATTAACATGCTCAGTACATATACCATTCAGTCAATTTCACACATTTAAGGGTCTAAATAGCACTTACCGACCCTACAGTAGGTTCACAGTCGACTTGGGCGACCCGTGCAACCTTAAAAACATTTCGGTAAAAATAGGCCCACATGCCCATGTGATCTGCCTGTGTGGGCCCACACCCTGTGTGACCCACTCGGCCCAAATTGTCCTTGGCCGTGTGATCCATTTTTAAAGTAACCTATGCTAGCTCAATACTCATATATGTTTTCACTATTTACTTATATGTTCATTCAAAGCTGTCTACTTGAGTCATTATCACTAAATTATTTATATCTTGAGCTACAAAATTCTAAATTAAGATCCGCTTGATTTTTTTGAAACTAGACTCAAATACCCTTCTACCATAAAATTTTCAGAATTTATAGTTTATCAAATAAGCACAGTAAAATCTTTAAAGTTGTCCCTATTCTGCTGTTTGACAGCTTCATCCTTTCCTTACTAAAAATTATTTATCTCTTAGTACATAATTTAAATGATATTTCCGTTTGTTCCTCTTGAAAATAGACTCATTAAGTATTTAAACATATAAATTTAAGCCCCTAATTATTTTTTTATAATTTTCCTAAGTCAAAACAAGGGAACCCGAAATCATTCTGACCTTGTCTCACAAAATTTACTATATCTCATGATTTACAATGACATTGCTTACACTGTTTCTTCCATGAAAACTAGACACAATAAGATTTAATTTCATATTTTATTCAACCTCTAACTCAATTCCCACTACTTTTGATTATTTTTCAAAGTTAGACTACTGCTGTTGCCCAAAACTATTTTAGTGCAAAATGTTGATTTCCAAGTTTATAACACCCTTATTTCCTTTCTCTACAATTTTTCGCATCATTTTTTCTTATTTCTCTTATTTCTCGACAGCAAGCAATTTTGGCTTTTCGCCAAATCCCATTTTCTGCATTTCGGGTACACACCTGGTATCGTTTCTGATGCGTAAGCACTCCTAAGCCTCCAGAACCTAAAAATCGACCAACATATCTCCAGATTAATCACTTAATTCATCAATCAAACAAAATATCCCCAACATAAAACTCGAGAAACTAAACCAACGATGATTCAAAAACTTACTGCGACGAATCCGATAACCAGTCGTCTCCACACAGTGGAATATCCGCTAAAAACCTTTGAACAGCACCTAAACGAGAGTAAAACGAACCCTTTGTTAATTGCCTAATCGAAATACGATAAATAAGGGGAAAAAGTCCACTTACCGGAACAGATGAAGTCAAAAGTTGCACCCAAAGAGATGACTCGTAAAAAATACAGAAACGAAAAGAGTAGGGAAAAGAGAAGAGAATTTCGGCTATAGAGCAAGAGATGAACCGATCAAGAAAACGAAAAGAGGAGGGAAAGAGAAGAAACAAGATTTAGCCAAAGGGAAAAAAAACCAAAGGTGAACAAGAAGGGAGAAGAAATAGCAGAGAAACAAAAGTCTAACGTCAGAAAATTTGTTGGGAAAAAGAAAATAGAAAACTAATAAGAAGAAAAATCTTATTTTGATAACTTCTCCCCAATTATCTCCTAAAAACACTCCTTATTGACCCACTAAAACACAACTACTCAGCAGTCCAGTTTAATTTGAACTCCACCATGCCACACGCCTCAAACAAAAATTAATTCCCCTACTTGCGCAGGGACTCGAACACAGGACCTCCTACACTCTAACACTCCACTTAACCACCAGACGAGTAGGCCCATTTTGATATATTTTTACCAATAATCAAATAAAAGCCTACTGAACAAGAGTAAGGCCTAATTCATTCAAAATACAAAAATTTGCCCAAGCGAAGGCTTGAACTTGGGACCTCCCAAACACTCCCAAAACACATAACCACTAAAGTTGACAGATATTTGTATCATATTTTCACAATAATAAAATTAGAAATTTTGGGGCATTATAGAATAAGTTGGACTAATGGTATAAATGGCATGTATAGGGTTGTATGTTAGTTTGTTATGTTTCAAGCCTATGCCTAACATACTTGTGTATATATATGTGTTTTGAAATAAGTTGGCATATATGTTTGTGTTAATAGGTGAGTTTGGTCTCTTTTGTGTGTCTTGTGAAGGAATGTGACTAAGTGGTATAATTTGAGAATAATGTAACTAACTGGTGAGTGTGTGATGTGTGATTGGCATGTATAAGGCTTGAATGCCTATGCTAGTTTACTACTTGGTAAGTTGATATATTTTGCTTGATGCCAAACTTGTGTATATGTTTATTTTGGCCTTGTAAAATGCTTAAGTTAATATGTGTATTTGGTCATTTGAAGGTCAAGTAAATAGATGACATATTTATAGAATTGAAATGTGCCATTGTGTGTTTGTATGGTATATGTTCAAGGTATGAAAATGGCTTGAAATGTGTTGAATCAGTGTTTGAATTGTGGTGCCTTTGAATGTCATATTGGTTAGAACAATTAGGATGATTGCATGACATGTTTTATAGGTGTTTAAGGTGTGTTTTTGGTCACATGTATGTGTGGGAAGAATGGTGTCTTGGAATGCAAGCATAGGCCTTGAGTTGTCTTCGTTTCAAGGGTTAATTTTGAAGCACATAGCTTGAGACACAGGCTGTCACACTGATGTGTGCCACACATGGTCATCCTACACAGTCGTGTGTTATTTTATTTTCAGGTGCAGGTTTTACACGGTCGTGTGACCCAAGTTAGTGAGTTACATAGTTTGACACACGAGCTGGGACATGGCCATGTGTCCTATAGTTCGATTGTTCACACGGCCTAGCCACATGGCTATGTGACCTCTATTTCCCAGATTTTCATATTTTTCCAAAATTTTATGATTTGTTTCAAATTAGTCTCTGATTGTTCCCAAACTATTTTTTGGGTCTTTTAGGCCCGATTTAAGGCCGTAAAAGTATTTTTTTCTATAAATAAATTATGTTATCAAATGTTAATATATAATTGTATGTTGATCTCTATTTTGATGTTAAAGGTTTTATATTGTACAGTAATGCTCCATAACCATAATTTGGTGATGGAGACAAGTTAGGGGTGTTACAATAAAGTTCTAGGTTAAAAGTCTAAGAAGTACTTTTAATTGGAACCAATATGGGAGTGACCCAAAAGCCCCTCATGTATAAAAAGAGGGATGACAAACCCTAATTTATTTAACTAGGGTTGTCGCCCAACCTAATTCTAGTTAAACTAGGATTTCGTTTTTCTATTGAAATAGGCTTTTACAGTTCAACAAGGGTTTTACCTCTTATTCTTATAAATAGATGGAATTGGTAGCGCTAAAAACATAACTTTAAGATATTGTTATTTTTCCCGAAAATAGTGAGAGTTTATCCTCTAAGTATTAATTTTATTTTTCGGAATAACAATTATATCGGTTTCTATTGAGAGAATTTGCTTTCAAATTGAAAGTAAAGAACTATTTTTGGTTTTGTGTTTGATTTGAATCGTTTGAGCCCACACTCGAAGTAGTTAGTGGTATGAGAATAGCGGAAAAGGTTGTTCGATTGAAAGTCAAGAACAATAAGGATCCATTCAGCCGAAAACACAGGTGCAATTTCGGTAAAGGATTTATTGCTATAAATATCACAAATCGACTTGGTTTTAAAAAAAATCTTGTAACACATTTCTAGTAAGAGCCGTGTTTTTCTATATTATTCAATTATTTCTTATTTTACTAAAACTCTAATTATTTTCCCTATAAACAGAGACTAAGGGCTTGGTAAAAAACAACACTTCTTTATGTCGACATTTTTTATTTTGAAAGAATTCATCTTTGGTTTCTATTCCTAAAGTTTCACTAAATTTTTCATCGGTTTGCGAATAGAGCCCGCACTCTAGCAAACCAAGGTAGAGAATAGTTGAGAAGATCGAATGATCGAAAGCCGAGAATGACTTAATTCGCTTAATCTAAAAATATAGATATAATTTAGGTGATATATTTAATGTTATAAATATTACAATTGGTCGATTTTAAAGTAGTTTTTAAAATTTCGATGCGGATAATTTCAACGTTTTTAAATCAATTTTTCCAAAATCATGAAGGTTTCTTATAGAGGCATATGACAATAAAATCATCCTTCTTAAAATGAGGATAAGATAACTAATAAACATTCCTGAAATGCTTGAAATTGATTCATTAATCTCCTCGGTCAAAGTCCTTTTAGTAAGGGAAATTATGAATGTAACACCCCTTACTCGTATTCGACCCCGGAACAGGGTACGAGGCATTACCGGACTTGTATACAAGCAATCATACAAGTCCGACACATGATTTTTTCCATTCAAATTTAAAACTCTTCACAAACATTCATATCGCCCCTTAAACGAGCCTACGAGGCCCAAAACACACATTAGGAACGGTTAGGGACCAAATCGAATTCTTTAATAGACTTTGGAAATTGCCACTAAAATTAGGGGCACACGCCCGTGTGGAAGGGCAACACGCTCGTGGGGATTTATTTCTCAATTCAAACCTATAGGGGTTTTCACACGGCCTGACACATGCCTGTGTCCATGGCCCGTGTCCCTCATACGGCCATGACACACCCGTGTCTTAGCCCGTGTGCAAAAACCTTGGCATTATGTTTCTGACGTCATCAACCTAGTAAGGTCACACGAACAAGGCACATGTCCGTGTCCTTAGACCGTGTGGTGAATTAAATTCCTAAATTCAAGTGCAGACTTCGCACGGCTTGGGCATATGCCCATGCCCTATGACCGTGTCTTTCACACGGTTGAGACACACGGTCGTGCCTCAGCCCGTGTGGTTACTATTTGGCATTCTGTTTTGCCTATTTAGAATGCAGGGAGTCACACGGCCAAGCCACACGCCCATGGGGTAGACCGTGTGTCGGATACGGCCTAGACACACGCTTATGTGTCTACCCATGTGGACAAGGACAAGGCTATAAACCAGGCCCTTTCTGCCACTCCTACTTGCACCGACATAAGCCACATCAAACAACCTATTTATTCATGTATAACTATACCATTTACTCAACCATGCAACTTGCACATTCATGAAAAACATCATCATTTCATATATTAATAAGAAATAGCCATCAACTATGGCCTTATACAAAAGAATTCATCTTCAAATAAGCCAACATGTTTGGCCATAACAATATGACATTCGATAAAAGACTAAGTCCTTGTACATGCCATACTCAAAAGGCTAAATCTAACTATACCAAAATGTGTGGATAGTGTGGATGATCCTCCGACGACCTCCGTATCCTGAGCTGGCTCTTTGACACTATAAAACAAGGGAAAATAGAAGGGAGTAAGCTTTAAGCTTAGTAAGTCTATATGTAAACAATGAACATCATACCACATACTTATCAATAAAAAACATTATATTAATCAAGAACAATTTAGATCCTCGTAATTGTACTTACTCGTTTCAAATCTTACCACCTTCCAAATGCATAACATAAACATAGCCACACATAACTTCACTTAGTCAAAGTTTCTCGACGAACACTTCAGAATAATACCGGATACACGGTGGTTTCGCACACAGTCCACAATTAACAAATAACCCGGTGGTATCGCACACAGCCCACCAATAATCACATATCCACGGTGGTATCGCACACAACCCACCAAATATATTAAATACGGTGGTATCGCACACAGTCCACCAATAATCACATATCCACGGTGGTATCGCACACAACCCACCAAATATATTAAATACGGTGGTATCGTACACAGCCCACCAATAATCACTTATTCACGGTTTTTATCTTTATCATTTTCCCTATTCCAAAGGTTCATCCGAGAATTTCCTCACTTTCTATCATTTCAATAGATATCCATAATATTCGTTCACATTTCACATCATACATTAATATGTGAGAACATAAATAAAAATAATGTATCATTTACATATAAACTTACCTCGATACAAAATATGTCAATTTTGAGTTTAGTCCGAAACATTGCCTTTTCCTTGGTCAAGGTTGATTCAACATTCTTCTTGATCTATAATCACATATTTAGCTTATTAAATAACCACATTAATCAAATCACTCCAAAAATCCCTATTTTGGAAAAATTACCGTTTTGCCCTTAGACTTTCACAAAATTACGATTTTGCCCCTAGGCTCGTAAAATGAAATGTGTTCATTTTTCACACACCCAGGCCTAGACGATTCATGTTCTCTCTTATAGCAACTTACAATTATAATTATTTTACACATTTACTATCCATTTTATAACTTTTACAAAATAGTCCTATTAGGAGTTTTCATGCAAAATCCTTTCATAAAAGTTGTTCATTAAACCACTAAGATTTATTTTCTTCCTTAAAATTTCAGCAAACACATAAATACTCACATGGAAAAACCCTAGACTCTCAACTTGCAAAATAGTCCCTCATAAGCTAGATTATGCTACAAGGGTCCCAAAAGTACAAAAATTAACAAGAATGATCACCAACATCACTTACTAGCAAAGGTTGAAGTTGCTGAGAATTTTCAAGCTTCCAAACCCCTCTTCTTGTTGATATTTTCGGTGGAAGAAGAAGAAAATTGGAAAAGATGATAGCTTTTCTTTATTTTATTTTATTTATCAATTAAGTCACCAAATACTCTACCTACTCTTTGAAATTGTCATTTCTTTGTCCCTATGGCCAGCCATCACCCTACATAAGGTCTAATTGCACATTAAAGACCTCCAATTTAATATTGTATAGCTATTTGACACCCTTAGCTAATAGAATAAAACTTTCACACTTTATGCGATTTAGTCCTTTTTCAAAATTAAGCATGCAATCACTAAAATTAATGCACCAAAATTGTCATGCTCTCATATTATCCTGCTATAACACATAGAATAATATTAAAATAAATTTTTACGACCTCAGATTATTGGTTCCGAAAACATTGTTCTGATTAGCCCCAAAATCGAATTGTTACAATGAATGGCATAGGTTCCTCTACATAATAATATCATGATGGTTAATATATCAAGAAAAGCCCCCATACTATTATCTCTTGCTGAAACAAGCCCTTATACTTATTCTATAGTTAAACAAGCTTTTATTATATTAATTTTACCCATTAAACCCCTTAATTTTTAATTTAGGTATTTGTTTTTATCTTTTACTTTTATTTTTACACATGCCATAGTTTTACTTTTACTAAACAATCAAAGGTACGAGATTAAAACTCTTTTAACCTACTAAAATAAAATCTTTAAAAAAAAATAAGTATATTTAACTAGCAAACAAATTCACATTTTTCAACAAAATTTTTGAATTTTCACACAATATTAATATTTTAATTACTTTTTGTACAAAGTATTTTAATTATGAATTATTATTTTTAAAGATCTTTTTTCATAAAAGAAATAGAGTTGGTATTTGATACATTAATAACATACATTTTAAAATTTTTTATAAGCAACTTTAAAAAATTATCAGGTATCTTATTATATCGTAATAAAAAGTTAAACATCAATCATACTCAATTGCCAGCATTTATACTACTCTTATAACATTACTCCAAAATTGCTATGAAATGTTACATTTGTAAACATCCAGTATCTCAATAGTTTGCAGTAACATATGCAATTAATATATTTTTTCCTTAAAAAGTCTCCAATTCTTCTGCGCTGTCTATTTTTATTTATATACCTGACATGGATATAATTAATTACATTTTTATGTAACTTTGTGTGTACGAATAACAATAAAAAAATTATTTATCGGTAATAATTAATAGTATTATCAATTTAGATATACTAAAAGAATCGAATTCTTGAAATGATAGTTTTTAATTTGCGATTATAAACACTAGCTTCTGTTAACTTTTTTTTCTTTTCTTTTTTCATAAATTTTTCAAATAAATAGATTGCTGAATTCTCAAAATAAAGAATATATGTTGCAAGTTTCTTCTTTTCTTTGCAAAGATTTATGTGCTATAGTTCTTTTAAAAACTAAATCAAAAGGTTGTCTCTCAAATAATAAAGAAAGTCTTTTAATTTCTTTCTTTTTTTGTCCTAATAATGCATTTTTGTAAGGGTGGTGTGTCACTGTTATAGCATTGGCATGAGAATGAAGCAATGGTCCAAGCCGAAGGAAACTTGCTCTTGTTGTGGCAACTGGCAATGGCATCTCCAAACTGGTCAAAAGCTCTAGGGTTAATTGTGGTGGTGGCTTTTAGCCTTTAGCCTTTCAATCGGTCGTGTTGTTGCTTTGTCATTGGCACTTTGCTTGTCAACTTGGTAATGCCTTTCCCCCCACTTCTTGTTTTGCTAATAATTCACGACATCCCAATTTCATATCACAAAATTCTAATACATTTATCAAGTATTTTTTTGTGAGATAAAATGATCAATTTTTTAAATTAATGTAAATAATATATGTTGGATATTAATTCAATTTTCTTACAATATTGTGTTTCAAATTCCTTTATAGGTACTTTTGGCTAAACTTTGCCTACTATTTGGTACTTAATGTTTGCAAGGATATATAGCTGTGTATTTTCAACAGTTTATCTCGCTCTCAGACCCCACGCTATAATATTGACAAGAACTTTTGTCGTTTTTAAGTTCTACAAAAATATGGTATAGATGTGAATAAGAGTTTTCAAATAGTTAATCGAATCGAATTAGTATTAATTAAATTAATTAAATCTTTTAATCTTTTAATTATTAATCGAACCGAAGTTTTTTCAAAAAAATTTAACCGAACCGAAATTTATATGTTATTTTTTTTGTTAAAACAAGTATAAAACATATCAAAAAAATAAATTTATAATGTTCATTTGATCAAATTAACTGAATTAGTAATAGCCTAATACATATAATATATAATATTATTTATTAAGTTCGGTTAATTAATCGATTTCGAACCAATTAACCATTAATCAAAATTTCAAAAAACCTTTAACCGATCTCCAATCGAACTAGATCGGTTAATCGACCGATTAACCGAATTAGATCGTTTCAGTTTTAATCGAAGTTTGAACACCCCTAGATATGGAAGTATACCATATTCTAATAAGAGATAAGCAAATTTTGGTTTGAGTTGAAAATTTTGAAAAAAAAAAAAAATCTAAATTTCAAACTAATCGAATCGAATTATTTTATTTATTCAGTTTTTCGAGTAAACTCGAATAAGTAATGAAAGTCTTGAGTTCAAGTTTACAATTTGAAAACTCAAATAACATATTGGTATAAATACATATTTGGTCCCTGACAATTTTGAAAATGAGCAAATTGGTCTCATCTCAACAAAAATTACAAAAATTAAAATTAAAATAATTTTTAAAATTCAAAATATTTAGAAAAATTATATTTTAAAAAAATTATAAAAAATTAAAAAAATCTAAAGAATATATAATTTTAAAAGAAAAGAATAAAATAATTATTTTTGGAACTTAAATAAGTAAATTAACTATTCAAGTTTATTATCTTAAAGTATCTTTTTTTCTTCTTATTTTGCTTTGAAAGAGTTTTAAAAAAAATATATGGTTTCAAATTTATGTGCTCTAAAATGAAATTAGTTATACTGTAACAAGATTTTAATTTGACATGTTTAAATTTTTTAAATTTAACTCGAACAATTTCATTTGATTCATCTTGACTCGAATTTCATTTTACTTGACTCGATTCGAAAAAATTCAAATCGAATTAAGATGATATAATGAGACTTATCAACTCAATTAACTTAAATCTTTTCAGTCTATTTGATCGAATGTTCACTCCTAATTGTAACATGCAATTAATATTTTACAGGTCCCGAGTATAATTTAATCCTTATTCTTTAAAAATAGGTAAAATGATCATTTTGTAATAATTGAAAAAAAGTTATTAGTTTATAAAATAAAGTTAAGTAAATAATGCAACATTAATTTAAAATACAATATAAAATTTTTAAATAATGGGACATATTTATCAATGCCATTATAACTTAACTTATTAAGGAATCAACATACCATATCATATTTTAAATTAATGTTGTATCATTAATTAAAATCCACCCATAAATTTTAAATTCATATGATTACGTGAGTTATTAAATGAATTGTTGTTGTGAATATTGAAATTTGTTTTTAATATTCAGGGAGATTTTTGTTTATTTTTAAAATATAAAATTTAAAATGCACTTTACCCTATAATATATATATGTATATATATACATATCAAGCTTTAGGCTGAAAATTCCCAAGGGAGTTGACCAACAAATTTGAACCAACTTTGTTTACTCTATAACCAAGGCTTACCATGAACAATAAATTTTTTAAAAATAAATGTAGTGTTGCTTTAAATATTTTACAAGTTCATACTAAAATATTTATGGACCGTCCCTTTCTCTCTTTCTTTCATGTCATTATTAGTTGGCCTTGGGACTTACAATTCTCAAAGACCTAAGCTTTAGAATAATGGAATCTCTACTTTATAAAATAAAGACACTAATCTTTACTTAACCCTAAGCACTATTAAAATGCAAAAATGATTTGTATTGATTGGGTTGATTTTACTATGTTGCCTAATAAACAATTGTTTTTATTATACCATAAATTTCATTAAATTTAGTTTGATTTTTCTGACACTTAAATAGTTTTTATTTTTCTATGCATACTCTTTATTTTAATGACATTGAAAATGAATTCTTCTACATATGTACTTCTTTCGAAATACATTGAATTAGAAACAATAAACAAAAATCTAAAAGGCTACAAACCAAAGGGGGAAAATGAAAAATTAGAGGGAGAAAAACAAAACCCCTACCCATCTAAAACAAAAGATTCCTTACAAACAATGTTCTCCATAAGGCAAACCAATGAACTTGGTAAATGGGTTGCTGCCACGTCTACTCGTTGTGCCATTTTGTAAATGCATGGTTGGTAAAATTGAATTACATTCATGGGTTTAATAGGTTGAGTATTCAATTGAATTGAGTGTATATAGACATAATTCTTTTTTAAAATATAATATTTTCAATTTTCGTAATCATTTTATGAAAAACATTTAATTGTGATTTTAATCTTTCCATCTTATTAAAATTTAAAATTTAATCTTTCTATTTTAAAACATATCTAGTATTACCATTATCCAAACTAAAGAGGACTAAAATTAAACAAAAAAAGAAATGATAGTTGGGCATGGCTCTCCTTTTGGGAAAAAAAAAAGCCATCCAAAGCAACATGGGATGGGATGGGGGTTGGGGATTCGAGATCTCTTAAACAGAGCTTTGCAATTCTTTTAACCTGAATCAAAGGACTACTGTATCTTTCCATCATTACTCTTCCACTCCTTAATTATAAAACTACTGCTTGCTTCCTTCCTCTTAACCTTTAATCGATTAAAGCAAAGCACGTTTCACACTTTACGTTATCCCAATATCCTTTTTTTTTTTATATTATATCATCCATTCCATGTTTCTACCCCAACATTCAACAATGTTTGGTTAGGCTTTACATTTTCTTTTAGTAATTTCATCTCTGAATGTAGTTTTAAAATAATCCTAAATTTAATGAAGCTTAGATGGCACAGCTCATTGGTTTGACTTGGGTTAAAAGAATGCTCTGCCTTTCCAACATAAACTAAACCTATTCTGCTTAGCAGACATTTAAGCTATGATTTTGAGATTCAATATTTCATAAATTTGGACATAATACAAACTTTTAATAGATATGAAAAATATTGCAATAAATATGACATAATAAATAACTGCAGAAGTCAAGAACTTTTTGTTGTGGGCAAAATAAAATAATTTTTTTTGGCTGTTAAAATAGTTTAAATTAAAATTTTAATTGTATAGTGATTTATTTGTCCCTTTAAGTTTTTTTTTTAAAAAAAGAATCATTTTAGTTCTTTATTTAATTTTTTGTCACATTTAGTTTTTAAACTTGTATTGTCTATTAAATCATCCTAAAATGGATGAAAAAATTAATATTTATTAATTTTGTTGATGTGGCATCCACGTGGCAGTTTACATGTATGCCACATTAGCAATTAATTGTTTTTTTAATTTAAGAAATGATAATTTTTATACTTTTTAAATAATTTTTAATTTTTAAAAATGATTTTATACTTTTTTTTATTTTTTTAAATTTAAAAAGTTAATTAATTGTTGATGTGGCATCCACATGACTATCCACATATATATCACATTAGCAAAATTAACAAACATTACATTTTCCTTTCATTTTGGGATGATTTAATAAACAATATAAGTTTAAAAGTTAAAAGAATCGAAAATTAAATAAAGAACTAAAATTATAATTTTTTGTGGGCTAAATAAATGAATATGCCATTATTAATTTTTGAAAAGAGCTAAAATTGCTATTTCACCGATTAAGAAAGGGGCTAAAATGTATTAAAATGAATTATTTAAGTTTAAGAGAGATTAAAAATGCAATTAGATAATTTAATGAAGAGTTCAAACTTGTGCTTAGCTTCACCCTAATAATGAATTTTGTTATACACATTATATTTTTATCTGTTGATTTAAAAATACAAAATATTTATGTTTTTACTGAATCTAACATTGTTCTTGGTTGAATGGTAGAGAAGTAGATGAATGTCGGTTAGAATCTGAAAAACGGAAAAGAAAAAGGAAATGATAAAATCTTCCTTTCAAGTTTTTGATGAATTTCATGCAAGCAATATCATTGCTTAACATGATGAGATGTTGTTGAGTGAATAGTTTTCACACTTTTTTTTATAGTCCCTTTTGGCTCACTTTCCTTCATTTTTCCCTTCTCAAAAAACCCCTAATTTTCATAAGATTAATTCACCTTTTTTTTTCTCATTAGAAAGATGCCCACTCTAAAATGTTAGCAACTTTGTACCTTTATTCTTCAATCTTTTTCAGTCTTTCAATTATTACCAAAGCTACTCCAAGGCATATGGGACCCTTTGTTGTTTGGTTGAAGATTTAATAGTGATATATATAAAAATTAAATTTTCAAAAAAGAAGAAGAGGTACAACAGGCTATTTTATTCAACTTCTTGTCTACCCCAATAACACATTTGTTCCTCTAAAATGATCTTTGAAAGGTTGTGATATTGGAAATGTTCCTTAGCTATGGACCTTTATATCTGCATATGCACCCCATTCATTTGTGAAAAATGAGTCATTTTGATTGGAAAATGTCATTTCGCATTTTTGTCGAAATTGCCACACTCCCTTTTAACATAAGTTTGGTTCGAAAAGAAATAACGAAAATGAATCCAATTATTAAGCATTTAGAATAACTTTTTCTTAATGTCATCCAGTCTTTCATGTTAGTTTCTCTCCTACATATATTTTATTGGTTGATATAAAAGAAAAGTGAATGGTTTAGAAATCTAAAATTTATATTCAAAAGTTACATTAATGATATCCATGAATTAGAATGAAAGAGGTGATGGTGATGGAGTTGACATGTTGTCCGATTTTACTTTTCAAACCCAATAAATTAATGACAATGATGGAGGGCACTCGGAAGATCACAGTTTTCTCTACTGTTTTCAATATAAAATTATAAGGGCTAATTGCAGCAATTGTCTCTAAAATGTTTAAATTGATTCATGTTACCACAGCTCAATAAATAGTCCACAAAGCCCAAGACTAAGAGGCGTAAAAGACCTAAACTCAAGAGCTAGCTATTGTATTGCTAAACTTGATGTTTTAAGATATGCAATACAAACCAATAAATGTTTGAATAACACAAAGGATGGAGTAGCAACTACATGGTCCTTGAAGATAGATCGGTTAGATAAAGACACTCTAACCAACAAATATAAGAAGGATAAGGACATCTCAGCCAAATAGAATGACGGTATGCACTTCCATAAAGGAAAACACCTCATAAGTACCAAAAGGAATGAAGAGGAGGCTTTAATATAAAGAGGAAGGTATGTTTTAAAATGGATCATCTGTAATATCCCATTTTTCAGTGGTATTAGAAACAATAGTTTTGGGACCACAGTTCTGATATGTGAGATCGTGTTTTATTATTTAATTAATAGAGTTAATCTAGAGTCATATTAAAATTTGGTGAAGAAAATTTAATGTTTAATTGTTAAACTAACCAAAAAGGATTAAATTGTAATAGATTTAAAAGAACTTAATTATCATTGAATTACATGATTAAGTGAAGTGCTTGGTAAACTAGAGGGTTTTATAGTGTAATTATGCCATGTAATAGGTTAATGGACGATAATGGGTAGTGAAAAAGTTTAATGAAATGTTTTATTAAAGGACAAAGTTGTAATTTAGTAATTAAAAACTTTAATTAAATAAAACTAATAATATCATCTTCTTCCAAAAGCTTGGCTACCGAAATTTTTAAGGAAGAACACCATTTTTGGTGCTTGAAGTTCGGCCAAACATTGGGTGCATGCATGGTATGAATTTTTAGACTGTTTCTTATATTTTTTTTTATGTTTTTAAGCTAATTGCAATTAGGTCCAACTAACTCGTACCTTCGTTTTTGAAACTGTTAAGAATTTTGGATTTCACCATTGATGAATTCTTGATCTTATGATGTTAATTGATGAAATGGAGGTTTTAGTTATTGATTAGAATTAGTTTATTATGTAATTTTGTTAGTTTTTGAGTTAATGATTAATTTGATAAAATATTAAAATTTTTCATGGTGTTCTTGTGAATTTTCAATAGTTATGGACTGTGCTAATATGGGAATAAATTCGACTAGCATGGGTATTTGGAAATTTTGCTAAATTTGGAGATTTTAAGTTTAGGGACTAAATTGTAAAAAATGTAAAAGTTTAGGGAAAATATGTAATTAAAGATATGTTAAGGGTCATAAAATTGAATTGATGTGAAATGTATGTGAAATTAATATATTGTATTTAAATATTACATAGATCAAGAACCAAACCAAAAAGACAATAATCAAGGAAAAGGGAAAATTGCGGAGTAGTCCCTACTTTGTAATTGAAAGTGATCGTAGGTAAGTTCATAGTAATTTGTTATGTAAATGTAAGTTACTTGTGTTTATATCAATGTTTTCTAGTTAATTGTTGTATGTTTGAGAAATTACATTAGTTGATTATATATATTATGGAGAATAACAAATTAAATATATACGTGAAATTGGAAAATTAATGATAGCATTTCTTGGAGATGCATATTGTAGATATGAATGTATTGAGTTTATAACATGTGTACGGAAATGATGAAGTGCCTTTGTATGATGAAATTGTATTAAACTAACGAATTTACGCATATTATAAATTCGTGCCTCTGTTTGCACTTCGGTGCCTCTATCATGCATCTACGATGCCTCTGGTGTGCTGTAGTTACTCGAGTATCCGAGTCAAGTACTTATTTCATTAGGATAAATTTTAATGGAATGTACAGTTGACTTGTGGACTTAAATGTTGATGTATATTCAAGATATTAGAATGTAACAGCTTGTTTTCAGTGAAATCAGAACAGTAGTTTCGGGACCGCAAATTTGACGTCAAAATAATATTTTAATTAATATTTTAATGTCTATAGCATGTTAGTAGTGTCGTATAAAAATTTTGTTCAGAAATTTTATCGTTTGTATGTTTAATTTGATAAAAAGGATTAAATTGCATAAGGTGCAAAATTTGAGTTCTATAAGTAAAAGGTGTCAATTACTATGGATTTTGACTATGAGTGGCCTTAAATGGTAATTAGACCATTAATATAATTAGTGGACAAAGATTGACATCTTTTTAATGGTTTTAAAAGTTATTACTTAAGGCTAATTTGGTAAATT
Organism: Gossypium bickii; assembly: GCA_025503065.1. Lineage (NCBI taxonomy): Eukaryota > Viridiplantae > Streptophyta > Magnoliopsida > Malvales > Malvaceae > Gossypium > Gossypium bickii. The sequence goes on from CP106709.1 coordinate 62,450,148, forward strand.
AATAAAACATTATAAAATAAAATAAGTAAAAGAAATATATCATCTTTCTTTCTTTCTTCTTCAGTCGAAATTAGCACCTAAGGAAGCCATTAAAGACCTTCCAAGGTTCGACCATAGTCCTTCCATGCATGTAAGTGCATTTTTTTTGTTCTGTTTTTAATGATTTTTATGTTTTTGAAGTCGTTGTAGCTTAATCTAGCTAGCCCGAGGAATAATTTACAAAACTTTAAATGTTTAGGGTTTTACCATGAATGTATATGTATTGTTTATGATGTTTGATGGAAGAAAATATGTAACACCCCTTACTCGTGTTCGAAGTTGGAACAGGGTACGGGGTATTACTAGACAATAACACAAACATTCATGCAAAACTAGACCATAAAATTTCTTTCAATTTAAATATTTTCATATTCAATCATAAAGTCCCTAAAATGGGCCTCCGAGGCCCAAAAAATACTTTGGGAACGGTCTGGAACCAAACCGAAAACTTTAGAAAAATTTAGAAAATTTACATAAAAACTGGGTACACGCCCGTGTGGCACAGGAACATGCCCGTGTGGGCAGGCCGTGTGGTCGCACATGCCCATGTCACCAGCCCGTATGGATTTATTTTTCAGTTCGAACCTATAGGGGTTTTAACAGACCGGGCACACGCCTGTGTCCTAGGCCGTGTCCTTCACACGGCCGAGACACACACCCATGTCTTTGCCTGTGTGACGAACTTAATTTTTTCGCAAATTAGGTGCAGGGGACACACGACCAGGCTACACGCCCATGAGGCAGAGCATGTGTCACATACGGCCTAGACACATGCCCGTGTGTCTACCCGTGTGGATAATTATAAGGCTATTTACCAAGCCTTTTGCCACCCTGAGAAGCATCCGCACTTATATCTTTTCCGACCAAACTTAACATGCTATTATTAGACATCTATTTGTCCATATTAAGAGCATTCATGCACCACTTAATAAGCATACTCATCGTGTATAACCACACTTATACTTAGCCATCACACATGCACCTACACAACCATTTACATGTCACACTTCCCACACTTCAATTTCATGCTATCGTTCATTCTCACTTAGGCAAGTAAACTCATTCATGAAAGGCCTCATCATAGACTTATAACGCAATCAATAATAGCCACGTCACAGGGCCCTATACAAAATGATATATCTAATGACATAGACAACATTCGTGGCTAAACAATTATGACATTTACAAAATAACCAAATTCCTATACATGTCATAATTCAATGTAAATCTCAATATACCAAAAAAGTGTGGATAGTGTGAATGAGCCTCCGATGATCTCCATATCCCGAGCTGGCTTGGCGACACTATAAAACAAGGTAAAAGAGAAGGGAGTAAGCTTTAAGCTTAGTAAGTCTATATGTAAACAATGAACATCATACCACATAATTATCAATCAAGAACATTACATACTAACTAACCAAGAACAATTCAAATCCTTGTAGTTGCACTTACTCATTTAAAACCTTACCACATTCCAAATACATATCATAGACATTGCTCACAATTAGATGCACTTATAACCCTGCACTTGTCACGACATTGTCACACTTAATTTCACTTAGTCAAATTTTCACAATGAATACTTCGGAATAATACCAGATACACGGTGGTTTCGCACACAACCCACCTACCAATAATAATAAACACAGTGGTATTGCACATAGCCCACCAATAATCACATATACACGTTAGTATCGCACACAACCCACCTACCAATAATAATAAACACAGTGGTATCGCACATAGCCCACCAATAATCACATATACACGGTGGTATCGCACACAGCCCACCAATAATCACATATACACGGTGGTATCGCACACAACCCACCAATAATGATAAACACGGTGGTATCGCACAGCCCACCAATAATAATAAACATGGTGGTATCGCAAACAGCCCACCAATAATCACAATTATACAATGTTCATCCGTATCCTTTTTCTATTCCGAAGGTTCATCCGAGAATTTCCTCACTTTTCATCATTTTAATAAATATCAATAATATTCACACACATTTCACATAATACATTAATATGTAAAAACATAAATAAAAAGGATGTATTATTTACATATAAACTTACCTCGATACAAAATGTGTCAATTTGCAATTTAGTCCGAAACCTTGCGTTTTCCTCAATCAAGGTAATGACACATTTAGCTTATTTAATATACACATTATTCAAATCAGTCCAAAATCTTCCTATGGTAAAATTTACAATTTAACCCGTAATTTCTCAATTTTTACACTTTAGTCCCTAGGCTCGTAAAATGAAATGTGTTCATTTTTCACACACCTAAGACTATTCAATTCATAATCTCTCTTATAGCAGCCCACAGTTTTAACTATTTTACATTTTATACACATATTATTTCATCTTTTGCAAATAAGTCCTTTTTATCAATTTCACCAAAAATCATCTAGTAAAAGTTGTTTATCACACTTCAAACTTTCATATTCTACCACTAGACATCAAATTAATGTATGTCATCCATGGGTAAAATTTTAAACACAAACTCTAGCTCAAAGTAGTGGTAGAAATAGCTAGATCGAGTTATGAGGATTTCAAAAATACGAAAAATATTAAAAACGGGGCTAGGAGGTACTTACAATCAAGCTTGAAAGTGAAACAAAACCCTAGCTATGGCTCCTTGCAATTTTCGGCTATGGAGGATGAAGATGGACAAAATTTTAGCCTTATTTTCCCTTTTATTTCTTTTATTAGCCAAATGACCAAATTGCCCTTCATTAATCCTTTAGATATTTTATCCCTCTATGGGAATTTTGTGTCCAAACTATAATATAATGGTATAATTACCAACTAAGGACTCTTAATTTAAAAACCCATCTCAATCAAGTACCTTTATGGATTATAATACATAATTTTCACCCATTGCAATTTTGTCCAACTTATTAAATTGGACATCCAAACAAATAAAATTTCTCAACCAAAATTCCACACAAACATTCAATTACTCAATAAACATTAAAACTCAATCGGAATAAATATTTTGACCTCGGATTCATGGTTTCGAAACCACTGTTCCGTTTAGGCCCTAATTCAGGCTGCTACAAAATAAATGGTTGTTGTTAGTGAAATAACTTATGTAAAAGGAATTATGATGAATTTGTCAACTACGGATTAAATTGAAAAATAAAAAAGTTTTCATGGTGAATTTGTAAAAAAATGAAATGTAAGGCTTGCTAAGGACCTAAGTAAAATTTGGCTATAGTGGGATGGTATCAAATTGCATGAATTTCATTTTATAAACTTAAGGATTAAATTGTAATGAATTCAAAATTATAGGGGGTGTAATTTTGCCAAAATATGATTTTTGGATTTAATTGAATAGAATGAAGTTTGAATGAATCAAATTTGTTTATTTAGATCAAGAAAAACATCGTACGAATTTAGATTGGGGAAAGGAAAAATTGTTGGATTAGTCGATCGTATTTCTTTGGTTGTGATCGAGGTAAGTTCGTACATTTAATTAACGTTTTAATATGCTTGAATTAAATGCTATTTGATGTATTATGATATTACGACTTTATGAAAATATCCAACAAAGTTTCAATGACTTTTAGATCTCATTTGAACCTTAGGAATATATAGGATACAAATAACATGTCATTAGGGGTTACCGTGTTCCGGGTGCTAGTCTTGTATGTCCTACCGGTGGCTGAGTTTTCGGCATGTATTGTGATTACTTGATACCTTGTGTGAGCAGCACCACATAGCTATGTCCTGACTAACAGTTTGTGTGAGCAGACTATAACACCACTAACCTGTACCCGTCGCCGGAACAGGGTTTCAGAGCATTACCAAAACATTCATAATATTTTTCTATTAAACTACGAAAATTTACTATTCAATTACTGAGATAATCCATAATGTCCCTTGATTGGGCTCTCGAGGCCCAATACGAGCATTAGAATCGAATCGGGACTTAATTAGAACGTCTAAGAATTTTTCGCAAAATTACAAAATTTTTCTAAGGTGCAAGATTCATACGCCCGTGTGGTCCAAGCGACACATCCGTGTGACCCTTAGACACGCCCGTACCTCAGGCCGTGTCTGATTTAGGGTGCTCCCTGACTTGTACCACACTGCCATGCCACACGCCCGTGTGCTAGGCCATGTGGTAATTTAATTTAATTTGAATTCGGTGCAGGTTTTATACGACCAAGACACATGCCTGTGTTTTAGGCCGTGTGACACACACGACTGAGACACACGCCTGTGTCTCTGCCCGTGTGCTTAATTCTGAGCATTCTGTTTCTCAGAATTTAGGTGCAGGGACACACGGCCTAACTACATGCTTATGTTACCAGGCATACGCCCCGTGTGGACAAAATGAAGCCATTTCTAGCTTCATTTCTTACCCAAAATTTCACCCGAAACCTGCACTTGACCCAATACCATCCAATTCAAGCATTCAAAATAAGCAATTCCATCATTCAACATGGCATATCATTTCAAGCACAAGTGTTTATAAACTTACCTTGGTTTAACTTATGCAATAACAACATTAGACCACATATACTCAACATAACACATGTGTATTTATGTATCAAAATAATATACTTAGTCATACCAAAATGAACCATTACTAGCCATTCCAATGGCTAGATTACAAAACATCATTTTCAAGCCACTATTGGCGAAGTTGTCCTATACATGCCATTATACCAAAATGATTTTTACTAAGTATACCCAAAATGCTAGTTGATAGTGTGACGATGCTCCAATGATCTTCCAACATTAGCGAGCTTCCAAGCACTATAAGACAGGGGAAATAAAAAGGGCAAGCATTACATGCTTAGTAAGTTCGTATAACGGAAACTAAACTTACCAATCTTGTTTATTAAATATAAGCACACAATAACATGATTTCCATCCACTATAATATGGCCTAAGCACATGTACTCAATCAAACAGGTTAGTAATCAAAATCTTCATATCAATCAAGTAAACATAGATGACCTCACCATGCAATATTCTTTCAAGGCATTACCATTTGATTACACAATTTCTATACCATGTGAAGAGTTCTATGTCCATTGAATTATTAAAATTACGATGGATGCTCAAGTAGTACACTCGAGGTGTACGATTCATTAATCCGTCAATTCTCATTCAAGAATACCCCTTAGGGCACTTAGTCATGGGACACACCCTCGAGTCACATATCGTGTAACAGAATTACCAATCCAGGCTAAATTTTTGATATAACGTGAGCTCATAAGAGCTTAATTAGGGTTACCAATCCAGGCTAAACCCAAATCATAACGTTTACTCGAGAGGTTTCGTGTCAAGATTACCTGTCCGGGCTAAATCCTTTATATGACAAGATCAATAGGATTACTCGTCCTAGCTAAATCCCGTCCGCAACAAATGCAGGACCCCATTCATTTCGAAAAAGCACATCCACCCATCGGAACTCAATATTCAATCAGGACTTAACCTCTTTTCACCATTTCAAGCATGTATTTAATTATTCATGTAGAAATTAAATAATACACATCAATATAAATTACATTACATATAATACAACACTCAATTAACATAATTACATGCTCGTTTAGGTTACACGAACTTACCTCGACACTTGTTCGCGTTAAATCTACTAATCCGAAATCTTTTCTTTTCCCTGATCTAGCCTCGAGTTTGTGTTTTCTTGATCTATATAAATAGCTTTAATCATTAATTTCTCATTTTTCATACTCATAGGGACTCAATTTACGTCCTATGCAAAAATTACCATTTTACCCTAACTTTTATATAAATTCTGATTTTGTCCCTAGGCCCGGAAAATGAAACTTGTGCAGATTACTCCATATTCCAAGCCTAACCAAAGCCCCGTTACAAAATTTATAGAACATGTATACATAAAATTTTAGAATTTTTCCTTCAATTTCACAAGTTTACATTTTAGTCCCTGAATCAAGTTTCCATCAAAAATCACTTTGTAAAAGTTGTTTATCTATCAATAATCTTTCATTTTCTACCATAAATTTCTAATTTCCAGCATATACATCTATAACCCATTTTCCAAACCTTGATAACTTTTCAAATTTATCCCCTAAATAGAGAGATTAAGCTATCCGAGTTTTAAAAATATCAAAATTACTAAAAAACGAGACAAAGGAACTTAGCCAATTAGGCTTTGGAAGCTTCTTTTCTCTCTCCTAGGGTTTCCATGTGTTTTTAAGTTGAAAATGAAATAAAATAAGATGATATCTTTTATCATATTTTTAATTAATTAAGTTTTTGCTATTTCCAATTTAGTCCTTGACCTTTTTCTATAATTCCATGGATGAGTCACCATAAAAATCTACATACTTTTCCTAATGGTCTAATTACCATATAAGGACCTCTAGTTTTGAATTCCATAGCTATCTGATCCTTATAGCTACTAGAATTCAACTTTCGCATTTTATGCGATTTAGTACTTCTCGCAATTAGGCACTAAATTGATAAAATTTTCGTGTCAAATTTTCCACACAAAATATCTATCATACTACAGACCATATAATAAAATAAAAATAAATTATATTTCGGGTCAGATCTATGATCTCGAAACCACTGTTCCGATTTCACTAAAAAATAGGCTGTTACACAGACCTACTTTGGGCTCGAGAGAGAGCATTTATATGAGATAAGTGAAAGTAATGGTTTCGACCATATGTTAGCACGTAGTGTGCGAGAGTCCCGCGTATCCAATATTATTCTAGTGGTTTAACGGATATAAAAAAAGAGGAAGGATCGACAAATATTTTGAAAAGTAATGCTATGAAAGTGTGAAACAGGTATGAAATGATGATGCTTTAAATATGCTTAGCCATATTCATGAAAGTATGAATGCTTATAAGTTATATGCATAAAAGCTATTATGTTTTGCAATGAGTTACTAAGTTATGTGGTTATCTAACTTGAAATGTTGTTGTTGCTTAGGCTTATGCCAAGCTATGTCAGATTACCTCATAAATTAATTTTAAGCTTATATATATTGAAATGGTAAGCTTTGTTTATGAATTACAAACTTACTAAGAATTATGTGCTTACTTCGTGTTATTTCTCTTATGTCTATAGTTAATCAAAAGCTCATTCGGTTGGGAAGCTTGTCGGAGATCATCATACTATTCATCAGCTATATTGGTAGATTTTGATGATTTTGAGTCATGGTTATAATGGCATGTATAGGTGTCTTGGTTTGTTGAAATTTTCCATTATGCTTGGCTTGTATATATGCTAATTTGGGTGATGAAATGGTTGCCATGATATCATGTATATATGATACATTTAATTGTTGTTATTTTGGCTTCTAAGTACTAAAATGGTGGTAGTGAAATGGTGATTATAACGGTATGCTAGGAAATGTTGGTTGGTATGGAATGAGTTAGTGCATTAAGTTGTTAATGGCTAGTTTTGGTAGATTGAATGTATTTGGCATTTGGTAAATTTATTATGGTAAATGGTAGATGTGGAAATGGTCTTAATGATAGTTGTTGAGCATGAGAATGGTATGTGAACATTATGGTTAATGTAGTATTTAAGTTGTTCAATTAGTTGATTGAGTTTTAGATGAATCTAATAAGTGTGTAATTAAGTTTGATTGTTGAGATTGAGGTGTCATTTTGGCATATTGGTTGAATGGTTAGATTCTTTAATGTTTAAGCCTGAGTATGCATAAGTTAGGTATGTTTTGAATGCATGATTATAGGTACATTTGGGTTGAGCAAGTGGCTAGATTTTGGGTGAGAAAAATGGCTTGGAAATGGCTTATTTTTCGTCCATATGGCCAGTGACACAAGCGTGTGTCTCAGCTGTGTGTAACACATGATTAGGCAACACGGTTGTGTGTCTCCTGAAGCTTACAAAGGGTTGCAAGTCAGGATGTTACCCGGTCTAGCACACGGCTTGGCACACGGGCGTGTGGCTTGGCCGTGTAACCTAAGTCAAAAAGTTACACGGGCATGGACACGGGCTGAGACGCAGTCGTGTGTCCCTACTTTGAATGTCCACACAGCCTGAGACACAGGCGTGTCTCTCAACCGTGTGAGACATACGGTCGTGTGGCCCTTGCAGTTTGAAAAATTTCATCTTCTCCTAAAAATTTCTAAATGTTTATGATTTAGTCATGACTTGTTTTTAATTTCTTTTTAGGGTCTCGAGGGCTCGTAAAAGGGGACTATATGTGAGTTTGAACAACATTTCTATGTTTTATGTTCTATTTTATATATGGTGAATAAATGTTCATTTTATGATGTTATCTTTTGGTAATGCTCTATAGCCCTAATCCAACGATGGGTACGGGCTAGGAATGTTACATTTATTTGTATCAGAGCTACGATTTTATCGGTTCTAGGACTGAATGTAGCATATGTGAGTCTAGAAATACATGCCATTATATAACCTGTGATAGTGTGATAACTTCTAACATGTTTTGAAATATGTTTTCATATATAATGAATTCCAATTGAGTCGACTCCGATGAAGTAGAAAGTAATGCGTAAGCCTCTGTTCATGAAGCAGCGTCAAGTGGTTCAAGGCTCGTATTTGAGGGTCGAAGAGGAGAGGATTAGGAACCCTGTAACACCCCAAACCCGGCCTAGACGTTATGGCCAAATCTAGCGATGTCACATGGAATGAGATTTGAAATCGAATTCATCAAGTTAAAACCGTTCCCGCTTAAGCTTCTATTCATCTTTTGTTAGTTACAAAAACATTTTCTCAAAAATTTGACTTGTTAAAAACATATTCTGTAGTGGAAGCTTTTAAAACCGTGATATTTTATGAAACCGTTCACCTTTAGAAAAAATGTTGCTTTTCAATTAAACCAAGTTTTGCAATTTAAAAGTCCATACAAACAGGTAAAAATTTAAATTAAGGCAAACAGTCCAATAGTCCCAAATTACAATCGAAATACCCCAAAAGAATAGGGAATACAACTGTAAATGAAATTAAACTGTTCAGAAGACATGTGGTCACCGTAGAGTCCTCCGCCACACCGATCCGTCTAAGTCTAGGGGTTACCTGTACAGGTAAAACAGAAAGGGGTTAGTTTACATAAACTCAGTGTGTAATTCCCACAGAAGACATGCATACAATCAAACAACAGATTATCAGTCAAATGTAGTCTGGTCTAAGTCCATTTAAGTTTCAGTAGCAGTTCAGGCCTTAGCCCATTTAAGTTTCAGTATCAGATATGCATTAGGGCCTAAGCCCATCCCAGTAACAAAACCAAATATACATCAATCAGTAAATAGAGTCCTACCCAACCAGCCTCTACACACCATCTCCGTCCATCCCTACACTCCATGTGCGGTTTAAAACAGCCACCCACCCCTATACTCCAAGTAGTACCAATGCGGCACATAATCAGTAAATTGCAGCTGAGCTGCCAGATAATAAGCTTAACAACCTTTCAGTACACTTCCTCCAAATATCAACATCCTAACCCAATGTAATGCAACATACAGTAAATGACATGCTAATACATGAATATCAGTTATACATACAATTCAGTATTTATTTATATAATCATCACGCTCAGTACATACATCATACATATAATTCACGCGTTTAAGGGTTCAAGTAGTACTTACCGACCCAACAGTACGTTCACAGTCGACTTGGGCGACCAGTGCAACCTTAGAACACATTTCAGTTAAATGGGCTCACACGCCCGTGTGGCCCATACGACCCAATTTGGCCTTGGCTGTGTCATCCAGAATCCCACACGACCGTGTGGACTCACACGCTCATGTGCCCACACTGCCTAAATCAGCCTACCCCGTGTGTCACACACGGCTTACATAGCCATCACATAGCCGTGTCTTGCTCGCACGACCTGGTCTTGCCGATCACACGCCCGTGTTATGGCATACGGCCTACCACATGGGCGACCACACACCCGTGTGGTGTCAATAGTGGGGTTTTTGGCTTCTGCCGAAACCCTATTTTCTGTGGTTTTGGGTACACACCTAATATCGAATTGATGCAAAATAACTCTTAAGCCTTCTGTAACCTAAAAACCAGATTAACCCACACCGATTTAGAGGGTTTAATAACGAATTGACAACAACAATTCAACAGAACCTTGACTTACCGCCATCCAAAAGCCATTGTCCAAACAATTGAAGTGAAATCTACTATTCGTAGCCTTCACCTATACCAACAATTACTGAAACAAGAATCAGAAACTTCGCTACACAAACATTCCAACATAATCGCTACAAAGCTTTCCAACCGGAAGTTAACACTACACTTTCCAACACAAGAACGTCCACCAAACAAGGTACGAGGGAGAAGCACAAAAGAAGAAGAAAAATATTCCGTTGACAACAGTAAAGGAAAAAAACGGCAAAGGAGAAGGAGAATTTTAACAAAGGGAAATTTGGTAGAGAGAGATGGAAGGAATGGAACGTCAAAATTTTGGGGAAGAAAATCGAAAAGAGAATTTCAAAAAAAAAAAGAAAGAAAAAGAATAAAAATCAAATTTGATAACCCCTAAATCCCTTAATAATCTCCCACTAATCCCACTACTCAGAATTCTACTTCTATAAAAACTCTCTCTCAGAAACGAACAAAAATATACTCCCCTGCTCGTGTAGGGTTTCGAGCACAAGACCTTCAGCAATCTGACACTCAACTTAACCACCAAACCAGCAATCTCATTCTGGTATGGTTTAAAAAAATAATTTAATATAAGCCCACTGTTCAAGTATTAGGCTTAAGTAAAAAAAATTCCCAAAATTTACCAAAGGTTAGGCTTGAATTTATGACCTCACACATACACCTAGTACACTTAACCACTAAAGCAGATACACAGTTGTGTCAATTTCCACAAAAGCTGAAACAAGAATTTTGGGGCGTTACAACTCCACCCCTAAAAGAAAATTTCGGCCTCAAAATTTACCCGATCAGAACAGATGAGGATACTGCTTACACATCGCATCCTCAGGCTCCCACGTGGCCTCCTCAGTGCTATGGTTCCGCCACAACACCTTCACTAATGGGATAGGCTTCCTTCGAAGAACCTTTACATCTCGATGTAGAATCTGAATTGGCTCCTCCTCGAAAGTCAAATCTGGCCTAACCTCAATCTCCTCAACAAGGACAATATGAGTAGGATCAGAGCGATAATGCCTCAACATCGAGACGTGAAAAACATCATGGATGCGGTCCAACTCTGGAGGTAGCTCTAACTGATAAGCGACCGGTCCCACTCGCTTCAGAATTTGGTAAGGCCCAATAAACCTAGGGATCAACTTGCCCTTATGACCAAACCTCAGAACCTTCTTTCGTGGCAAGACCTTAAGAAACACGAAGTCCCCCACCAAATATTCAATCTCACGCCTCTTCAGATCCGCATAAGACTTCTATCTGTCAAAAGCCGCCTTCAAACGATCCTGAATCAGTCGTACCTTATACTCAGTCTCAGAAACCAGCTTAGGACCCAAAACTCACCATTCGCCCAACTCAGTCCAACACAAAGGAGTACGACACTTACGACCATATAGAGCCTCGTAAGGTGCCATCTGAATACTCGACTGGAAATTGTTATTGTAGGTGAACTCTACTAACGACATATAATCCTCCCTACTGCCTCAAAAATGAATCACACAACTTCTAAGCATATCCTCCAGTATCTGAATCACCCTCTCAGATTGACCAACGGTCTGAGGATGGAACGCAGTACTGAAATCCAATCTCGAACCCAAAGCCTCATGTAACTTTTTCCAGAATCAAGATGTGAAATGAGGATCCCTATTAGAAATGATTGAGACTGGTACCCCATGTAGTCTCACTATCTCAGAAATGTAGAGCTTCGCCAACTTCTGAAGAGAATAGCCTGTCCTAACTGGAATAAAGTGCACAGACTTGGTCAATCGATCCTCAATGACCCAAACAGAATCCTTCGTAGTGGGTGTTAAAGGTAACCAACTAACAAAGTCCATCGTTACTCGCTCCCACTTCCATAGCGGAGTTTTAACCGACTGTAGCAAACCCAAAGGTAACTGATGCTCAGCCTTAACCTGCTAGCATGTCAGACATCGTGCCGACAAATCAGTAACCTCCCATTTCAATCTCGATCACTAATACATGATGGGCTTGAAACTAACTAATATTTTGATAAAGGCAAGCGCACCTATCGAACAGTAGTATAGTCGTGGTGAGTTCAGAATATCGTATCCTCAAGGACTAAAAGTACTAGTAATTACTATCTTTCTATTATCTAACCTAATAATTAAGGGTGATTTGTTTTAAACTAAAACTTAATTAAAAATACCCAGAGAAAGAATTAAGAAAAATACTTTTAGACTTTATGTGAGATAGGCAATACCTAAGGAAGAATCCACCTAGACTTCACTTAATACTTTTGATTCATACGATTTATTCACTTGACTTAATCCGTAGAAATCCTTGGTTTATATTAATATCTCTTTCAAGACTAAAAGTAACTGACTCTAAGTTGATTAATTGAAATATCTTTCTAATTAAAACCCCTATTGTTGCATTAACTCGATATATGGATTATGCCGCCCTATTTCTAGGGTTGCAATCAACTCCACTTAATTGTGTTGATCTACTCTTAAACAGGGGCTTTTGCTCCACTGAATAAGCACATTCAACTTGAATCAATAACCTGAATTATCAAAACAAGAATAAGAACTCACAATTAAGAATAAGAATAGGTATTTATCTTATAAATCAAATAATAATAAGATCTGTCTTAGGTTTCATCCCCTTAGGTATTTAGGGGATTTAGTTCATACTGATAAAGGGAAACATATTAAAATAGGAAAAACAACAAAACATAAGAAAACCTAAAAACTTCTAAAGAATTTGATGGGAGATCTTCAGTCTTGATGGAGATCCTTCTCCTAAGCTGCTCCTGATGGTTGTTTTGGAGTATTTTCTGCCTTCTACTCGGCGTCTACTCGACGTCTTATTTTAGGTTGACCCCTAGGGTGTTTATATAGGCTTTGGAATGCCTTTCTTGGCCCACAAGTAATCTTTTTCGAATAGAATTAAACCAGGGGTCGGAAGGGACACGCCCGTGTTGGACTCCTCCGATTCTGTACGTCACACACGGCTGTGTGATCTACCCATATGCGACTTTCCAGGCCGTGTTTGATCCTGCTCGTAACACACGGCCGTGTTCAATTGGTCCAGGCTGTGTTGATTTCCTAAGTAGGCCCATTTTGTCCCTTTTTGGCCTGTTTCTCGTTCTTTTCGACTCCCTAGGCTCTCCTGAGTGTAAACATGAAATTAAAGGATTAGGAGCATCGAATTCATCAAATCTAATCAAAATTCATCAAAAAGTAAGTCAAGCATGGGGTTAAAATATATGTAAATTATGGTTTACCAATATAGTTCTCAAAGATCTCAGTACATCTTATTCCCACTAGGATGCATAGCATAAGGCTACTATGCACCTCTCTCAGAATAGACTGCCTCAGATCAGTATCATTCTGTACACAAATCTGATCCTAGAAATAGAGTACCCTATCAATATTCAGTCTAATGTCCGTAGTGCTGCAACTCTCAACCTGATAGAACCGAATACCCAATGATTCATCCTCTAACTGCCTAACTCGAATCTGTTCTATCCAAGTCAGTTAAACCTGTAGCTCAGCCAACAAACTTCCGTCATCAAATAAACTAAGTTGAGCGAACATTGCTCTCAGATCAGTCATTGCCCTACGGCTCAAAGCATCGACCGCCACATTAGCCTTGCTAGGATGGTACTCAATAGTACAGTTACAGTCCTTAAGTAGTTCGATCCATCTACGCTGCCTAAGATTCAACTCCTTCTGAGTCAGGAGGTACTTGAGGCTTTTGTGATCAGTGTAGATAATACACCTCTCACCGTACAGATAGTGCCTCCAGATTTTCAAAGCAAAGACTACAGCGGCCAGTTCCAAATCATGAGTCGAATAGTTTACCTCATGTGTCTTGAGCTGACGAGACACATATGCCACAACCTTACCATCCTGCATCAAAACACAAACTCCTTGCTGGATTCAGGCTGTATCAAAATAGAAGCCTGAGGCAGAACAGATTTGAGCTTCTCAAAGCTCGATAATGCTCATCAGTCTAGGGAAACGATACACCCTTAGTTAAATGCACAGTAATTAGTAAGAAACCTTCCACAAACCACCGATAATAACCCACCAGACCTAGAAAATTGTAGATCTCAGACACATTCTTAGGCTGTTTCCAATCCAGGACAACCTCAATCTTTCTAAGATTGACTCAGATCCCCTCAGCAGACACTACGTGCCCCAGAAAAGTGACTTCATGAAGCCAGAACTTAAACTTATTGAATTTAGCATAGAGTTACTTCTCACGCAGAATCTGAAGCACTACTCTAAGATGTTCATCATGCTCATCTTCAGTCTTAGAGCAAACCAGAATGTCGTCGATAAAAACTACGACGAACTGATCCAAATAAAGCTGGAACACTCGATTCATCAGATCCATAAATGCGACCGGTGTATTTGTCAACCCGAAAGGCATAACTAGAAACTCATAATGCCCATAATAAGTTTTAAAAGCAGTCTTGTGAATATCCACATCCTTAACTCTAAGCTAATGGGACCCAGAACGAAGATCTATCTTAGAAAATACCGAAGCCCCTCGAAATTGATCAAATAAGTCATCGATCCTCAGAAGCGGATACTTTTTCTTGATTGTCAACTTGTTCAACTGCCGATAATCTATACACATCCTCATGGTCCCATCATTCTTCTTAACAAATAGTACCGGTGCTCCCCACAGAGACAAACTGGGACGGATGAAACCACAGTCCAAAAGGTCCTGCAACTGAGCCTTAAGCTCCATAAGCTCCTTTGGTGCCATTCGATAGGGGGCGATAGACATCGAAGCTGTACCAGGAATAAGCTCAATCCCAAATTCCACCTCCCAGTTCAGAGGTAAACCCGATAGCTCCTTAGGAAAGACGTCCAGAAAATCCCTTACAGTTTTGATGTCCTTTGTAGTAGAGTCCCCAGAAACGGAAACACTAACATAGGCCAAGAACGCCTCACATCCCTTACGAACCAGTTTCTCAGCCATTAGTGCAGAGATCACATTAGCCAAATAATTCCAGTATTCTCCAATCATAACTACCTCATAATCCTCCTCAGTTCTCAAGACGACCTTCTTAGTCACACAGTCCAGAATGACACGGTGCTTGACCAACCAGTCCATACCCAGAATAAGGTCGAACTCCCCAAACGGAAGCTCTATCAGATTAGCCAGAAATATCGACCCTTGAACCTCTAGTGGAACATCTCTGTACAGTTTGCTAACTCGAACAGATTGCCCCAATGGACTCAGTACAGTCACCTCACTAGAAGTACTCAACCAAAATCCTTAAATTTACAGACACAGTGTTAGCTACATAGGAATGTGTGGAACCTATGTCTATCAAAGCAAGATAATGTACATTATAAATTAAGAACGTACCAGTAATGATATCTGGAGCATCTCTATCCTCTCGACAACAAGCAGCATAAATAAAAGCAGGCTGCCTCGCCTCAGTCTGTCTAGCACCTCTGCCTGGTGCTCTCTGTCCACAGCCCATACCATTACCGCCCCTAGCCTGACCACGACTCCTTGGTGGCTGTTAAACTACCCTCTGTGGCTGCGCGGTACCAGAACCTGGAGCTTGCATCTGATTGGCCTTCAATGAACACTCCCAATTTCGGTGCTCTAATGGATCACACCTCAAACACACCCCAGTCCTCCTTCAACACTCGCCCTGATAGTGTCTACCACAATCACCACACAGCTACAATCCAATAGGAGCAACAAGGGGCCCAACTCTAATCGACACATCAGCCCTGGCCTTTTTCTTAGGCCTCTGTATCGAACTCGAGGGCTCCGAATCCCTCTTGTTCTCACCCCTCTCAAGGTCTCTATTTTGGCACTCAACGCGCTTAACCTCTTCGGTGATCTTCGCCTTCTCTACCAGAACGGAGAACTCTTGCTCCCTCTGTAGAGCTATTAGTACCCTTGATTGTCCCTAAGACCGTCCTCAAAACAATATGTCTTTCAAACTCATCTGCCACCATGCTTCGAGCATAGTGGCTCAACCTCAGGAATTCGGCCTCATACTTGGCCACAGATTAGTCTCTCTAAGTGAGACTCATGAACTCATGCCTACGAGCATCAATGTAACTAGCTCCCATATATTTACTCTAGAACGAAGTCTTAAATAACTCCCAAGTCAGACAGTCCAGCTGAGTACCCTCTTTAACAGTCAGCCACCACTGATACGCCTCATCGCAAAGCAATGAGACCGTAACCTTCAATTTTTGCTTGGGGGTGTAGTCCAAATCGTCCATAATCCTCTCTGTGGCCTCTATCTAGTACTCAACCACATTAGGGGCGACTCTAGTGACACTCTTAAAAAGTTCAGTTCCATTGGATCGAAGTCGTTCCGTACCCGACCCTCGACCCCAAATCTAGTGTTAGGCCCAACGATCCTCTTCAGTATCCTTAACATAGCCTGGGACAATGTGTCGTCCCTAGCCATGTGATTTTAAGACCCAGTCTCAGTAGCAACTGACCCCGGTACCTCACTCATGTCTATATTTGGCATGCTACTTAGAGAAGAGGACTCATCTCGAGCCCCTCTACGGCCTCAAGTACTACGTCCACGGATACCTCGTGCACTCATGTCTATTTAGATTTATCTGTATTATAAATTTTATGAATCAGTTACAGTCTCAGTATTTATTAACAGATGTTTTATGTAAAGTAGTATCATAAATTCGGAGTTTGTTTTCGCAAGTACAGTATCTATTAGTTTCAGTTTCACTACAGTTTTAGTATGCACTAACTAGAGTGTTCCAGAATAGACTATCTACAATAATTTATCAAAATACTTACAAGATCATCGTTAGAGACTCGGTGTACCACATTCTCAGTCAATTCATTTCAAATCATTTTGAAAATCAGTTCTTAAAAACCAAATTTTAAAATCCAAAATTTACAATCGAGTTTTGCAACCTGACTCTGATACCACTAAATGTAACACCCCAAACCCAGCCTAGACGTTATGGCCGAATCTGGCGATGTCACAAGGAATGATATTTGAAATCAAATTCATCAAGTTATAAATCGTTCCCGCTTATAAGCTTTTATTCATCTTTCGTCAGTTACAAAAACATTTTCTCATTAATTTGACTCGTTAAAAACATATTCTGTAATAGAAGTTTTTAAAACCATGATATTTTATGAAATTGTTCGCCTTTAGGAAAAACGTTGCTTTTCAATTAAATCGAGTTTTGCAATTTAAAAGTCCATGTAAACAGTTAAAAATCCAAATTAAGGCAAACAGTCTAAAAGTCCCAAATTAAAACTGAAATACCCCAAAAGAATAGGGAATAAAACCGTAAATGAAATTAAACCATTCAGTAGGCATGTGGTCACTGTAGAGTCTTCCGTCGCGCCGATCTGTCTAAGTCTGAGGGTTACTTGTACAGATAAAACAAAAAGGGGTGAGTTTAAGTAAACTCAGTGTGTAATCCCCACAGAAAACATGCATACGGTTAAACAATAGATTATCAGTCAAATGCAGTCTGGCCTAAGCTCATTTCAGTTTCAGTAGCAGTTCGGGCCTTAGCCTATTTTAGTTTCAGTATCAGATATACATTAAGGCCTAAGGCCATCACAGTAATAGAATCAGATATACATCAATCAGTAAACAAAGTCCTACCCAACCAGCCTCTACACACCATCTCCGTCCATCTTTACATTCCTTGTGAGGTTTAAAACACCCACCCATCCCTACACTCCAAGTAGTACCGAATACGGTACATAATCAGTAAATTGCAGCTGAGCTTTCAAATAATAGGCTTAAGAGCCTTTCAGTACACTTCCTCCAAATATCAACATCCTAACCCAATGCAATGCAACATACAGTAAATGACATACTAATACATGAATATCAATTATACATACAGTTCATTATTCATTCATATAATCATCATGCTTAGTACATACATCATACATACAGTTCACGCATTTAAGGGTCTAAGTAGTGCTTACCGACCCAACAGTAGGTTTATAGTCGACTTGGGCAACCCGTGCAACCTTAGAAAACATTTCAGTTAAACGGGCTTACACGCCCATGTAGCTTGCCAGTGTGGGTCCACACACCTGTGTGGCCCATACGGCTCAATTTGGCCTTAGCAGTGTGGATCACACGGCCTGGCCAAGAATATCACACGCCTGTATGGACGACGCGTGTGGATTCACACACTCGTGTGGCCCAGACGACCTAAATCAGCCTAGCCCATGTTTTGCACATGGCCTACCTGGCCATTACACGACCATGTCTTGCACTCACGGCCTGGCCTCGTCAATCACACACCCATGTTATGGCACACGGCCTACCACATGGGTAACTACACACCCGTGTTGTGTCGACAGTGGGCTTTTTAGCTTTCGTCGAAACCCTATTTTCTACGTTTTTGGGTACACAACTGATATCGAATTAATGCAAAATCACTCTTAAGCCTTCCGAAACCTAAAAACCAGATTAACCCCCACCGATTTAAAGGGTTTAGTAAGGAATTGACAACAATAGAACCTTGACTTACCGCCGTCCAAAAGCCTCCGTCCAAACAATTAAAGAGAAATCTATTATTTGCAGCTTTTACCTATTTCAACAATCACCGAAACAAGAATTAGAAACTTTGCTACACTAACATTCCAACATAATCCCTACCAAGCTTTCTAACCGAAAGTTAACGCTACACTTACCGACACAAGAACGCCCACCAAACAAGGTACAAGGGAGAAGCACGAAAGAAGAAGAAAAATATTTTGTTGATAACAGTAAGGGAAGAAAACGTCAAAGGAGAGGGAGAATTTTAGCAAAGGGAAATTTGACAGATAGAGATGGAAGGAATGGAACGTCAAAATTTTGGGGAAGAAAACTGAAAAGAGAATTTGAAAAAAAAAGAAAAAGAATAAAAATCAGATTTGATAACCCCTAAATCCTTTAATTATCTCCCACTAATCTCGCTACTCAGAATTCTACTTCCACAAAAACTCTTTCTCAGAAACGAAAAAAATAGACTCCCTTGCTCGCGTAGGGATTCAAACACAAGACATTCAGTAATCTGACACTCAACTTAACCACTAGACCAACAAGCCTATTCTGATATGGTTTAAAAAATAATTTAATATAAGCCTACTGCTCAAGTATTAGGCTTAAGGAAAAAAATACCCAAAATTTACCAAAGGTAAGGCTTAAACTTGGGACCTCTCACACACACCCAGTATACTTAACCACTGAAGCAGATACACAGTTGTGTCAATTTCTACAAAAGCCGAAACAATAATTTTGGGGTGTTACAAAACCTTCTTCCAGTTGATGAGCAAGTGGTTCACTGAATTTCTTCGAACAAATTCAGCTACTCAATGATCTCCACCCTCACCTGTTCCCAACCGATTCCTGTTATTCCTCAAGATTTGGAACCTTTACACATGAATAAGCTGCCTATTGATAAAATCCGCAAATATGGGGCAAACAATTCAGGGCTACAGTTGAAGACGATCCTGAGCGAGCAAAATTCTAGTTAGAGAACTTGATCTGAGTTTTTGATAGTTCCTGAGCGAGCAGAATTCTGGTTAGAGAACATGATCAGAGTTTTTGATGAGTTATCTTGTTCACCGGGTGAATGTGTTAAATGTGTTGTATCTCTATTGAAAGATTCAGCCTACTAATGGTGGATACGTTAGTTTCTATTGTGCCAAGAGAACGTGTAGACGGGGAATTTTTCCAAACCGAGTTCAGGAAGGAATATATAAGTCAAAGGTTTCTCGAATAGAAATGCAAAGAATTCATTGAGCTTAAATAGGGACATATGACAATATCTGAATATGAAAGAATTTGTAAGGTTAAACAAGTATGCCCGAGAATGTATTCCAACTAAGGTTGCTATGAGTAAATAGTTCAAAGACGGGTTAAATGAAGACATAAAGCTTCTAGTCGGGATTCTTGAGCTGAAAGAATTTGTTGTTTTGGTTGATAGAGCACATAAAGTTGTTGAGCTTAGCAAAGAGAAAAGAAAAGCTGATTTTTAAGTTAGAGACTAAAGAAAAAGATCAACTGGGAAGTCGTATTAGTCATCGTCGAAAAGATCGAAAGAATAGCATAATCGTTTGATTGCTTCAGTGGGATACCCTAGTAGAGATCATGGTAAACAACAAATGAGTTCTAAAGCTCAAGTTACGTCAATAGCGAGCGTTGACAGTGTTAAAGCCAACAAGCCTGATTGTTAGTGATGTGGACGACGACACTTTGGTGAGTGCCGGATGAAAAACAGAGCCTGTTTTAGATGTGGTTCGCATGAACACTTCATTAGGGATTGTCCTGTGTTACTTGAAAAAGAAAAAATTTAGACTGTCCAACTGAGTAATAGAGTTGCGAGAGGGAGACCGCTGAGGAACCCTAGAAATATGGATAATAGTCATAATGTGACTAAGGAATCTACTGTGAGGTCTGAGGCACGAGCACTAGCTAGAGCCTATGTAATCCATACGCAAGAGCAAGTTTCTGCACCAGATGTTATTACTGGTACTTTCTCTATATTTAACATCTGTTATTGCTTTGGTTGATCCGAGATCAACCCATTCCTATGTATGTACAAATCTAGTGTTAAGGAAGAGTTTACTTATTGAGTCCACTGAATTCATGGTTAAAGTATCAAACTCTCTAGGTCAATATGTGTTCATTATTAAAGTTTGCAAGAACTGTCCTTTGATGACTCAGGGTTACAACATTCCAACCAATTTGATGCTATTGCCATTAGATAAGTTTGATGTAATTCTGGGTATGGATTGGCTGACTCTGCATGATGCTATTATGAATTGTAGACGAAAGCTTATTGTATTGAAATGTTAGAACGGTGAGACACTTCAGATTGAATCAAATAGTTTGAGTGGGTTGCTTATTGTTATTTCAGCTATATCAGTGCAGAAATACGTGAGAAAAGGATGTGATGCGTACCTTGCATATGTACTGGATTCTAAAGTATCTAAGTTGAAACTTGAATTAGTGCCCGTGGTTTGTGAATATCTCGACGTGTTTCCAGAAGAGTTACGCGGATTACCATCGATCAGAGAGGTTGAGTTTGCTATTGAGTTAGTACCTAGAATGTCACCGATATCGATAGCATCATATAGAATGGCTCATACTGAGTTGAAAGAGTTGAAATCATAGTTACAAGAGTTGACAGATATGGGTTTTGCTCGACCTAGTTTTTCACCTTGGGGTGCACCGATTCTGTTCGTTAAGAAAAAACACAGATCAATGAGATTGTGTATTAATTATTGTCAACTAAACAAGGTTACGATCAAGAATAAGTATCTGTTGCCCCGAATTGATGATTTATTTAATCAGTTGAAAGGTACAATTGCATTCTTGAAGATTGATCTCCGTTTTGGTTATTATCAGTTGCGAGTTAAAGATGCGGATGTGCCAAAAACTGCATTCAGAACTAGGTACAGATGCTATGAATTTCTTATGATGTTGTTTGGTTTAACTAATGCACCTGCAATATTTATGAATTTGATGAACAGAATTTTCTAACCATATTTGGATCATTTTCTAACTAAGCATGCCGAGCATCTGAGAATTGTGTTGCAGTCCTTGCGGTAAAAGAATTTGTACGCTAAATTTAGTAAATGTAAATTTTGGATTTGGGAAGTCAGTTTTCTGGGACATATTGTATCAGCTAAAGGCATCAGAGTTAATCCGAGTAAAATTTCAGCAGTTGTTGACTAGAAACCTCCAAGAAATGTGTCTGGAGTTAGAAGTTTTCTGGGATTAACTGGTTATTATCGAAGATTCGTCAAGGGATTCTCCATGATTGCTACACAGATGATGAGACCTCTACAAAAAGATGTGAAGTTCGAGTGCTCTGAGAGATGCCAGCAAAGTTTTAATCAGTTGAAAGCACTCTTGACTGATGCACTAGTTCTAGTTCAGCCTGAATCAGGTAAAGAATTTGTGATTTTCAGTGATGCATCTTTAAATGGTTTAGGCGGTGTTTTGATGCAAGAAGGCAAAGTGATAGCTTATGCTTCTAGACAGTTAAAGCCGCATGAAAAGAATTATCTGATGCACGATTTGGAACTGGCAGCTATTGTGTTCACGTTAAAGATTTGGTTACATAATTTATATGGTGAAAAATGTCATATTTTTACCGGTCATAAGAGTTTAAACTATTTAATGTCACAAAAAGATTTGAATCTGAGACAGCGTAGATGACTTGAGTTATTGAAAGACTACGATTTGATTATTGATTATCATCTGGGTAAAACGAATGTAGTTGCGGATGCTCTGAGTAGAAAGTCTCTATATGCTTTACGAGCGTTGAATACGCGATTAACTATGTCTGTTGATGGTTTGATTTTAGCTAGGTTACAAGCTAGACTGATGTTTTTACGGTAGATTTGTGAGGTTTAGAAATGCTATGATGTGTTAGTAGTTAAACGAAGATTGAGTGAGTCGACTCCTGATTCAAATTTTTAGATTGGGTTCGATGACTGCTTACTTTTTAGAGACAAAGTTTGTGTACCGAGGAATCCAAAGTTAATTCAGAAAATTTTGAGTGAAGCTCATAGTGGTAGCTTGTCTTTTCATCCTGGTAGCACTAAAATGTACAATGATCTGAAACAGATGTACTAGTGGCTGGGAATAAAATCAGGTACCTTCTAATTTATTACAGCCAGTGATGATACCGGAATGGAAATGGGAGATAGTTACGATGGACTTTGTATAGGGTTTACCATTGTCTCCGAGAAAGAAAGATGCCATTTGGTTGATCATTGATCATATAGTGAAGTCTACACATTTTATTCCAGTATGTACAGATTATTCTCTTGAGAGGTTAGCTGAGCTATATGTTGCTGAGATTGTCAGATTACACGGGGTACCAACTTCTATTATTTCGGATAGAGATCCGCGGTTTACATCACAATTTTGGAGCAAGTTATAGGAGGATTTAGGTACACAGTTTCATTTTAGTACTGCATTTCATCGACAGACCGATGGTCAGTCTGAGTGAGTGATTCAGCTACTTGAAGATAGCTCCGTTGGGGTTGATTTGATTCGAGAGACTAAAGAAAAGGTGAAAGTAATCCGTGATAGTTTGAAAGTTGCTTCAGATCGACAAAAATCGTATACAGATTTTAAACGTAAAGACATTAAATTTCAAATTGGCGACAGAGTATTTCTGAAAGTATCGCCTTGGAAGAAAATTCTTTGTTTTGGTCGCAAAAGAAAGCTAAATCCGCGATATATCGGGCCGTATGAGATTATTGAAAGAATCAGCCCAGTAGCCATCGATTAGCTTTGCCATCAGAGTTAGAAAAGATTCATAACGTGTTTCACGTATCTATGTTACGACGGCACCGATCGGACCCTTCACATCTTATTTCACCGGCAGATGTTGTAATTCAGCCTAATATGTCGTACAGTGAATAATCGATCTGGGTTTTAGCTCGAGAGGTTAAAGAATTGAGAAATAAAAACATAGATTTAGTAAAGATTCTTTGGCAATGTCACGAGATTGAGGAAACTACCTGGGAACCTGGGAAAGCTATGAAAAAGCAATATCCAAACCTCTTTTCTGGTAAGATTTTCGGGGACGAAAATTTCTTTAGGGGGAGAGTTGTAATAACTCGATTTTAGTAAAATCAGACCAGTGGTTTTGGGACCACAAATTTAACGTCAAAATAATAATTTTATTAATATTTTAATGTCTATAGCATGTTAGTAGTGTCGTATAAAAAATTTCGTTAAGAAATTTTATCGTTTGCATGTTTAATTTGATAAAAATGATTAAATCGCATTGTAACATCCTAGATTAGGGGTTATGCATTTAATGCATAATTCAAGTGAAAGTAGGCTTGGAGTGTGTTTGGATATATTTTAGGAGTTTTTGAGAACTTTAGGTGAAGGGGAAAAATTTTGGAAAATATTGGAATTTTAAGTGAAAAGGGGAAACTAGGCAAGAAGGCCTTAAAAGAATTTTTGGGAGTTTAGGACACAAGAAATCCAAGTGGTAAATTGGCTAGGAGGCGCCACTTAGTGCTTAAGGGAGTGACGCCTCAAGGAGCTAGGTGGACAGGGTTCGAGCAGCGCGAGAAGCAATGGGCTTTTCTTTTTGCGTTTGGAAGGGAGCAAGGCCAGGGAGGCCTTAAGGGAAAAATCTTAGGCGTGTTTAGCATAAAACAGGCCTTGGTAAAGTGGCTGCAAGGCGCCACTTAAGGGCCTGGAAATGTCGCCAACAAGGGCATTGGTTCGAATCACGGCGGCAGCAAGTAGTGTTTTATTTTTTTGCTTTTGGCGTTAAGGGGGGAAGCTAGGTGAAGGAGGCTTTAAAAGAGATTGTGGCGAGTTTATGTCACAAAAAAACGCCTTGGCAAAGTGGCCTGGGGCGTTACCTGTAAGCTTGCTCCAGCAAGTCCCATGTTCGAACCTTGGGGGCAGCAGTTTGGTGTTTTTATTTTTGCTTTTGGCGTCAACAGCAGGGTGAGAAGTGGGACAGCATGTGGACTTCTTTGGATAAAGATAAAGGTTTGGTTAATCCTTTTAAAATTCGGCTGAAGAAGTAGGATAAGGGTGGTTTTATTTTATTTAGTTTAAATAGGTAGATAAAGGATAATGGTTGTTATTATTTTATTTTTTTTAAGGTGATAAAGAAGGGATAATAGGAGATTTATGAGGAATTTGATAATGGATTGATAAGGTGGCCGAATGAGGGACTCTTTGGGGTGCCTAGTCGGTTTTGAAGCTTTATAAGGAGAGAGTGCCGAATTTAGTTTCTTTTTCTCATTGCTTGTGCCGTTTTTCCTCTTGTGCTAAATAAATTTCATATTAAAGGAACAAGCATGGCCGCCTCAAGTCCTCTCCGGCTCCATCTCCGCGATCTACTCATCTGCAAAATGATATGGGAAGGGGTGAGTCACCAAGACTCAGTGTATAAATCCCCAACCCGGAAGTGCAAACTCATACACAAAATATTAGTAAGACATGCAAAACATGCAACCCGAAACTAGCCATCCATACTCCTTTAACTACCCTGTGTGGTCAAAACCACTGGTGGTCAAAACCACTGATGACCGAAGTCACAAACCAAGTGATGGGGCCAACCCATCGTGTGGTCAAAACCACTGATGACCATAGGTCACAATTATCAACATGTGGTCAAAACCACTAGTGGTACCCAACCACTGGGACTTAGTCACGGTTTATATCAATGGTGTGGTCAAACCCCTGGTGACCGAAGTCACAATTAAACTGATGGGGCCAACCCATCTTGTGGTCAAAACCACTAGTGATAGTCCATAGAGAATATTCCCCCTCCTCTCTTCAATCCCATTACCAACATGCTCATAACATGCTTAACATCTTATCATAAATCATGCATATAAGTCATGGCATAGCATCTTACTCATGATGTCAATCATATAACGTATTTAAAGTCACAAGCAACTTACCCGGAATCCATGCTCATGCCCACAAGGCAAATCACTATCACAATAGTTAACGGTAACATAATAAGCAATGCCAACTAATAAAGTGTGTAAGAGTTGTACACACCTGTTTATTCGTGAGACTAGCAAATCCCGAGCTATACTAGTGAAATCCCGTGAAGTTGTTTCCCCCTACAATTGGCCAACATCCATACTTTTAGATCTAATAGCCATTCGGCTATACTAATAATCCCGAAGGATTAATCGCACCTGAAATATGGCCTTGGGCCGAAACTTACTATCACTTACCAAAGCGAGTTTAAATCCCGGAAGCCTTTGTCGACCAGCCCCTAAAACCATAACACACATGCGGTTACCACTTAAATACCATACATGGCCCATAGCCGAATATAAGCAACCACTTACCTTGCCTATCGAAATCCCGAAGACCCCTTCAAAGCACCTTAGCGTTGGCTACACACAAAAGATACACTATTAAGCCCCCATACATATTCGGTCAACCTTACCAAGGCCTATTCCCAAGCTTTCGGCATACCAATAGAAAAGTAAAGGAACCGAATACCAAATAGAGCACTTACCACCCTTTGCTAACCACAAACGATTACTTCCGGAATCACCCTCTACAGAGAATCGGTTGGAGCAACTTGTGACCGAAGGCACTCTAATGGTGATGAGAAAGAGAGTAGAGAATGGCTATAAGGTTCGGCTACCACCTTATTTGGAAGAGATATAAAATCAAGGTTTTAAAAGAAGGATGAGAAGAATTTTGGCAAAGCACCAAATAGTTTGAAATAAAAGATGAATTCTCTTTACTAAAAATTGGCATACATTCCTTAATCACCTTTCAAAACCAAAAATACTACTCTAAAGAGTCCTATAATCGGCCATTGCTCCCTAATGTGATAACTTTTATCCTTTAATTATCACCCATTTAAACTAAATAAAAAAACAATATTTATCTTCTATCCTATCTCTTAATCACCTCTTCAAATAAATAAATAAAATAAAATAATAATATTCTACTCTTCCAGCCGAATTTAAAAGCAAAACATCAAGCTTATCCTTATCCCTTTGAGAGTCCATGTACAGACCACTAGCTCTCTCTCCCTTCACGCTAGCATGCAAAAATAAACCACCCATTTGCTGCCCAGGCTACTAAAACATGGGACCTGCTGGAACCAGCTTATAGGTAACGCCCCAGGCCACTTTGCCAAGGCGTTTTTTTGTTATATAAACTCCCTACAATCCCTTTTAAGAGCTCCTTCCTTAGCTCCCCCTTGTCTTAACGCCAGAAACAAAAATAAAACACACCTTGTGCTTCCATCGTGACTCGAACTTGAGTCCCCCTCCTGCTTGGGGCGGCATTCACCAAGGCCCTAAGTGGCGGCCCCAAGCCACTTTACCACTTCGTCTTTCATGTCCGTAATCCTTGCCATTTATTTTTAAGGCCTTCCTAGCCCAACTCCCCCTACATAACGCAAAAATAAAACTTCTAAGTGCAACTTCGGTAGCTCGAACCCTCCTTTGCCGCACCCTTCCTAGCTCCTTAGATAGTGTCCCAAGCCACCCTATCACCTGTTTCCTTGTGTCATGCTTCGCACCAAATAATTTTTAAAGCCTCATCACTTAGCTTTTTCTTCTCAAGTGCTAAAAGAAGCTTTTGGCCCTAAGTCAGACCTAGCTCGGGGTTATGATTAGACCCTAGAATATGTCAAGCAATCATAGCATACATATTCCTTCAAGCACGCACATGGAAAAAAATAATTAAATTGCAAATAGCCCCTAATTCAGGATGTTACAAGGCGTGTTTGGCATAAAACAGGCCTTGGTAAAGTGGCTGCAAGGCCGCACTTTAGGGCCTGAAAATGACGCCAGTAAGGGCCTTGGTTCGAATCACTACACGGCAAGTAGTGTTTTTATTTTTTTGCTTTTTTGGCGTTGGGGAAAGCTAGGTGAAGGAGGCTTTAAAAGAGATTGTGGCGAGTTTATGTCACAAAAAATGCCTTGGCAAAGTGGCAGGCGTTATTTCTATAAGCTTGCTCCAAAGAGTCCCATGTTCGAACCTCAGGGGGCGGTTTGGTGTTTTTATTTTTGCTTAAGGCCACAACAAAGAGAGGTGAGAAGTGGGGGACACTGTGGACTTCTTTGGATAAAGATAAAGGCTTGGTTAATCCTTTTAAAATTGGTGAAGAAGTAGGATAAGGGTGGTTTTATTTTATTTAGTTTAAATAGGTAGATAAAGGATAATGGTTGTTATTATTTTATTTATTTTTTTAAGGTGATAAAGAAGGGATAATAGGAGATTTATGAGGAATTTGATAATGGATTGATAAGGTGGCCGAATGAGGGACTCTTTGGGGTGCCTAATCGATTTTGAAGCTTTATAAGGAGGGGGTTCCGAATTTAGTTTCTTTTTCTCATTGCTTGTGCCGTTTTTCCTCTTGTGCAAAAGCCTTTTATATTTCTTTCTTTCTTGAATTTTCTAAGTGCCGAAATTGTTTGTTCATCTTTTAATCTCCATTGCCGAAATTCTTCTACTTTTCCCTTATTCATCTTTTTATTTCTTCCAACTCCAAATTCCCTTGTAGCTGAATATTTCTTGTGATTTAAAGCCTTAGCCGAATCTTGTTGTGAAACCTTTCCTCTTTAAGTCTCTTCAAGCAACGAGGTGCCGAAGGAAGGAAGCATTAAAGAGTCTCTCAGGATTTGGTTCATCAAGGGGCAAATCGATAGGAATAAAGAGTTTCGAGATCCTAGATTGTGTTAGATTCGAATAGATCGGGTTTTCGCTAAATAGTCAGGTGTGTGATTAACCCACTATTTTCTGGGTTTTTGCTATAATTGCATGTGTGATTTATGTGCTAACCAGTGCAGTGGCAGTTATGTGGTAGTTACCCTAAAAAGGGGTATATCGATAGTCAGGTTAGTGCTATCTGTTGACAAGAATGTGAATGTGCCTATGTGAATGTAAACATGCCTATGAAAATATGATTGTCTGCCTTAATGACATGTGCATGCATTTATTATGTCACTATTACATGTTGCATGTGCATGGGTGGGATATGATATGAAAGAAGGACAGGGTGTACTTCGAGTACGTGGTTTTGATGTTAGCCTTGAGCTACATCGGGGATTGACGTTGACTGAGGTCACGTTGTGGATTATTTGCGATTAAGTTCGCGTGGTTTGATGAGTGGCTATGTGCCTCATCGTGGTTGATATCGGCTATGTGCCATATCGTGGTTGATGAGTGGCTATGTGTCCTATCGTGGTTTTGGTGTTAGCTACGGCTACATCGTGGATTGGCGCTGACTGAGGTCGCGTTGTGGATTATTGTGCTTAATTGCACGTGGACGGCATTGATTGCCTTTTGGAGTGAAAAGGAGAGGGTGATTTGATAATCCCCTGGTGTGTGGTAGGCTGGATACGGGGGTGTATAGAGGATGGACCCTAGGCTGGGTTGGGCTTCATAATTGCATAACTTTGCATGTGAATATATGTGAAAATGGGCCAAGCCCAATATGTGATATGGATCAATGTGAAATGGGCCAAGCCCAGTATGTGAAGTGGATTCAATGTGGTAATGGGCCAAGCCCAGTATGTAGAAACATGTGGTTAATTACACTATGATAAGAATGTGATATGGTTGTGGGCCAAGCCCAATATGTGAACCTTATTATATGAATGTGATATGAATATGGGCCAAGCCCAGAATATGGTAATATGTGAATATGATACTTGTTATCTGATATATGGGTTAATATGTGGTTAACATGTGGGTGGAATTCAGTGGTTTAATTACACACTGAGTCCGTGTGACTCACCCAAAGTTTTATTAAACATCGCAGGTGATCGTGATTTTTGGACCGGGTTGGAGTGGATACAAAGGTTGCCATGCAGAAGCAGATTTTCATGCAGAAAGATATTTTTGATTAATTAAGTATTTATATTCTCAGTATTTTGATTAAGTGTTTATTGTAATAAGGCCCATTAAAGTATTTAAGTATTTCTATTTGAGTATTTTTATTATGTTAAAGCAAAGTGACGATTGAATTATTATTTTGAAACCGGTTTATTTTCGGCAAAACTATATCTTAAAATGTATAATAAAGTTTTAATCAGGATATTTTTATAAACACCACACTTTACTTAAGATTTTAAATGGTCACCGTTTTACCAACTCAACAAGTTGTCATGATTTTATCTTTAGGTCGAATATTTTCAAACGTTTTTCCGCAGTGACATACCAGATCCGGTCAAGACTCGTGGGCCGGGTTTGGGGTGTTACAGTTTGGTATCAGAGCCCGATTCAAAACTCGACTTTGAAGGTTTTGGGTCCAAAAATGTTTTCAAAGATGGGCTTTACAAAAATATGGACTTTTAAGAGATTTTTCAGGTTATTCTGGCATGGCACCTGTATCTCCGGCCCGACGTCCACCAGGTAAGTAGTTCTAACTACTGAAGTGAATTGTGAATGTGAATTCTATAAGTATGAAGGGAACGTAGATTAGTGAACTAGAATCTATTGAACCCTAGGACTAGTCTACTCAAACACAAGTACATATGACTTAAGAACCATTAAACAACCCTGTGACTTAGTCGCCGAACTAGGGTGTGGCAACTGTTGTGCGCATGTCTAGGATTGGTATTCAGTAAGAGCTTGGTACTTCAGCAGTTCAGTGACTCACCTCCTCTTTACTCGAATTCTACTTGGTGCGTAGTAACCGTTCACCCTAACCAAGAGGACTTATTCACAGGCTAAACCCGATAATTAAAACTCGAAAGGGACTAGCCATGCAGTTTTATAAAATTCCTAGTTTTAAAATCCCTAAATTACCCTCTTAATTGTAGTAAAAGATTATTGTGAAAACTTTTCCAAAATATCTCCGATTTACCAAAATTACAAAAATGCCCTTGTATTGTAAATTACTAAAATACCCTTAGTTTTTAAGATTTTCAAAAATACCCTCGACGTTTGCTAAAATATTTCTACTTTACAAAAATATCAAAAACTTCTGTTTTACAAATAACAAGATACCCTAATTTGGAGAATTTACGGAACTACCCTTGACTTCCAAAATTGCCGAAATAACCTCGATTTTTGAAATTTTTGCAACACCTCTGATTTGGAAAACAAAATAACCCAGAGATTTTGTAAATTCTGAAATACCTTTACTTTAAAAAATATTTTCGAATTGACCCCAGTTTATTACCAAAATACCCTTATAGGACTAATGACGAAAATACCCCTGGGATGGAAACGGACAAAAGTGTCCGAATAGTGAATGTGGGTGGTGGATACCACTGAATGAATATGTCTATATTGATGAATGAATGAGCCTCTAAGGAGGAATGAAGATATCTCTATTATGAATGTGAATGTGAATGAGACTCTCTAAACTAGAGTAGTTGAACTGAACCTTTGTGTGATCGAAAGAACTACTTCTAAATATCTTTATTTCATAAAATTGTTCGCGGTTAATAAGTGGAACAAAAGTCTGATACATAAAACTTTTTAATCAGATAAATCGGAATGTTAGAAATGAGTTCTAGGGGACGTGGTCGTCGTGGACGCGGTAAAGTAGTAGAATGCGAAGATCGGAACCGGTGAGGATCGCCATGCCATGGTCGAAAATGATGTGCCGCCGCCAGCAGTGGGCGCGGAGGATCAAGATCAGACAGGAGGCGATAACGCAATATCGCGGGCTATGTTGCGAGTGCTCGAGCGAGTGGCAGGAGCTAGTGTAAGAAACGGAGCTCGAAAGTCAGTGTCGAAAAGACTTAGGTCGAACGGGGCTGAAGTTTTTAGAGGAATATCGGGAGTAGCTCCGAATGTAGCGGAGTATTGGTTGGAAGCAGTCAAAAGAATCATGAATAATTTGGACTGTACCGATGAGGAAAAGCTGAAAGGTGCTGTTTCGTTGCTCCGAGACGAAGCTTATCGATGGTGGCTCACTGTCAGACAAGGTGTCCCAGCAGATCGATTGGATTGGGATTATTTCAAGGTTAAGTTCGAAGGGAAATACGTTGGAGCTAGTTACTTAGACTCGCAAAGGAAGGCGTTTCTTAACTTGGAGCAAGGAAGTAAGTTGGTAGCAGACTATGAAGCGGAATTTGTGCGGTTAAGTTAGTACGCCAATGGGATCGTGGCTACTGATTACGAAAGGTGTGTCCGGTTCGAAGATGGGCTACGAGATGAGTTGCGAGAGTTGATTGCTCCGCACAGAGAAAGAGATTTTGCCATTCTAGTGGAGAAAGCTCGGATCGCTGAAGAAGTTAAGAGGACTGTAAAGGAGAACCGAGATAAGGAAAGGAACGGGAATAAGAGAAGTTTTGGACCGTCAGCATCGTTTGAAAATGTTCAGAAAAGACCAAGGATCGAGAATTTTATACGTGCACCTGTGCTAGTTTCTGAGAATCGGAGTCGTTTATGTGCTCAGTGTGGAAGAGCTCATGCAGAAGAATGTTGGGGAAATAGTAAGGCATGTTTCCGGTGTGGATCTAAGGTTCATTTGGTTAAGAAATGTCCTCAAGTGATGGATAGGGCTCGAGGCCAAGGTCATGGAACACCCAGTAGAGGTGCTGAAGGTTTGGATGCGAGGCAACCAAGGATGTGATAGCAGGTAAGTTCCTTGTTTTGGAATATTATTTATTACTTTAGAGATAATTCATTCTTGTGTTGCTAGTAAAATGCTTAAAACCCTGGATGTGAACTTAAAAAAATTGTGCCTAGGAAGTATGATGGTTCTATTAGAGTGCCCAGCATAAGCGTAATGCTGTGAGTTAAGATGTACGATTATTCGTTAGTAAGTAATTTCGAGGACGAAATTATTTTTAAGGAGGGTAGAACTGTAACATCCTAGATTAGGGGTTATGCATTTAATGCATAATTCAAGTGAAAGTAGGCTTGGAGTGTGTTTGGATATATTTTAGGAGTTTTTGAGAACTTTAGGTGAAGGGGAAAAATTTTGGAAAGTATTGGAATTTTAAGTGAAAAGGGGAATAAACACCCCAAACCCGGCCCATGAGCCTTGACCGGATCTGGTATGTCACGGAGTAAAAACGTTTTGAAAGATTTTGATTAACAGGTGGAAATCTAAAAAGTTATTGAGGTTATAAAAACGGTGTCTATTAAAAACTCAGATGGGTTGATTTTATAAACATGGTCGAGTTGAAACCCTTTTTCCTTTGGAAACATTTGATCATTTAAATTTTTAGAAACATCAGAGTTATAGTTAACTTGGTAAATTTTGCTACCCGATGGTAACATCTTTGAAAATTCGTAAAAGTACTTATTTTGAAAACATCACTTTTAACCGATTCATTTAACAATTTATAAAATCATTAGTAATATAGTAGAAGTAAAGTAAAAACAATTGCTTGAACATCCAAAATAATAACTAGTAGCCTTATTACAACCTAAACCCAAAATTTAGTAAATAATAAACTTTAACTGTGCTAAATAAATTTCAAATCCAAGGAACAAGCATGGCCGCCTCGAGTCCTTTCCGGCTCCATCTCCGTGATCTACTCATCTGCAAAATGATATAGGAAGGGGTGAGTCACCAAGACTCAGTGTATAAATCCCCAACCCGGAAGTGCAAACTCATACACAAAATATTAGTAAGACATGCAAAACATGCAACCTGAAACTAGCCATCCATACTCCTTTAACTACCCCGTGTGGTCAAAACCACTGGTGGTTAAAACCATTGATGACCGAAGTCACAAACCAAGTGATGGGGCCAACCCATCGTGTGGTCAAAACCACTGATGACCATAGGTCACAATTATCAACATGTGGTCAAAACCGCTAGTGGTACCCAACCACTGGGACTTAGTCACGGTTTATATCAATGGTGTGGTCAAACCCCTGGTGACCGAAGTCACAATTAAACTGATGGGGCCAACCCATCTTGTGGTCAAAACCACTGGTGACAGTCCATAGAGAATATTCCCCCTCCTCTCTTCAATCCCGTTACCAACATGCTCATAACATGCTTAACATCTTATCATAAATCATGCATATAAGTCATGGCATAGCATCTTACTCATCATGTCATTCATATAACGTATTTAAAGTCACAAGCAACTTACCCGGAATCCATGCTCATGCCTACAAGGCAAATCACTATCACAATAGTTAACGGTAACATAATAAACAATGCCAACTAATAAAGTGTGTAAGAGTTTTACACACCTGTTTATTCGTGAGACTAGCAAATCCCGAACTATACTAGCAAAATCCCGTGAAGTTGTTTCCCCCTACAATCGGCCAACATCCATACTTTTAGATCTAATAGCCATTCGGCTATACTAATAATCCTGAAATATGGCCTTGGGCCGAAACTTACTATCACTTACCAAAGCGAGTTTAAATCCCGGAAGCCTTTGTCGACCAGCCCCTAAAACCATAACACACATGCGGTTACCACTTAAATACCATACATGGCCCATAGCCGAATATAAGCAACCACTTACCTTGCCTATCGAAATCCCGAAGACTCCTTCAGAGCACCTTAGCGTCGGCTACGCACAAAAGATACACTATTAAGCCCCCATACATATTCGGTCAACCTTACCAAGGCCTATTCCCAAGCTTTCGGCATACCAATAAAAAAGTAAAGGAACCGAATACCAAATAGGAGCACTTACCACCCTTTGCTTACCACAAACGATTACTTCCTGGAATCACCCTCTACAGAGAATCGGTTGGAACAACTTGTGACCGAAGGCACTCTAATGGTGATGAGAAAGAGAGTAGAGAATGGCTATAAGGTTCGGCTACCACCTTATTTGGAAGAGATATAAAATCAAGGTTTCAAAAGAAGGATGAGAAGAATTTTGTTAAAGCACCAAATAGTTTGAAATAAAAGATGAATTCTCTTTACTAAAAATCGGCATACACCCTTAATCACCTTTAAAAATCGAAAATACTACTCTAAAGAGTCCTATAATCGACCATTGCTCCCTAATGTGATAACTTTTATCCTTTACTTATCACCCATTTAAACTAAATAAAAAAATAATATTTATCTTCTATTCTATCTCTTAATCACCTCTTCAAATAAATAAATAAAATAAAATAATAATATTCTACTCTTCCAGCCGAATTTAAAAGCAAAACATCAAGCTTATCCTTATCCCTTTGAGAGTCCATGTGCAGACCACTAGCTCTCTCTCCCTTCACGCCGGCATGCAAAAATAAACCACCCATTTGCTTTCCACGCTACTAGAACATGGGACCTGCTGGAACCAGCTTATAGGTAACGCCCCAGGCCACTTTGCCAAGGCGTTTTTTTGTGATATAAACTCCCTACAATCCTTTTTAAGAGCTCCTTCCTTAGCTCCCCCTTACCTTAACGCCAGAAACAAAAATAAAACACACATTGTGCCTCCATTGTGACTCGAACTTGAGTCCCCTCCCTCCTGCTTGGGGCGGCATTCACCAAGGCCCTAAGTGGCAGCCCCAAGCCACTTTACCACTTCGTCTTTCATGTCCGTAATCCTTGCTATTTATTTTTAAGGCCTTCCTAGCCCAACTCCCCCTACATAACGCAAAAATAAAACTCCCAAGCGCAACTTCGGCAGCTCGAACCCTCTTTTGCTGCACCCTTCCTAGCTCCTTAGGTAGTGTCCCAAGCCACCCTATCACCTGTTTCCTTGTGTCATGCTTCGCACCAAATAATTTTTAAAGCCTCATCACTTAGCTTTTTCTTCTCAAGTGCTAAAAGAAACTTTTGGCCCTAAGTCAGACCTAGCCCGGGGTTATGACTAGACCCTAGAATATGTCAAGCAATCATAGCATACATATTCCTTCAAGCACGCACATGAAAAAAATAATTAAATTGCAAACAGCCCTTAATTCAGGATGTTACAGTTCTACCCCCTTAAAAATAATTTCGGCCTCGAAATTACCTGGATCAGAAGAGTTGGGGGTATTGCTACCGCATCACATCCTCGGGTTCCTACGTAGCCTCTTCCGTACCATGATTTTACCATAGCACTTTTACCAAAGGTACTGACTTCTTATGCAGAACCTTGACGTCTCGATCCATAATCTGTACCGGCTCCTCCTCGAAAGACAAGTCCGAGTTCACTTCAATTTTCGCAACCGGCACGACGCGTGATGGGTCTGATCGATAATGACTAAGCATCGAAACATGGAAAACGTCATGAATCTGACTTAATTCTGCAGGCAATTCGAGCTGGTAAGCTACTGGTCTCACACGTTTCAACACTGTGTACGGCCCGATGAACCTAGGGCTTAGCTTGCCCTTCCGGCCAAACCTCAGCACCTTCTTCCAAGGTGATACCTTCAAGAAGACCTTATCACCCACTGCATACTCCACATCCCTGGGCTTGAGATCGGCGCCAGGATTTACGCTGCTGTCGGCGCCTCCTTGGGCGTGCCGAATTACCTTAACCTTATCTTCTGTTTCTGCCACTAACTCTGGCCCTAACATCTGTCGTTCACCCAGTTCTGTCCAACATGTAGGAGTACGGCATTTTTGACCATACAGCGCCTCATACGGTGCCATCTGAATACTCGTTTGATAACTGTTGTTATAAGCGAATTATGCCAAAGGTAGGTACTCCTCCCAACTACCACGGAAATCCAAAACACAGCCCCTTAACATATCTTCCAACACTTGGATTACCCTCTCCGATTGTCCATCAGACTGCGGATGAAAAGCCGTGCTGAAATTCAACTTTGTACCCAACGCCTGATGTAAGGCCTTCCAGAATCTCGACGTGAACCGGGGATCTCTATCTGAGATAATGGACCCAAGTACTCCATGCAACCGCACTATCTCTGCTATATACAGCTTGGCTAACCTTTGAAGCGAGTAGTCAACCTTTACCGGTATGAAATGAGCCGACTTAGTTATCCTGTCTACTATCACCCATATCGAGTCTTTCTTACTTGGCGTAAGGGGAAGCCCACTTACAAAATCCATCGTAATCCCCTCCCACTTCCACTGTGGGATCTTTCTGCATTGTGAATGACCCTAATGGCAATTGATGCTCAGCCTTAACTTGCTGGCATGTCAGACACTTGCCCACTAACTCGGTTACTTCCCGCTTAAGACCCGGCCACCAAAACTGCTCCCTTAAATCCCGATACATCTTGCTGCCTCCAGGATGCATAGCGTATAGGCTTCTATGAGCTTCTTGAAGGATCCGCTGCCTCAAAATATCATCCTTAGGCATGCATACTCTCCCCTGAAAATACAACACTCCATCGCTACCCACGCTGAACCCTTCGGCCTTACCATTTTGTACTTGTAACCTCCGAGTACTCAAAACTTCATCGATCAACTGCCTCTCTTTAACCTCATCGATCCAAGACGATTTTACCAGCAATTCTGCCAGAAGACTCCCATCCTCATAGAGACTTAGGTGAGTAAACATTGCTCGCAAATCTGCTACCACCTTACGGCTCAATACATCAGCTACTACGTTAGCCTTACTCGGATGGTATTCGATTGAGCAGTCATAGTCCTTCAGCAACTCAATCCACCTCCGCTGCCTCAGATTTAAATCTTTTTGAGTCAAGAGGTACTTCAGGCTCTTGTAATCCGTGTACACTACCGACTTCTCCCCGTACAGATAGTGCCGCCAAATCTTCAAGGCAAAAACCACAGCAGCCAATTCTAAATCATGTGTCAGATAGTTACCTTCGTGAAGTCTCAACTACCGTGACGCATAAGCGACCACCTTCCCTTCTTGCATCAACACACACCCTAAACCAGTATGTGATGCATCACAATACACAGTGAATTCTTTTCCTGGCTCCAGTTGAATCAAGACTAGTGCTTCTGTCAAAATCTTCTTCAGCTTGTCGAAACTCTCTTGCTGCTTCTCAGACCATACAAACAGAACTCCTTTTCTCAGCAACTTAGTCAACAGAGCTGAGATTAAGGAGAAATTTTCCACGAATCTCCTCTAATATCCTGCCAACCTGACTTTGGTGGTTTCCACTCCAATACATCCTCAATCTTACTGGGATCCACCCTGATTCTCTCAGCTGAAACAACATGCCCTAGGAAAGTTACCTCCTTAAGCCAGAACTCACACTTGCTGAATTTGGCGTACAACTGCTTCTCCCTTAGAACTTGCAGAACCACATGAAGATGTGCGTCATGCTCCTCTTCTGACTTTGAGTACACCAAAATGTCATCTATAAACACTACGAAGAACCGATCCAGGTAGGGTTGGAAAACCCGGTTCATCATGCCCATGAATGCGGCTGGTGCATTCGTCAAACCAAAAGGCATTACCAGAAACTTGTAGTGCCCATACCGAGTACGGAATGCCGTCTTATGGATATCAGCCTCCTTCACCTTAAGCTGATGATACCCTGACCTAAGGTTAATCTTAGAGAAAACCGATGCACCCTTGAGTTGATCAAACAAGTCATCAATCCTGGGCAAAGGATACCTGTTCTTTATTGTCAGCTTGTTCAGCTGTCGATAGTCTATGCACATCCTCATTGTTCCATCCTTCTTCTTGACAAAAAGTACTGGAGCTCCCCATGGCGATACACTCGGTCGGATGAACCCTCTATCTAACAATTCCTGGATCTGAGCCTTCAGCTCTACTAATTCTTTCGACGCCATCCGATACGGAGCTATAGATACTGGCGCGGTTCTGGGTAGCAAATCTATACCAAACTCAACCTCACGATTAGGAGGTAGACCAGGGAGTTCCTCTGGAAACACATCAACACATTCCCTCACAGTCCGGACATCCCTAACAGCTGCATCCTTAGCTTCCAAAGCACAAACATGCACTACATATGCTTCACAACTTTTCCTAACCATCTTTTCCGCCTTCAACGCAGAGACCAGATTAGATAGGTAATCTCGCCTTTTACCTATCATTACCACCTCTTCTCCTTCTATGGTCTTTAACACCATGTGCTTAGCTGCGCAATCCAGGCTAGCCTGATACTTTACTAGCCAATCCATCCCAAGGATCAGATCGAACTCCCTAAACGGTAGTTCCATCAAGTCAGCCAAGAACACGACCCCTTGGAGTTCTAGGGGTACATTTCTATAGAGTTTACTTACTTCTACAGAGTGGCCTAAAGGGCTTAACACAGTCATCTTTCTAGAAGTAAGCTCAAAGTCTAAGTTCAGAGTTTTCACTACGCTACTAGCAACATATGAGTGAGTTGAGCCAATATCAATTAAGGTGCTATAGGGTACTCCAAAGATCAAAAACATACCGGTTACGACGTCCGGTGTGTCGCCCTCCTTTTGACGCCTTGCGGTATAGACCAAACCAGGTTGCCTAGCCTCAGTACCACCGGTACCTCCACTCGGTGCCCCACGACCTCTGCCAGCACCATTACCTCCTCTTCCTGTACCACGACCTCTCGGTGGCTGTTGGTTATCCCTCCTATTCAGTGGACATTCCTGACCCTCAGACCTTAGCCTAGCTGCTTTTTTCGGACAGTCCCTAACTCGATGTTCCCTGGATCCACATTGAAGCATCCCCGATTACTATTCCAACACTCCCCCGTGTGAGACTTCCCACACCGAGCACACCATGGCGGCCATTGAGTATTAGCAGCAGCAGCAGCAGGCCTAGCAGCTTGATCTGACCTGCCATACCTTGTCCTCTTCTACTGATTATCAGAAAACCTCGAAGATCCAGAGCCCCTCTTATTCCAACTCCTATCCTGATTCTGCCTAACAGACTGTCTTACCCCTTCAGCAACCTTAGCCTTCTCCACTAGGATAGCAAACTCCCATTCCTGTTGTGGAGCTATCATCATCCTCAGCTCATCCCTCAGCCCATCCTCGAATCTAACAAAGCGTTCATGCTCAGTACCCACAATACCACGAGCATACCTACTCAACTGGAGAAATTCGGCCTCATACTCTGCCACCGTCTTATTACCCTGAACCAGGTTCAAGAAAGCCTTCCGCTGCGCATCCACGTAGCTAGCTCCTATGTATTTCTTTTGGTAGGCTGCCTTAAAGAATTCCCATGTAAGGCCCTCCGCCATCGCTCCATGTCTTCCGGTGAGCCACCACTGATATGACTCATCCCGTAGTAGAGAGATTATACCCTTCAGCTTTTCCTTAACGAAAAAATCCAAGTCATCCATGATCCTCTCAGTTGATTCCAACCAATACTCCGCTGTATTAGGTGCCACACCTGATACACCCCGGAACACCTCAGCTCTATTAGCTCGGAGTCGCTCGGGTACCGATCTTCGAGCTCCTGGACTCTCTCCACCGCTCCGCCACTATCTCCGAACTTCAAAGACACGACTGCGATATCGCCTCACCCCGTCGATCTTGCTGCTCAACACCAAAAGTTGGGGGTGGTGGTGGCGGTGGTATCTCATTATCAGACCCTTGACCCGACCTAACGGGTTCTGACACGGTTATTCTTTCTCTACCGCGTCCACGACAGCCACGTCCTCTAGAACTCATTTCTAACGATTGCGCTTTAATCTGATTAAGAAGTTTTATAGATTAGTACTTGTTTCACTGGTTATCCGCGAAGAAATTTTATGAAGAGAGCTTAATAGGGATTCTTTCGATCATTCACAGTTTCAAGTTTTCTATCCTAATTCACAGAAAAGTACATCCATTCCATAGTATCTCCCATACACATTCACTCTTCGGACATTTCTGTCCGTTCCTATCCCAGGGGTATTTTCGTCATTTGTCCTACAGGGATATTTTCGTAATTTGTCAAAATAAGGTTCCTCGATGATTTTATCAATAAGGGTATTTTGGTAATTTTTGAAATTCCAGGGGTATTTCAGAAATTTTGAAATTCTGGGGGCATTTCGGTAATTTTACTAGGGTAAATTTATAAATCCTAATAAATCCAGGGTATTTCAAAATTTGTAAAACTTGGGGGTTCTTTTTGAGAAATTGTTTTCCAAATTGGTAGTGTTGCAAAAATTTTGAACATCAGGGTCATTTTGGTAATTTTGTAAGTTAGGGGCAATTTCATAATTTTCCAAAATCATGGCATTTTTGATTTTTTGCAAATTAGGGTTTTGGACATTTATAAAGTAATGAAAATTTTGATTAGAACTGTGGGTATTTTGAGAATTTGATGAACCAAGGGCATTTTTGTAATTTTTTTTACCACTAGGGGTTTTTTTTTTTTTGAAATTTTCATAAGTCGAAAATTTTTCAGAAAATTTTGTAAAATAGTTCTCACAAGTTAAAAGGGTAATTTTAAGAGTTTTAAACAAGGGTTTTTTATAAAAATACGGCTAGTTCCCTTTCGAGTTTTAGTTATTGGGTTGAGCCTATGAATAAGTCCTCATGGTTAGGGTGAACCGAAGCTACGCACCAGGTAGGATTCCTGCGAAGAGGACGTGAGTCACTAGGACTGCTTAAGTACCAGGCTCTTCCAGATCCAATCCTAGACATGCGCACAAGGGTTACCACACCCTAACTCGGCGACTTAGTCATAGGTTTGTTTAATTAGGCATTTAAAGTCTTATGTGATTGTTGGGGTAAGCTAGTCCTAAGGTTCAAATACTTATCATACTATCTATGTTCCATTTCTACCCTTCTACAGATAATAATTCACACAGTAGTTAGAAGTACTTACCTGGGCGGATTGGTGCCGGAGACTCGATGCCATGCTGCTCAAAACAAAACCATTTTCATAATATTTCACAGAGGCCTACCAAAAATATTTTGGGCCCTGGGCCCCCACAACCGAGTTTTGAACCTGGCTCTGATACCAAAGATGTAACACCCCAAACCCGACCCATGAGCCTTGACCGGTTCTGGTATGTCACGGAGTAAAAACGTTTTGAAAGATTTTGATTAACAGGTGGAAATCTAAAAAGTTATTGAGGTTATAAAAACGGTGTCTATTAAAAACTCAGATGGGTTGATTTTATAAAAATGGTTGAGTTGAAACCCTTTTTCCTTTGGAAACATTTGATCATTTAAATTTTTAGAAACATCGGAGTTATAGTTAATTTGGTAAATTCTGCTACCTGATGGTAACATCTTTGAAAATTCGTAAAAGTACTTATTTTGAAAACATCACTTTTAACCGATTCATTTAACAATTTATAAAATCATTAGTAATATAGTAGAAGTAAAGTAAAAACAACTGCTTGAACATCCAAAATAATAACTAGCGGC
This sequence comes from Gossypium bickii, assembly GCA_025503065.1. Lineage (NCBI taxonomy): Eukaryota > Viridiplantae > Streptophyta > Magnoliopsida > Malvales > Malvaceae > Gossypium > Gossypium bickii. The sequence continues at coordinate 62,491,871 of CP106709.1, forward strand.
CTTATTACAACCCAAACCCCAAATTTAGTAAATAATAAACTTTAACTGTGCTAAATAAATATCAAATTAAAGGAACAAGCATGGCCGCCTCAAGTCCTCTCTGGCTCCATCTCCGCGATCTACTCATCTGCAAAATGATATGGGAAGGGGTGAGTCACCAAGACTCAGTGTATAAATCCCCAACCCGGAAGTGCAAACTCATACACAAAATATTAGTAAGACATGCAAAACATGCAACCCGAAACTAGCCATCCATACTCCTTTAACTACCCTGTGTGGTCAAAACCACTGGTGGTCAAAACCACTGATGACCGGAGTCACAAACCAAGTGATGGGGCCAACCCATCGTGTGGTCAAAACCACTGATGACCATAGGTCACAATTATCAACATGTGGTCAAAACCACTAGTGGTACCCAACCACTGGGACTTAGTCACGGTTTATATCAATGGTGTGGTCAAACCCCGGTGACCAGAAGTCACAATTAAACCTGATGGGGCCAACCCATCTTGTGGTCAAAACCACTAGTGATAGTCCATAGAGAATATTCCCCCTCCTCTCTTCAATCCCATTACCAACATGCTCATAACATGCTTAACATCTTATCATAAATCATGCATATAAGTCATGGCATAGCATCTTACTCATGATGTCAATCATATAACGTATTTAAAGTCACAAGCAACTTACCCAGAATCCATGCTCATGCCCACAAGGCAAATCACTATCACAATAGTTAACGGTAACATAATAAGCAATGCCAACTAATAAAGTGTGTAAGAGTTGTACACACCTGTTTATTCGTGAGACTAGCAAATCCCGAGCTATACTAGCGAAATCCCGTGAAGTTGTTTCCCCCTACAATCGGCCAACATCCATACTTTTAGATCTAATAGCCATTCGGCTATACTAAAAATCCCGAAGGATTAATCGCACCTGAAATATGGCCTTGGGCCGAAACTTACTATCACTTACCAAAGCGAGTTTAAATCCCGGAAGCCTTTGTCGACCAGCCCCTAAGACCATAACACACATGCGGTTACCACTTAAATACCATACATGGCCCATAGCCGAATATAAGCAACCACTTACCTTGCCTATCGAAATCCTGAAGACTCCTTCAAAGCACCTTAGCGTTGGCTACACACAAAAGATACACTATTAAGCCCCCATACATATTCGGTCAACTTTACCAAGGCCTATTCCCAAGCTTTCGGCATACCAATAGAAAAGTAAAGGAACCGAATACCAAATAGGAGCACTTACCACCCTTTGCTAACCACAAACGATTACTTCCCGGAATCACCCTCTACAGAGAATCGGTTGGAGCAACTTGTGACCGAAGGCACTCTAATGGTGATGAGAAAGAGAGTAGAGAATGGCTATAAGGTTCGGCTACCACCTTATTTGGAAGAGATATAAAATCAAGGTTTTAAAAGAAGGATGAGAAGAATTTTGGCAAAGCACCAAATAGTTTGAAATAAAAGATGAATTCTCTTTACTAAAAATTGGCATACATTCCTTAATCACCTTTCAAAACCAAAAATACTACTCTAAAGAGTCCTATAATCGGCCATTGCTCCCTAATGTGATAACTTTTATCCTTTAATTATCACCCATTTAAACTAAATAAAAAAATAATATTTATCTTCTATCCTATCTCTTAATCACCTCTTCAAATAAATAAATAAAATAAAATAATAATATTCTACTCTTCCAGCCGAGTTTAAAAGCAAAACATCAAGCTTATCCTTATCCCTTTGAGAGTCCATGTACAGACCACTAGCTCTCTCTCCCTTCACGCTAACGCCCCAGGCCACTTTGCCAAGGCGTTTTTTTGTTATATAAACTCCCTACAATCCCTTTTAAGAGCTCCTTCCTTAGCTCCCCCTTGTCTTAACGCCAGAAACAAAAATAAAACACATCTTGTGCTTCCATCGTGACTCGAACTTGAGTCCCCCTCCTGCTTGGGGCGGCATTGACCAAGGCCCTAAGTGGCGGCCCCAAGCCACTTTACCACTTCGTCTTTCATGTCCGTAATCCTTTCCATTTATTTTTAAGGCCTTCCTAGCCCAACTCCCCCTACATAACGCAAAAATAAAACTCCTAAGTGCAACTTCGGCAGCTCGAACCCTTCTTTGCCGCACCCTTCCTAGCTCCTTAGATAGTGTCCCAAGCCACCCTATCACCTGTTTCCTTGTGTCATGCTTTACACCAAATAATTTTTAAAGCCTCATCACTTAGCTTTTTCTTCTCAAGTGCTAAAAGAAACTTTTGGCCCTAAGTCAGACCTAGCCCGGGGTTATGATTAGACCCTAGAATATGTCAAGCAATCATAGCATACATATTCCTTCAAGCATGCACATGGAAAAAATAATTAAATTGCAAACAGCCCCTAATTCAGGATGTTACAAGGCGTGTTTGGCATAAAACAGGCCTTGGTAAAGTGGCTGCAAGGCCGCACTTAAGGGCCTGAAAATGACGCCAACAAGGGCCTTGGTTCGAATCACGGCGACAGTAAGTAGTGTTTTATTTTTTTGCTTTTGGCGTTAAGGGGGGAAAGCTAGGTGAAGGAGGCTTTAAAAGAGATTGTGGCGAGTTTATGTCACAAAAAAATGCCTTGGCAAAGTGGCCTGGGGCGTTACCTGTAAGCTTGCTCCAGCAGGTCCCATGTTCGAACCTTGGGGGCAGCAGTTTGGTGTTTTTATTTTTGCTTTTGGCGTCAACAGCAGGGTGAGAAGTGGGACAGCCTGTGGAGTTCTTTGGATAAAGATAAAGGCTTGGTTAATCCTTTTAAAATTCGGCTGAAGAAGTAGGATAAGGATGGTTTTATTTTATTTAGTTTAAATAGGTAGATAAAGGATAATGGTTGTTATTATTTTATTTATTTTTTTTAAGGTGATAAAGAAGGGATAATAGGAGATTTATGAGGAATTTGATAATGGATTGATAAGGTGGCCGAATGAGGGACTCTTTGGGGTGCCTAATCGATTTTGAAGCTTTATAAGGAGGGGGTGCCGAATTTAGTTTCTTTTTCTCATTGCTTGTGCCGTTTTTCCTCTTGTGCAAAAGCCATTTATATTTCTTTCTTTCTTGAATTTTCTAAGTGCCGAAATTGTTTGTTCATCTTTTAATCTCCATTGCCGAAATTCTTCTACTTTTCCCTTATTCATCTTTTTATTTCTTCCAACTCCAAATTCCCTTGTAGCCGAATATTTCTTGTGATTTAAAGCCTTAGCCGAATCTTGTTGTGGAACCTTTCCTCTTTAAGTCTTTTCAAGCAACGAGGTGCCGAAGGAAGGAAGCATTAAAGAGTCTCTCAGGATTTGGTTCATCAAGGGGCAAATCGATAGGAATAAAGAGTTTCGAGATCCTAGATTGTGTTAGATTCGAATAGATCGGGTTTTCGCTAAATAGTCAGGTGTGTGATTAACGCATCGTTTTCCGGGTTTTTGCTATAATTGCATGTGTGATTTATGTGCTAACCAATGCAGTGGCAGTTATGTGGTGGTTACCCTAAAAAGGGGTATATCGATAGTCAGGTTAGTGCTATCTGTTGACAAGAATGTGAATGTGCCTATGTGAATGTAAACATGCCTATGGAAATATGATTGTCTGCCTTAATGACATGTGCATGCATTTATTATGTCACTATTACATGTTGCATATGCATGGGTGGGATATGATATGAAAGAAGGACAGGGTGTACTTCGAGTACGTGGTTTTGATGTTAGCCTTGAGCTACATCGGGGATTGACGTTGACTGAGGTCACGTTGTGGATTATTTGCGATTAAGTTCGCATGGTTTGAAGAGTGGCTATGTGCCTCATCGTGGTTGATATCGGCTATGTGCCATATCGTGGTTGATGAGTGACTATGTGTCCTGTCGTGGTTTTGGTGTTAGCTACGGCTACATCGTGGATTAGCGCTGACTGAGGTCGTGTTGTGGATTATTGTGCTTAATTGCACGTGGACGGCATTGATTGCCTTTTGGAGTGAAAAGGAGAGGGTGATTTGATAATCCCACGTGTGTGTGGTAAATTTGGATACGGGGTGTGTAGAGGATGGACCCTAGGCTGGGTTGGGCTTCATAATTGCATAACTTTGCATGTGAATATATGTGAAAATGGGCCAAGCCCAATATGTGATATAGATCAATGTGAAATGGGCCAAGCCCAGTATGTGAAGTGGATTCAATGTGGTAATAGGCCAAGCCCAATATGTAGAAACGTGTGGTTAATTACACTATGATAAGAATGTGATATGGTTGTGGGCCAAGCCCAATATGTGAACCCTATGATATGAATGTGATATGAATATGGGCCAAGCCCAGAATGTGGTAATATGTGAATATGATACTTGTTATCTGATATATGGGTTAATATGTGGTTAACATGTGGGTGGAATTCAGTGGTTTAATTACACACTGAGTCCGTGTGACTCACCCAAAGTTTTATTAAACATCGCAGGTGATTGTGATTTTTGGACCAAGTTGGAGTGGATACAAAGGTGGCCATGCAGAAGCAGATTTTCATGCAGAAAGATATTTTTGATTAATTAAGTATTTATATTCTCAATATTTTGATTAAGTGTTTATTGTAATAAGGCCCATTAAAGTATTTAAGTATTTCTATTTGAGTATTTTTATTATGTTAAAGCAAAGTGACGATTGAATTATTATTTTGAAACCGGTTTATTTTCGGCAAAACTATATCTTAAAATGTATAATAAAGTTTTAATCAGGATATTTTTATAAACACCACACTTTACTTAAGATTTTAAATGGTCACCGTTTTACCAACTCAACAAGTTGTCATGATTTTATCTTTAGGTCGAATATTTTCAAACTTTTTTCGCAGTGACATACCAGATCAGGTCAAGACTCGTGGGCCGGGTTTGGGGTGTTACATGCATAAGCTACAAAATTTGAGTTTTATAAGTAAAAGGGGTCAATTGCTATAAATTTTAAATATGAATGGCCTTAAATGGTAATTAGACCATTAATATAATTAGTGGAAAAAGATGGACATCCTTTTAATGGTTTTAAAAGTTGTTACTTAATGTTAATTTGGTAAATTAATAAAACATCATAAAATAAAATAAGTAAAAGAAAGATATCATCTTCCATTCTTTCTTCTTCAACCGAAATTAGCACCTAAGGAACCCATTAAAGACCTTCCAAGGTTCGACCATAGTCCTTCCATGCATGTAAGTGCATTTTTGTTTCGTTTTTAATGATTTTTATGTTTTTGAAGCCGTTGTAGCTTAATCTAGCTAGCCCGGGGACTAATTTACAAAATTGTGAAATGTTTTGGGTTTTGCCATGAATGTATATGTATTGTTTATGATGTTTGATGGAAGAAAGTAAATGGTTGTTGTTAGTTAAACAACTTATGTAAAGGGCATTTTGATGAATTTGCCAACTAGGGATTCAATTGAAAAATAGAAAAATATTCATAGTGAATTTGTGAAAAAAAAAAACTAAAATGTCGGGCTTGCTAAGGACCTAAGTAAAGTTCGGCTATAGTGGAATGGTATCAAATTGCATGAATTTTATTTTATAAATTTAATGATTAAATTTTAATGAATTCAAAACTATAGGGGCAAAAGTGTAATTTTTCCAAAATATGATTTTTGGATTTAATTGAATAGAATGATGTTTGAATACATCGGATTTGATTATTTAGATCAAGAAAAGCATAGTATGGATTTAGATTAGGGAAAGGAAAAAGTGTAGGATTATTCAATCGTATTTCTTCGGTTGTGATCGAGGTAAGCTCGTACATTTAATTAATGTTTTAATATGCTTGAATTAAATGCTATTATGATGTATTATGGTATTATGACTCTACGGAAATATCTAACAAAGTTTCAACGACTTTCGAATCCCGTTTAAACCTTAGGAATATATAGGATACAAATGACATGGTATTAGGGGTTACCGTGTTTCAGGTGCTGGTCTTGTATGTCCTGCCGGTGGCTGAGTTTCTGAAATGTGTTGTGGTTCCTTGACAGCTTGTGTGAGTAGCACCGTGTAGCTACGTCCTTACTGACAGCTTGTGTGAGCAGACCCACTTATGGCTCAAGAGAGAGCATTTATATGAGATAAGAGAAATTAATGGTTTCGACCATATGTTAGCACGTAGTGTGCAAGATTCTCACGTATCTGATATTATTCTAGTGGTTCAATGGGTATAAAAGTAAGGATCGACAGATATTTTGATAAGTAATACTTTGGAAGTATGAAACATGTATGAAATGATGATGCTTTAAATATGCTTAGCCATATTCATGAAAGTATGAATGCTTATAAGTTATGTGCATAAAAGCTATTATGTTTTGCAATGAGTTACTAAGTTATGTGGTTATCTAACTTGAACGGTTGTTGTTTCTTAGGCTTATGCCAAGCTATGTTGGATTATCTCATAAATTGCTTTTAAGCTTATGTATATTGAACTGATAAGCTTTGTTTATGAATTACAAACTTACTAAGCATTATATGCTTACTTCGTGTTATTTCTCTTACGTCTGTAGTTAATCGGAAGCTCATTCGGTTGGAAGCTTGTTAGAGATCCATCATACTATCCATCGGCTATATCGGTAGATTTTGATTATTTTGAGTCACGGTTATAATTACATATATAGTTGTCTTGGTTTGTTAAATTAGCCATTATGCTTGGCTTGTATATATGCTAATTTGGTTGATGAAAGGGTTACTATGATATCATGCATATATGGTACATTTAATGGTGTTATTTTGGCTTCTAAGTACTAAAATGATGGTAGTGAAATGGTGATTATGACGGTATGCTAGGAAATGTTGGTAGGTATTGAATGAGTTAGTGCATTAAGCTGTTAATCGTTAGTTTTGGTAGCTTGAATGTATTTAGCATTTGGTAAATTTATTATGGTAAATGGTAGATTTTGAAATGGTCTTAATGATAGTTGTTGAGCATGAGAATGATATGTAAACATTATGGTTAATATAGTATTTAAGTTGCTCAATTAGTTGATTGAGTTTTGGATGAATTTAATAAGTGTGTAATGAAGTTTGATTGTTGAGATTGAGGTGCCATTTTGGCATATTGGTTGAATGGTTAGTTTCTATGATGTTTAAGCTTGAGTATGCATAAGTTAGGTACGTTTTGAATGCTTGATTATAGGTACATTTGGGTTGAGAAAGTGGCTAGATTTTGGGTGAGAAAATGGCTAGGAAATGGCCTATTTTTCCATCCACACGGCCAGAGACACAGGCGTATTTCTCAGCCGTGTGTCCCCTGTAGCTTACAAAGGGTTGCAAGTCAAGCTATTACACGGCCTGAGACACGGGCATGTGAGGTCATTTTGAGGGGTACACGGCCTGGCACACGGTCGTGTGGCTTGGCCGTGTGACCCAAGTCTGAGAGTTACACGGGCATGGACATGGGCCGGGACACGGCCGTGTGTCCCTACTTCTAATGTCCACACGGCCTGAGACACAGGCGCGTCTCTCAGCCATGTGAGTCACACAGCCGTCTGACCCCTACAATTTGAAAATTTTCATCTTTTCCCAAAAAATTCTAAATGTTTCTGATTTAGTCCTGTCTCGTTTCTAATTTCTTTTTAAGGCCTTGAGGGCTCGTAAAAGAGACTATATGTATGAGTTTGAATAACATTTCTATGTTTTATGTTATGCTTTATATATGGTGAATAAATGTTCGTTTTATGATGTTATCTTTCGGTAATGCTCTATAGCCCTAATTCGGCTACCAATACGGGCTAGGTGTGTTACATAGAAAGTGTTAAATGTTCAATAAACTACTTGTTTATATGCGAGTACATTTACATTGATGAAATGTTGTTTATGGAATTGATAAGTTATTTAAGAACATGATTATCACAGTATATTTTGATATTCAATCAAGAACTAATGTGGGTTGTGAATGTGTATTTGGCTATCAAGAATCGTAAATTATCTCTTTATATTTTGATTTCCATTAAGGTCAGTTAGTTTGATGTTTTAAATTATGAGCTTACTAAGCTTCTTTAGCTTACTTATTTCATTTATGTTCTTTTGTAGTTCTCAAGTTTGCGGAGTGACTGAACGGGCCAACTAAAGGCTCACACTATCCAACCATATTTGGGAGCTTTTTTATCTTGTTTTAGGATGTGGCATGTATTTAGGTGTTTTGTTGTAAATATGTAAATGTTATGTTATAATAGTGTTCCTAGTGAAATGCTTGGTTTTGGATGTTTATGTTTTAAGTGTTTTTGGCTTGGTAATCCCTAATGTTATGATTTAGGTCATGAAGTTTGGAATGGTGAATTTTGAGTATGATTGTACTTTAGCCAATTTGGTTGATGAATTGAGCATGAATAGATGATTAATGCTATGTGATTTCTTAGCTAGGTTAGTTGAATGAATGATCTTGATTGTTGTGCCTTTGAATGACATATTGGTTTGGTATAGAATGAATGAATTTTTGACATATAATTGGTGATTGGTTTGGTATAGGATGAATGAATTTTTGACATATAATTGGTGATTGGAATGTGTTTTTGAATCATAGAAATGAACTAGGTATGGCATGTCTTGTGGTGCAAGGAATGGTGCATGAATTTGCTTGTTTTAGGGGTTAAAAATGATGCACATGGCCTAGGAGACGGGCTGTCACACGGCTGTGTGCCACACATGGTCACCTCACACGCTCGTGTGTAGTTATTATTTTTAGTTGCAGTATCCACACAACCTAGCGCACGGCTTGTGACACGGTCGTGTGAGCCAAAACAGTTTGTTACATGGTCTAGCACACGACTTGCGACACGATCGTGTGACCCAACTTCGAATACACACACGGTCTGGCTCATGGCCTGTGACACGACTGTGTGGCCCTATTTGGAATACTCACACGATTAGACACACGAGCTAGGACATGGCCGTGTGTCCTGACTTCAAATGTTTACACGATTTGGGCTATGTTTATAGAAACGAGGTCTCAATACCTCATTTTTCAAAACCACTTGACTTCATGGTCAAACCACTTGAGTATTGTTAATTATCCAATTAACAAATATACCAAATCAAAATTTATTAAAAACACTATAATCAACTCTTAAATATTAATAATACTATTTATGAACTCACTCGTCAGGATTGCGGTCCTGAAACCATTGTTTCCGACACAACTGAAAATAAGCTGTTACATGTAACACCCGAAACCCGATCCAATGGACTGTATTTGAATCTTGGGTGTTACCACTCCAATACAGATGTAACTTAAATCTACTTACATAAATTACAATTGATTTGAACTACTTAATTACAAGACTTCATAATACAATACATAAGTATGGACATTGAAGAATTTTGATTATAATACATATATAATTTGATTATAAGTATGCATAACCATTCAGAATTTGCCTTGCATGCATAACCATTCAATGTCCAAAATTCTATATATATTATAAACAAATAGACTTGATCATGCCATCAAAGCTCGCTCTGTATGCATAATAATTCTATACACCCTCCTTGGGCATAGTCCTGGCATTGTTCCCCCAAGCCCAGCCTCACATTCAACATGAAACGGAAAGCATAATCCATGTAAGTTCATGAGAACTTGGTGAGAAATAACCATTCATACCATAGTTGTTGATTTCCCTAAACATGCAGATAGTCTATAACCATTAGCTTATTTTCTTAAATCATCAGTTGTTTGTCACCAGAAACAGTTTACTGTTAACAAAACATAACCCTTACTTCTATCTACTATATCATGGCCAATTTCCCTTATCATTGTTTCATCAGTGGCTCCATCCTTTCAGATGGCCATTCTTTAGAGTGCACCATAAAGGCATTTCCTGTAACACCTTCAGCCCAATCAGATTTGCCAGATATGGATCTCGGGCGTCACCACTCTATTACAAACCTATATTAAAACAAGACACATAAACTTTCAACAAATACATCTTGTTTAGTAATTTTGCCTAGCCAACTCATGTCTGGGTGTACTGTGTATACTTACAATTCTTGAACAAGACCATTCACTCAGCGAGGACTTTACAAGTACATAGATATTACACACATTGATCTGCCTATAATCAATATTACTAGCTACTATTTTTTCCATCATATTTTATTCAATCTACAAGGCTTATAAACATTTTTCATAGCTTCTTGAAAGACCCGATAGTCAAGGGTGATGAAAAATGTATTTTTGAGACTCTGTTTTCGTAAACCGAACCCGTAAATATTTAAAAATATTTACGAAGTTATATTTGAGGTGAATTAAATTTTGGATAAGTAAATTTCATGAAATTATGAGTTATTAAGGAATAGGGACTAAATTGTGAAAGGGTTAAAAGTTGAATTATAGATTGAATTAAATAAATGGGACTAAGGTAGGAATTATACCATTAATTAAGTGGTTGGATGATGGTCGGTCATGGTTTAATGATATATGCATGTTTATATTACATATATATAAATATATATATATATATGTTATATTTAAAATTTAACTAAAATAATAATAGATAATGGTAATAAACAACCAAAACCATTTCATTCTTTTATTTTTACATGCAAAATCGAATTGAGAAAGAAAGAAAGGAAGAAAACATATGGCCATAAGGGTTTTAGGCATTCAAGCTTCAATTGGTTAGTTAATTAAGTCCTTTTTCTTGTAATTTTTACCTTTTTGGAATCCCGATACTTAGAACTAGTCGTCCCATGTAATACTTTTTGGCATTGTTCAAGATTGATGATGTCGCCAATGATGAGTAGTTAAAGCATTAAGGGTTTATTTAATAGATTTTAAAGTTAGAAGTGAAAAAGGACTAAATAGTGAAATTAGTTGTTGATATTGAGAAATATGGGCTAAATTGTGAAAAATTCAAAATTGAGCGGTAGAATTGAAAATAGGGAGCTAAATTTAGCTTAGAGTAAAATTAGTATAAAAATTAGAGGTTAAGTGTGAAGATTTAATTAGTCTCAGTTTAGGGACTAAATTAAAAATTAAGCAAAATGTAGTATAAAATTTGAAATTTAATAAAAATTTAGTTGTGTATTATTGATATATTTTAATTATTTTATTCCGTAGCGATGTCATTCCAGATTCCTCGAGTAAGAAAGGGAAAGACAAGGGCGATGTCGAGTAGCTCGGAATATACGGTTTGTATTTCTATAATTCGAAACAAATTATAAATTATTGCATATTGAATTGTTAGCATATGGTAAGCATTCTTGTACTTTGGGTTGAATTGAATCAATTGATTATTAGAATGAATTAATTATGAATATTAAGAAATGTAGCGTTTTTATGAATATTGAATGGAATATGTGCATTAAGAAAAGTTGGTTGCTATCAAATTGAATATATGCTTATATGTGAGAATGTACATATATGAGAATGAGACATTGGTTGTTTTCAAAAGTGAAATGAAACCCTATTAATTGTTTCAGGCTAAGTCAGATATAGATAGCATGCCACAAGATAGGAAGAGTTCAGGGATTTCTTTGATTTCGAGTCGATGAGGCACTGGGTGCCAATTTGCTTCGATTTAACCAATGAGACACTGAGTGTCAACTTATTATAGCGTTGAGCATAATTATTGTTTCGGATTTATTCGATGAGGCACTGGGTGTCAAATTGATATGTTGGTTGGATCCGTGTATCCAACTGAGCCTGAGTCGTGTTAATAGGGGAAATTAAATGATGAAACTGATGTATTTAATATTGAAATGATAAGGACGAGAAATGGAAAATGAGATGTGAAATGGAATATCAAATGGTGAAATTGGTTGTGAATATTGAATGAATTATGAGAAATGAATTCATGAATTGGACATAGAGATGAATTATGCCGTTGCATTAGTTGAATATCAAATTCCACATGAAATGCTATTGCCATGTGCTAGAATTTGTGAAAACTGTTGGATGTGGACAAAGGATGAATAAACTAGCATTATTGATTTGATATACATATAGTACATAACATTACTTATTTGCATTTTTACATTTTAATCATTTATATCAAGTTTTAAATTTTTAGATTATAGAAATACAACTAAGTTATACTCAGCGAACGGTTTTGTTTCTCGTGAGCAGGTTAGGTACTCTTTAGCTTCTCGCTAATTCAGCATCCATCAACGATCCCGAAATCAAGTGTAGTGATGTTTTATTTTGTAATGGCATGTACTTAGGAGGTCTTTTGATTGCTAGTTGTTTTGTTAAGATGATTATATTTTTATTTTCAAGAGTATAAGTGGTGTGTTCATAAAGTTGAGATTTAAGCTATGTAATGGTATGTTAGTTAAGCTTAATGTTTTGGCATGTGTTTTAGCTTTAAACTTGGTAACCTAAATAGCTAAACATTAGTTCAATTATGGTAAATTTGATATGAATGGAAGTTTTGAATGGCTGATGCCATAATAATATGTTTGAAAATATAAAATGTGGTACCAATGATGGTACATTGGTTAGGCACTTAAGATGGAAGTTTTGACATATTTTGAGTATGTTTAATTGTGTTTTGAATAAGTTAAATGGCTGGTAATTGGGTTTTTTAGTGCCCAAGTAAGCGTGATTTGGTAAACTTGGGTTTTAAGGTACATACAACCTGAGAAACGGTATGTCACACGGCCTAGGAATTTTTGAAAGCTAAAACATAACTTTGATTACCTTATTTAGGCACACAAGTCCTTTCATGACTCCTTAAATGATCCTATTTCTCAGGTTATACAATCACAATACTCTTGATCAGATTAATCTATAAATTTCCTTTGACTCATGTTCGTAATTCGTCACGTGCCTTGGCGCAATCTATCTTCAATGTTCATCCCTTGTTACTATACAGAGCTTGCCATAACCTCTCTTATGGAGTTTTCTTCTTTTAGGGTTTGCCGTATACATTATTCCTTCAGAAATTACCATACTTACCGTACTTTCAAAGTACTATTCATGTCGTTCCATCAAAGTTTGCCAAAGGTTTCCTTCCCTTCGTTTAGAGTCCATTACCGAGGCATTTCCTTCAAATGATTGCCTCGAGAGCCATACTTTAGATTGCACCACGAAGGCTTCCATTGCATAGATAGCCACAAAGGCATCCTTTACAGAGATTTCCATAAAGGTGTCCTTTACATTTGTAAACTCAAATTTATATAGGGCTTTTCTATATGTTTTTACCACCTTTTTACTTAATTATTATGTTTATCTCGAGATTTATTATTGAAATAAGTTGATTTTACTTAATTAGTAATTTTAGACATGAATTTGGAAAGTATGTGAAATTATGTTTAATTACATTATTTTCATGCATATTTTATATTAATTCATGTTAATTTATTAATGTATGTACTTTTCACTATGTAGGAGGTCCATTGGATACATGATTTAAATAAATAAAAGATGGCCATGCACAGATTATCCATGTGGACGGCATGACCATGCAATTTTGGGCATGGGGTTGACTACTTGACCCAGTAAAGAAGGTGATAAAAGATGGACATGTTTGCTAAGTTATTGGACTAAAAAAATTGTCCAACAAGGGGAATTAAAAGCCCAATTTCTGTACATGATGTTGGCTACCCAAAATGTGTTTTGCGATATTTAATTGAAGGTCCTTGCAGTTGGAAAATAATCAGAATTTAGCCTAACAACTTTCTTGTTATTTCTAGCTTGAAATTTGAATTCAAATTGAGAAGACTTAGTTATCCCTTTTCCTTGAAGCATGGCCGGCCACATGAGAGAGGGAAGGAATGAAATTTAAACCTATTTTTAGTAAAATCAAACCCTTACCTTCACCTATAAATACCTTGTCGTTCCTCACTTTTCCATTATCCCTCATTTCTCAACATTCCTCTCTCACTCACTCTAGTTTTTTCTCAATTCTTTTTCCCTTTTTCCCTTTTTCCCTTATTTCCTTGCATAGATGTCCTTCCTCTCTCCATTATTTAGCCTCAAAAGCTTTGTCAAAAGCACTCTTTTACCGGCTACATTCTAAACCTTTAGTAAAAGAAGCTTCAATTAGAACGGAGGAGCGCTTCAGCCAGAATAGATCCAAAAGGCTGTTGAACTAAGCAGGGTTGAGCACATCAATCATAATAGATCTAAAAGGCTGGTGAACTGAGTCTACTCTTTCCTCTTGATTATCTATTTTAACATGTTTTCTTTGAGTTTTATGCTTTTGAAATCAACTATGAAGTTTTAAATTCTATTTGCTGGGATAATTATATTAAGTTACTGAGATTTATATAATTCATGTTAACATGTTTTGTGCCTCAGTCGATTATGTTTTCAATTAAAATCATGATGCATTTCATTCATACATGATTGGATGCACTCAGATTAGCTGAGTGATCCTAACCAGATGACGGCTGGTAGACTCATAATTGAAAAGTGCAATGCTTAATTTAGGTCATTAAAACTGACTAAGTTAAGGTTCATAATATCTTTAGTTAGCTCTATTATCTTGAATGGTTTTTAGATTTATGTAATTAAACTGTTGCAAACATAAATGTCCCTGTGACCTTGCATAAATGCTAAGAAACCCTTAGTCTAATATGATCAATAACATGCACATTCAACTAAGTAAAAAATCCGAGAGGACTTAATTTGGTTTCCAAACCCATAAGAGATCGGGTTTCCTTTGAAGTAATTCTGAACATGTTAGCATTATGAAAGTAAGTTGATTTGATTAATATAATTATCCTAACCCATTTAATGTTGATTATTTTTGTTGCTAAAACCTTCATTCATACATTTAGGTAAATTGCATTTACATTAGAAATTGCATCAGGGTTCACTCTTGCATTTAATGTGTAACGCCCCGAATATTTGGGCCTAGTAGAATTAGGCCTATTGGCCCTTGGGTTTGGGAGCGTTTAAACAAGAGAATGACACTAATGCAAGTTGGACCTATTAGGTGAGTGATTTTGGAAGGTTAGGGGGCTTCTATGAAGTCCTGGGTTCAAACTTGGGCTTTAGGAAAATTTTGGTTTTAGGTGAATAAAACCCTAGGAGTTAGTAAGTAGGCTTTAAGAATAAAATGTGGAGAAAAATGACACAAAAGGAGTTGTGGTCTAGTGGCAAATGGCGCCACATGGGAGACAAGAAAGTAAAGCCATAGAGGAAGCAAGGGTCCAAGGTTCAAGTCTTGGCGCTTGCAATTCATTTTGATTTTCTTTTTAAATGAACTTAGACTTTGGCCCATAGACTTATATTTAGTTGCGCATGTTTTAAGTCACAAAAAGGAGCTTCTGTTGTGGTGGCATGTAGCGTCTGGAACATAGGAGAGGGCAAGGGTTTGAATCCCATTGCAAGCAAAAAGGGATATTTATTTTGCGAAGTTGGGGCGACAGGTGGTTGTGTTGGACTTAAACTCTGTTGTAAGAGGGATCCCATGTCGGGAAGCTAGCATGAGAGTGGGCAATAAGCTGGGTTTAAATAGAGCAATCTAGGAGGAGAGTAAGCATACCTTGGTTGGCGTTTGGGCATAGGAGTGTTCGGAGCGCGGATTAGCTTCAGATTCCTATCAGGTGTGTATTTCGCACTACTCTAGTTGTAAACGGAAAATGCCGAAATACCGGTCATACGACGATGGTAGCCACATAAGCGTGCGAGCGCACGTGTGGGAGCTTCAACGCGATAGCTGAGGCCATAATAAGTGTTCTTGTGGGTTTAGGCTATTTGGGCTACGACAGGCCGAAATGGGCCATGTAGGGCTAATGGGCCTGTGGGCCCAATCGGATAAGTTCTATGATTGTGTAGTAAATATTAGACTGGACTATGTGAATCTCATATCTGTGGCTAGATTTGGGCTAAATGGGCCACACGAGCGTGTGGGCCCATTTGGGCCGAGGATGGGCCTTAGGCCCATTCGCATCATTATCTCTGTTTAGAATACTTGAGTCGCTCGAGGCGACTGTAGACTTTCTAAGGGGTTGACAAAATTGCTGAAATACCCTTGGTTTACAAAATAAGTGAAATACCATTGGTTTGTAAAATTACCCCCAGTTTAGGAAATTACTGAAATACCCCAGTTTGTAAAATTATCGAAATACCCTTGGTTGAAAAAATTACTGAAATACCCACGGTTTGCAAAATTACCGAAATACCCCTGGTTTGCAAAATTACTGAAGTACCCCCAGATTTCAAAATTATCAAAATACCCCTGGTTTGCAAAATTACTAAAATACCCCTAATTTGTAAAAACACTAAAATACCCTCAGTTTGTAAAATTATTGAAATACCCCAATTTGTGAAATTAT
The DNA here is from genome assembly GCA_025503065.1 of Gossypium bickii. Lineage (NCBI taxonomy): Eukaryota > Viridiplantae > Streptophyta > Magnoliopsida > Malvales > Malvaceae > Gossypium > Gossypium bickii. Next base: position 62,508,123 of record CP106709.1, read on the forward strand.
CGAAATACCCCCAGATTGTAAAATTATCGAAATACCCTTGATTTGTAAAATTACTGAAATACCCTCGATTTGTAAAATTACTGAAATACCCCTGTACCCGAATTACTGAACTACCCCTGTAGGATAGAATTACCGAAATTCCCCTGAACGGTAGGATTACCGAAATACCCTTATAGGGTAAAATGACTATTTTGCGCCTAAGGGTAAATGACTGATTTTGTGCCATGACTTGACTGTGATCATATGACTGCGTTTTAACTGACTTGACTGTGATCGAATGATTGTGTTTTAACTGACTTGACTGTGGTCGTGTGACTGATATGCTTGTAATATATGTTAAATGACTGTTACTGAGTATGGTCATTCTGCATACACCTGTGATGATTGAGCATGACATACATGACATATTGCATGGGGTTGGGACAAAGTTACGGAGGAAGTGTACGGCCCATTGCTGTTCTGTACAAGGCTTTTAGCCTTTCTGCGATATTTATGGCTTTTAGTCGTTCTGTTAACCGACAGCAATGCTGCGATATTTATGGATTTTAGCCGTTTGTTAACTGGCAGCGATGCTGCGTATTTATGGCTTTTAACCGTTCTGTCTACGGCGCCGAGCCGTTCTGTTGACTTAGTGCCACAACCGGTGCTAAGCTTGGTGTGTTGGCTGGGTGGGTCGATTTTATCACCACATGGTGAATTGGTTGGATTGGGCTGGATTTTTGCATGCGCATATCTACATCGATCATCGATTCGTAATGGGCTTAGGTCCACCTAGTTCTGTTATGGGCTAAGACCCACCTGATACTGTGTCTGTCATGGGCTTAGGCCCAATCTGTTTCTGCATACCTTATATCTGATTGTTTTATTATAAGAGATTACACACTGAGTTTTCGTAAACTCACCCTTTTGTCTAACTGTACAGGTAACCCCTAGACTTAGTGGATTTGGAGTTGCGAGGGACTCGGAGGTGGCCACAATACTGCTCCTGTTTTCACTTGGCTTTTTAGTAGTTTCTGTCTGGATTTTTTTATATTTGTAATAAGGCCTCTCCAATTTTATAGTTTTCAATTTAAGGTTTTAATCATTATGATTTATACATGTTAGAAGTAGAACATGGTTTTCCCAAAACGATAACTGTTTTCAAAACACTATGTTTCCGCAATGATTTTTAAGCTTCCGCAAACAAACAAGGTTTTAAAAGTAATGACGTTTTAAATTGATTAACAAAATACTGGTTTAACATGAGTTCTACGAAGAGGATTCAACCTCCTAATGAGTTTTTTTCAACAAGGGAAAAAAAAAGGTTTCCAAAGAGCACTCTAATGTAACACTGCCAGATTCGGCTATAACTTCTAGGCCGAGTTTGGGGTGTTACATAATTCATCTAATCATCACGATCAAAATTTATTGAGGTTTTTTTACATCAAATTGTGAATTATAATTTTGCAAATAATTGTTTAAGCTTATATAGTCCCTGTGGATACAATAACTCATTTTTACTTTCTTATTACTTGCATGACTACATACACTTATATAAACATGTTACAATTTGTTACAACATTCAGTACTCACCAAAAGGCTTTCCTTCCAGAGATTTACCACCAAGGCATCCTTTTAGAAGTTCGCCACATAGACTTTCCTCTCTTTTTGTTCAGGGTCCACCACAGAGGCCATTCTTTAGGCTGTGCGACAAAGGCGTTCTTTTTAGAGTTAGCCACTAAGGCTTCCATTATGGAGATAGCCATGAAGGCTCTATTCATTTACACCATGAAAGTGTTCTTTCCTAGTGTTTAATGCGATAGGGATTTGCCTAAACTCACATTTCATGAGCTTTGGCCCTCATCGTTCTACGACACATAAAGAAGCACATTTGTTAATAACCTCCCTTTAGTTTTCCCATATGATGGCATAGTGTAACAACCCGATTTAGGGCCTAGTCGGAATAGTGGTGCGAGACCAAAAAACTGAAGTAGAAATATGTGTTTTATGATTTTTGTGAGACTTATGAGGTGGTTGCATAATTGAGTGAAAATTTCATGAAGAAATTTTACTAATTAATGAATAAATTGTCCATTAGAACTAAACTACAACGATGAGAAAATATGAGTTTCTAGAAGATTTGAGTATGAAATAGAATCATAAAAATTATTAGAAGTCCTTAATTAGCAATTAGACTATTAAATGTTAAGATGGACAAAAATGGACATGAGAAAGAAAAATCCTAAGGAAGGGGCCTTAAGGGCATTTTGGTCATTTAGTTAATAAATGATTAAAAAGGGAAAAAGAAGTCAAAAATCATGTCCATCTTCTTCCCTAAGTGCCAAAATTTGGAGAGAAGCTATAGCTAGGGTTTTTCTCATTTTCAAGCTCAAAGTAAGTGCATCCTAGTCCCGTTTTTAATATTCTTCGTATTTTTGAAATCCTCGTAACTTGAATTAGCTATTTCTAGCTATATTTTGAGCTAGGATTCATGTTTAAAAATTTACCCATGTATGACATGCATGTATTTTGATGTTTTATAGAGGATTATGAATGCTTGATGTAGTTTGAACATCTTTTTCTAAGAGAATTTCATGAAAAATGCATGCAAGGACTAAATTGTAAAAGTTATGAAATTGGTCATACATGAGTGAAATAGTGAGAATTGAATATTTCTATAGTTAAGGATATGATTCAGCTAGGCTTGAAATGTAAGAAAGTTGAATGAAAATCATTTTACGAGCCTAGGGGCAAAAGTGTAATTATGAGAAAGATTAGGGGCAAAATAGTTATTTTGCCAAAGTATGAGTTATGAGTCAATTTAGTCAATGTGAGTTTTAAACAAGTTAAATTGTTATTATAGATCAAGAAATATGAAGCCTGGATCAAAACCGAGGTAAGAACAAAGTCGAGGACTAAATTGCATATTTACATAGAACAAAGTCGAGGACTAAATTGCATATTTACATACATTTTGAATACCGAGGTAAGTTTGTATGAATTTAAGGCTACATATGTTTTTATGTTTAAAATTACTTATTATGATGTATAATGTACATTACTTCCTTGAAGTTGATTATCAATGTCTAATAAGGAAATCAATGAGAACATGTAAGTAAAAATCCCTGTTGAAGATTCGGAATAACGAGGATACCTATGTCACAACAAGAGACAAGGAAATCCTGTGTAAGACCATGTCTGGGACATGGCATCGGCACCTAAGGAATGTAGGTCCCATATAAGGCCATGTCTAAAACATGGCATCAACATTGAATAAGGAAGGTCTCGTGTAAGACATTGTCTGAGACATGGCATCGACACCATACAAGGAAGGTCCCGTGTAAGACCATGTCTGGGACATGGCTTCGGTACCAAAAAAAGATCTCATGTAAGACCATGTCTAGGACATGGCATCGACATCAAGTTAAGGGATCCCATGTAAGTACATATTTGGGATATGGCATTGGCATCATGAGGCGATCCCATGTAAGACCATGTCTAGGACATGGCATTGGCATCAAGACCCATGTGTGATGAGATTGAGTAACCTCAGTTATTTCGGGTAATTCATCGGGTGAAAGAGCCAAGTATGAAAGAGGTAACAAGAAAGCTAAGCAAGTAAAGATAGTAATAAGCTAAGTTGTTCAAAGTTGATAAAGAGTTTTATTCAAGTTAAGGAAGACGAAGATTGAGTTTATGTTTGTATTAGCAAAATATACTAATTTATGTGATTAAGTGATACAGGTACCATGAGTACATTACAAGTATGTATTTATTATGTATCATGTGAATTAGTAAGAATAAGTATGAGTAAGTAAGCCCAAGCACTTGAGACTCATGTTGTATTTTTCTCTTGATGGATGAGTTATATTAAGCAAATATAATTGCTATATGAATTTCATGCAAACTTACTAAGCTATATGCTTACTTCTTTCATTTCCTTCTTCCTTGTAGTTTTGCCAATCTACTTCGGGGATCTTTAACGTCGGAGCTCGGATCATACTATCAATCATTATTTTGGGTATTGTCAAGTTGTTTTATTTTAAGTATGGCATGTATAGGAATTATGTCATTTTGAGCTATAGCATATTGGGAGCTAAAGTGTTGGCTATTAAGGTTATTCCTCTTTTGCATATGGCCAAATAGATTGGCCAAATGTTATTAATCTGTATATATTACTGATGATAAGTTATATGAGTTCTACAAGTGAGGTGTTAAGGGTCATTTACAGTGCATTAAGGCCATATTATGTATTGCTTGAGTTGGCATAATTGAGTTTATGTTTCAGAGTGGCAGTTGAATTGGAAAATAGCCTCTAAGTGTCCACACGGGTAGACACACGGGCATGTGTCTAGGCCGTGTGTGACACACGGTCAACCTCTATGGGTGTGTTGATAGGTCGTGTGTCCCCTGCATTTAATTGCGAGAATTCAATTAGTCACATGGGCCAGCACACGGGCGTGTGCTTAGGCCGTGTGCTCCTTAAGGGGTTGCTGACGTCATAAACAAAATACCCCTAGTTTTCACACACGGGTGAGGACACATGCGTGTCTAGGCCGTGTGAAGGACACGGGCCATTAACTTGGGCGTGTGTCCGGCCGTGTGAAAACCCCTATAGGTTCAAAATAAAAAAGTAAATCCTACACGGACTAGGGACGCAGGTATGTGCGACCACACGGCCTACCCACACGGGCGTGTCCCAAGTCACACGGGCTTGTAACCCCTGTTTAGGTAAAAATTTTCAAAGAGTGTAAAAGTTTTCGGTTGAATCTCGAAACCTTCCGGGTGTATGTTTAAGGCCTTGTAAGCCTATGAGATGTATGTTATGACTAAGAAGAAAAACGTTTTTTGTTGGAACGAATTTTATAGCCTGTTATTACATGTTCAAGCAAGATTAAGCATGGTAATGCCTCGGATTTGGTCCTAGCGTCAGACGCGGGTAAGAGGTGCTACAGTTTAGTTGATTCTCAGACAAATGTAGAATCAATTTAAGTTTAACTATACATGCCATACATAAGGGTATTTGTATAATGATAGTGTGACGACTCCTAACAATTTGAATTGTGTTTTCATATAGTAAATGGATCCTGAAAGAGCTGTGGCGGATGATGTAGAAAGTAATTCACCGGCTCCCGCCAAAGGGACAGTGCTGAATAAAAATGAGAATAGACCCATGACAGTAAGTCAGAGGGGAGGAGAAGAGGCTAGGGAAGTCTTTCTCCACATAATGAATGCTTGGTATACGGAGTTTGTTCGCACGAACCCGAATGCACCACCCCCTCCACCCCCACCTATTCCTCAACCTACCCCTGTAGCCCTCAATTGGTAGAAGTGATAAGAAGAGAAAAGCCTCTAGTAGATAGAATTCAGAAGCAAGGAGCTGAGGAATTCCGGGATAGTAAAGATGATGATCCGGAAAGAGCTGAGTTCTGGCTCAAAAATACCATCAGGGTATTTGATGAATTATCGTGCACACCTGAGGAGTGCATGAAATGTGTAGTTTCTCTTCTGAGGGATTCTGTTTATCAGTGGTGGAACACCCTTGTCTCGGTTGTACCAAGAGAAAGGATCACGTGGGATTTTTCCAGGAAGAATTTAGGAAGAAGTACATAAGTCAAAGATTTATTGATCCGAAAAGAAAGGAATTCTTAGAATTGAAGCAAGGTAAAATGTCAGTAACAGAGTATGAGCGCGAGTTTGTAAGACTCAGTAAATACACTCGAGAGTGTGTATCCACTGAAGCCATCATGTGTAAGAGATTTGAGGACGGACCAAACGAAGACATTAAGTTGTTTGTTGCTGTCCTAGAGTTGAAAGAGTTTATTGTATTGGTGGATCGGGCTTGTAAAGCCGAAGAATTAGTAAAAGAGAAAAGAAAAGATGAGATGGAGTCTCGTGACTTGAGAAAGAGATAGTAGAGTAAGTCCTTCCAGTCCTCGTCCTAGAAGTCAAGAGATTTCTCCACCCGATCAGCTACTTCTGCCGGGTTTTAAGAAGAGGCAAGAGTAAACAGTATTCAGGGAATAAGGCTCAAACTACTTCAGTCGCTAGTGTCGAGAACGTTTGATCTAATAGACCGAAATGCCCCTAGTGAGGCAGACGACATCCTGGTGAATGCCTTTCACATGAGAATGCTTGTTTTAAGTTCAGTTCCTGAGATCACTTCATCAGAGAATGTTCGAAAATGGTTGAGAAAGACCAAGTTCAGAGTGTAAGAGCATGAAGCACTAATAGAGGAAGACAACAAAGGAACCTGGGAAGTGGGGCGAGTAGTAAGGGTACACCCCGAGAGCAGACTGCAAGATCTGAGGGTAGAGTGCCTGCAAGGACTTGCGCCATTCACACTCGCGAAGAGGCATCATCTCCTAATGTAATTACGGGTACATTTTCTCTTCATGATACTAAAGTTATTGCTTTAATAGATCCCGAATCTACCCACTCATACATATGCATGAAATTAGTATCTGGTATGAGTATGCCCGTAGAGTCCACAGAGTTTGTAATAAAGGTGTTTAATCCACTAGGCAAAAGTGTGTTAGTTGATAAAGTATACAAAGATTGTCCCTTGATGTTTGGAGGTCATTACTTAAAGGCCAACCTCATGTTATTACCATTTGATGAATTTGATATTATTCTTGGTATGGACTGGCTAACCACTCATGATGTGATAGTAAATTGTGGAAAGATATATATTGATTCGAGATGTGAAAATGGGGATACCCTTCATGTTGAATTAGATGAACAAGATAGGTCGCCGGTAGTGATCTCTCACAGGACGGCTCAGAGGTATATAAGAAAAGGGTATGAGCGTATCTTGCCTTTGTGATGAATGCCAAGGAAACCGAGTTAAAGATTGAGGCAGTGCCGATAGTATGTGAGTACTCAGATGTTTTTCCTGAGGAATTGCTAGGATTGCCTCTGGTTAGAGAGGTTGAGTTTGGCATCGAGTTAGCTCCCGGTACTGTATCGATATCAATTGCTCCTTATAGGATGGCTCCAACTGAGTTTAAAGAATTAAAGGCACAGTTGCAAGATTTAAAGGACAAAGGTTTTGCTAGACCGAGTTGTTCTCCATGGGGTGCTCCAGTGCTATTTGTGAAAAAGAATGATGGCTCTATGAGATTATGCATAGACTACTGGCAGCTTAATAAGGTAACAGTGAAGAATAAGCATATACCTGTTGTAACACCCCAAACCCGGCCCATTTACTCCGGCCGAATTTGAATGTCACCGCGGAATACTTTCAAAAACATTCTTACTTAACAGTAAAAACCGATGAAAATTTTGTTCCTTTAATAAAACATTTTCGTGACTTGTAATGTTTTAAGTGAAAATCGAAGTTTATTATAAAAATATCGGATTCGAGCTTTGCTCGAGGACATAAAACCGTTTGCAATCAACCTTTCATATTAGGGCATAACAATAACGATACTTAATAAATGGACTGAAATATTTTAGTGGGCCTTATTACAATACAAACTTAATCAAAATACGGATAATGTAAATATTTAAATCATTAAACAAGAGATTCCTTTGCATGAAAATCCACTTTGGCATGGCCACCCTTGTATCCTCTCCGACCCGGTCCAAGCTTTTACGCACACGAAAGGTTTAATAAATATAGAGTGAGTCACCAAGACTCAATTGCATAGTTAAAACACATGTCCTCACATATGGGCTTGGCCCATATCCGCACAATCCAAATGTATATATATAACATACAATTGTAAACATGCCATCATGAATACACAATATTATAAATATGATTACAAATATACAATTACGAAGTCCAATCCACAAAGTGATCCACATATCTTTCTTTTTGCACATTATTTCTTAAGGTCGTGGCTAAGCCACCGATCCCATAGAAATCTCACATATCAATAGGTTCACTAATCAATAATCACGAATGTAGCACGAGGCTAGCATTAGAACACTCACATAGTGTACACCTTTTCTCCAATAGTCACATCACAAGTCTCATGCGTACGTATATGTACCATAACAACATTTCGTGCGAAACAAATATGTATATTTTATCCATCATGGTCACATGTTATTCAGAACAATATGTCATCACTTTATTTTACAAAAATCAACAATCACTTTTTCTCGCAAATCACTGACAGGTTTATATCGTAATCACTAACTTGATTATTTGATCACTTACCTTAGTATCCATACTATTTGCTTTTATTTCGGCTAACATGCACAACTCATACATTTACATAAAACAATACTTACAATACATATATTAAGCAAATGAACAAAGGCGATAACTACGCTTTTTGATTAAAGCGATATTCGATTTATCGACTTTAACATCAACTAAAGTCCCGAAAGCTTCATTGCTTCTATCGATTAGTCCCTAGAACACATAACCGAAATCGGTCACACTTAATATCAATAACATGGCCTTAGGTCGAATATACACCCTTACCTTGAGCACTTAAATTCCCGAAAGACTCTTTTGTGCTTCTTAACACTAATTTCACACCAACAGAGCACATCATTTAGCCTTAAGCACATTCGCCACCCCTAGAACCAAGGTCAACATTGTTTATCATAAAAACTCAAATTATAGCCTTTAGCCCAAAATAATACTTCCTTACCTTGCTGTATCAAATCCCGAGAGAACCCTTACTCCTTTACGGCTATCTCCTCATACTACACAAAAACGAAATATAAAAACAAGGCCTTAATAAGATTCGCCAATCCCAAATACCAAGGCCAAATCTCGATTTTTGGCGTACTAAAGAATAAGATAAGAACCAGAACCAATCACTTAGAGAAATACTTACCAAAACAATCGAAGAGGTCACAAATACGTAGTCGACACACCTTCAAAACCGTTTGAAAAGTTAGCATCCAAAAGTCTCTTTGATCCCTGAGAGATTCGGCAATGGTGTTTAAAGGTGGAGGGCTTCGGTTAACTCAAAACCGGCCATGCAAACATGTAGGAAGGAAGAAGGCAAGGCAAAGAAATTCGGCACTCCTCCAAGCATTCATCAAAAACTGATTGTGAAAGCTTGCTCCCTCTCCTTCTCTCTCTCTCTCTTGGTCAAGAACAAAAAGAAAGAAGAGAAAAACAAAAGAAATCAATGGCCACCTCCCTTATTACTCAAAAACCGACCATGCTAGACCCTCAAGCCAGCTCCCATCGGTCAACCACGAAAATGGGGAAAAGGAAAAGCAAAAAGAAGCATTCGGCTATGCTTCTTTGCAACATAAAACCAAGGCCGGCCATTCTTTTGAAATTCCAATGCCGCACATGCCTTTCTTTTTGCTAAATTCAATATTGTTTATTCTTCTCCCATTACCTCACATACTAACAAAACTATTTCCCATCACTAACTAAAATATAACCCATACTACAACATTTCCCATACATCATAAAAATAAGAAAATTCTTTATTTAATAGCATGCTCAACACCATTGATAAACTAAAATAATAATACTAATAATTTCCCATACCTCATCATAATAAAATAAGTAACAATAAAATAAAGAATAAGGCTCCATGTTCTTTAAAAAAATAAAACAACAAAGCGTTGCATGCGTGTGCGGCATGCTTGCTGCAGGCATTTAATGCCCATGCAGCTCTTTCACGTTATCAAAAAGGAAAACCATGCCTGCTGCCCCCAGGCTCGAACCCGAGACCTGGAGAAAACTTCTCCAAGCTTCAGCCATTTTGCTACTGAGTCTTTCTTGCCAATACTGCTTCAAAAATTATTTTAAACCATTCTTCGCTAATTCTCCTTTACTCTAGCGCCAAGCAAAAATTAAAGTTTCCGCGCGCCCCTAATGGGACTCGAACGCGAGTTCCCCTATCCGTGGATCTCAAGCAAGGTCTTTAACCACTCGGCTACTGTGAATTTTTATGCTAACAACTGCATCAGAAATCCTTTTAACCCTTACTTGCATGTGCCCCTTGCCTGACGCAAAAACAAGATAAAACGCAGCCTTCAGGACTCGAACTCGGGACCTTTCGGCCGCAACATCACCTCACTCTCTTAGCCACTCTGCCACCTGGACTTTCATGTCCATTTGTGCTTCAAAAATTCTTTTAAAACCTCCTTTAAAGCAACGCCATTTTCCAAAAACAAAACGCTTATGCCGCGCCCAGTGTTGCTCGATCCCCTGACCTGCTTAGCGCCCAAGCCAAACTTTAAGTGGCACACAACGACCACTTTACTAGGGCATCTTATGTGCCACAAACTTACAAAATTTATACTTAAGGCCTTCCTTGCCCAAATTTCCCTTTTAGCCCAAAAATTTTCAAAATTTCCAAAATGCTCCCATTTTATCCTCGGGCTTTAGGAACTCTAATAACACATTAAAATCACTCTTGAGCCCACTAACACTCGAGTTATTTTCCAAACTCGCAACCCCTATTTCGGGATATTACAATTCTACCCCTCTTAAAAATAATTTCGTCCTCGAAATTACTTATGAACAAACATCCGCACATTTCCATTCACCATATATCAATCATATACTCAATTATACACATATGCAAACACATTTCAACCTCTTTCACATTTAGCATTTTCACTTATGGCCACTTTTTCATAAGCACATTCAAGCGTAAATTCCATTACGGATGTCATACACATCAATGGTAAGATCAATGGCACATATTAACATTCTATTCGAAGCTTGAACTATACCACATCTTACTTAGTTCAAATGGGAATATACCAACTTTCCTTATTCCTTGCAAGTACGAAAGACTTGCACTTATCCGAGCATTTAGCTTATGGTAATAAACATGTTCCATCTTGTAAGTGATTCATGAAATCTCTATTATAACACATCACCGGCATTAAGCCTGCTAGGCATCAAAGCTGAAATATACACCAGCACAAGGGCTGCTAGGGTGAAAGCTCGAAATAATACACCGCACAAGGCTGCTGTAGCATCAAAGCTCGAAATATAATACACCGCACAAGGCACGCTAGGCTGAAAGCCCGAAATACAATACACCTAAGGCAAGGCCTCAGGCTGCTAGGCTGAAAGCCCAAAATACAATGCACCGGCACAAGGCACCGCTAGGGTGAAAGCCAGAAATACGAGATTATCATCATCCAATCACATTACAAGCGGACCAAAATTATAAACCATAAATAATTCACATCACTTGTATTTATCACCTCAATAATACTTCATGATAGAAAATCTATCCACAGTCGGCTTTCACTATATTTATAACCAGAATTCCAACATGTACACAAGGTTATAACTAACCTTAACAATATTCAATTGCTTATAGACTTATACTTTAAAACATTTTCAAAATTTTGGTTCCGACATTTTGCCGACATGATATTTTTCCTGCTTGAGCACACGAACGATCCCGTTTTATCATAGTTGGTTTAGTCACACTAGCAAAACTTTCAAGCCTCGGTCTTTTCTGAAGACCCTCAGATAATTTAGACAATTCAAAATTTCTTCTATCACAGTTCATATCCTTATCTCGGTTTTATCTCATCGGGTTCTTAATCTCTTCACTATCTTAACCTTTTTAACTAACATAGCAAATTTCCATTCTGTTGAGAAACTATCAACGGTCTCTCAGCCGTCTCTTAATCCATCCTTAAACCAGACACACTGTTCATGTTTTGTAGCCACTACTCCTTGAGCATATTGGCTTAACTTTAGGAATTAGCCTCGTATTTCGCTATGGACTTGTTCCATTGAACTAGTCCCAAAAACACACGCCTCTGAGCATCAGTGTAATAGGTACTGACATACTTATTCTGGGATGTCATCTTGACATACTCCCGAGTGGGGTCCTCCGCTGTTACACTAACTCGAACCGTGAGCCACCATTAATATGCCTCGTCGCGAAGTAGCATCACTATTTCTTTCACTTTTTCCTCAGGGCTCAAAACGAGCTCATCCATAACTCACTTGGTTATTTCCAACCATTATTCGACCGTACTGAGTGCCACGCCTGATATATCACAGAACAAATCCGCTCCATTGGTTCAAAGTTGCTCGGGAACAATTTCCGAGTTCTCATATTTCCTCCCTCTCCAACCACCATCTCTAAAACTTACAACGAGATACAGCATTATTTCTTGTTTGATCTTGCTACTCATTATCAAAGGCTGGTGGTGGAGGTGATACCTTATTATCAACCCATGACTCGATCTAACGAGTCCCGGTACGGCCATTTTGCCTCGATCATGTCCTCTAGGACTTATCTCTTATCGCACAATCCAACTTAAAAGTTTTATGCATTAGAAATTTGTTCCACTGATTATTCGCGAACAATTTTATGGAATAAAGTATTTAGAAGTGGTTCTTTCGATCACACATAGGTTCGGTTCAAGTTCGCTACTTCTTATTCAGAGAGTCACACACACATTCATAAGCAAGACACATTCATTCACTACACCTCTAGGGTCATTTCAGTCCTTAAGTCTTATGCGCTTGTTTTCGAATAGACTAGTCTTAGGGTTCGATAGCCCAAATTTTCTGATCTACGAGCTCAATTATGTCCATACAGTTCACATATTCAATATACCTCAATAGTCAGAGGTACTTACCAGGTGGACTTCGGGTCGGAAGTACAGGTGCCATGCCAGAACAAGCCCAAAATAAAAGTTCACATTTTGAAAAGCCCACTTTCGAAAACTATTTTCGGGCCCAAAACCTCAAAGTCGAGTTTTGAACCTGGCTCTGATACCAAAATGTAACACCCTAAACTCGGCCCATTTACTCTGGCCGAATTTGAATGTCACCGCGGAATACTTTCAAAAACATTCTTACTTAACAATAAAAACAGATGAAAATTTTGTTCCTTTAATAAAACATATTCGTGACTTGTAATGTTTTAAGTGAAAATCTAAGTTTATTATAAAAATATCGGATTCGAGCTTTGCTCGAGGACATAAAACCGTTTGCAATCAACCTTTCATATTAGGGCATAACAATAACGATACTTAATAAATGGACTGAAATACTTTAGTGGGCCTTATTACAATACAAACTTAATCAAAATACGGATAATGTAAATATTTAAATCATTAAACAAGAGATTCCTTTGCATGAAAATCCACTTTGGCATGGCCACCCTTGTATCCTCTCCGACCCGGTCCAAGCTTTACGCGCCACCTGAAAGGTTTAATAAATATAGAGTGAGTCACCAAGACTCAGTGCATAGTTAAAACACATGTCCTCACATATGGGCTTGGCCCATATCCGCACAATCCAAATGTATATATATAACATACAATTGTGAACATGCCATCATGAATACACAATATTATAAATATGATTACAAATATACAATTACAAAGTCCAATCCACAAAGTGATCCACATATCTTTCTTTTTGCACATTATTTCTTAAGGTCGTGGCTAAGCCACCGATCCCATAGAAATCTCACATATCAATAGGTTCACTAATCAATAATCACGAATGTAGCACGAGGCTAGCATTAGAACACTCACATAGTGTACACCTTTTCTCCAATAGTCACATCACAAGTCTCATGCGTACGTATATGTACCATAACAACATTTCGTGCGAAACAAATATGTATATTTTATCCATCATGGTCACATGTTATTCAGAACAATATGTCATCACTTTATTTTACAAACATCAAGAAACACTTTTTCTCGCAAATCACTGACAGGTTTATATCGTAATCACTAACTTGATTATTCGATCACTTACCTTAGTATCCATACTGTTTGCTTTTATTTCGGCTAACATGCACAACTCATACATTTACATAAAACAATACTTACAATACATATATTTAGCAAATGAACAGTGTGATAACTACGCACCTGATTAAAGCGATAGCCGATTTATCGACTTTAACATCAACTAAAGTCCCGAAAGCTTCTGTTACTTCTATCGATTAGTCCCTAGAACACATAACCGAAATCGGTCACACTTAATATCAATAACATGGCCTTAGGCCGAATACCACACCCTTACCTTGAGCACTTAAATTCCCGAAAGACTCCTTTGTGCTTCTTAACACTAATTTCACACCAACAGAGCATATCATTTAGCCTTAAGCACATTCGGCCACCCCTAGAACCAAGGTCAACATTGTTTATCATAAAAACTCAAATTATAGCCTTTAGCCCAAAATAATACTTCCTTACCTTGCTGTATCAAATCCCGAGAGAACCCTTACTCTTTTACGGCTATCTCCTTATACTACACAAAAACGAAATATAAAAACAAGGCCTTAATAAGATTCGGCCAATCCCAAATACCAAGGCTAAATACTGATTTCGGCGTACTAAAGAATAAGATAAGAACCCGAACCAATCACTTAGAGAAATACTTACCAAAACAATCGAAGAGGTCACAAATACGTAGTCGACACACCTTCAAAACCGTTTGAAAAGTTAGCATCCAAAAGTCTCTTTGATCCCTGAGAGATTCAGCAATGGTGTTTAAAGGTGGAGGGCTTCGGTTAACTCAAAACTGGCCATGCAAACATGTAGGAAGGAAGAAGGCAAGGCAAAGAAATTCGGCACTCCTCCAAGCATTCATCAAAAACTGATTGTGAAAGCTTGCTCCCTCTCCTTCTCTCTCTCTCTCTTGGTCAAGAACAAAAAGAAAGAAGAGAAAAACAAAAGAAATCAATGGCCACCTCCCTTATTACTCAAAAACCGACCATGCTAGACCCTCAAGCCAGCTCCCATCGGTCAACCACGAAAATGGGGAAAAGGAAAAGCAAAAAGAAGCATTCGGCTATGCTTCTTTGCAACACAAAACCAAGGCCGGCCATTCTTTTGAAATTCCAATGCCGCACATGCCTTTCTTTTTGCTAAATTCAATATTGTTTATTCTTCTCCCATTACCTCACATACTAACAAAACTATTTCCCATCACTAACTAAAATATAACCCATACTACAACATTTCCCATACATCATAAAAATAAGAAAATTCTTTATTTAATAGCATGCTCAACACCATTGATAAACTAAAATAATAATACTAATAATTTCCCATACCTCATCATAATAAAATAAGTAACAATAAAATAAAGAATAAGGCTCCATGTTCTTTAAAAAAAAAAAACAACAAGCAGCTGCATGCGTGCATGCTTGCTGCAGGCATTTAATGCCCATGCAGCTCTTTCACGTTATCAAAAAGGAAAACCATGCCTGCTGCCCCAAGGTCTCGAACCCGAGACCTGGAGAAAACTTCTCCAAGCTTCAGCCATTTTGCTACTGAGTCTTTCTTGCCAATACTGCTTCGAAAATTATTTTAAACCATTCTTCGCTAATTCTCCTTTACTCTAGCGCCAAGCAAAAATTAAAGTTTCCGCGCGCCCCTAATGGGACTCGAACGCGAGTTCCCCTATCCGCGGATCTCAAGCAAGGTCTTTAACCACTCGGCTACTGTGAATTTTTATGCTAACAACTGCATCAGAAATCCTTTTAACCCTTACTTGCATGCGCCCCTTGCCTGACGCAAAAACAAGATAAAACGCAGCCTTCGAACTCGAACTCGGGACCTTTCGCCGCAACATCACCTCACGCTCTTAGCCACTCGCCACTGGACTCTCATGTCCATTTGTGCTTCAAAATTCTTTTAAAACCTCCTTTAAAGCAACGCCATTTTCCAAAAACAAAACGCTTATGCCGCGCCCAGTGTTGCTCGATCCCCTGACCTGCTTAGTGCCCAAGCCAAACTTTAAGTGGCACACAACGACCACTTTACTAGGGCATCTTATGTGCCACAAACTTACAAAATTTATACTTAAGGCCTTCCTTGCCCAAATTTCCCTTTTAGCCCAAAAATTTTCAAAATTTCCAAAATGCTCCCATTTTATCCTCGGGCTTTAGGAACTCTAATAACACATTAAAATCACTCTTGAGCCCACTAACACTCGAGTTATTTTCCAAACTCGCAACCCCTGTTTCGGGATATTACACCTGTGATGAAAGTGAGCATGCTGAGCGCTTAAGGACAGTTTTACAGATTTTGCAAGAAAATCAGTTGTATGCCAAATTTAGCAAAAGTGAGTTTTGGCTTAAAGAAATTGGATTTCTGGGACATATTGTCTCAGGAGATGGAGTTCGAGTCGATCCAAGTAAGATTTCAGCTATCGTAGATTGGAAACCACCAAAAAATGTAACTAAGGCTAGAAGTTTTCTAGGCTTAGCTGGCTATTACAGACGGTTCGTCAAAGGGTTTTCCATTATAGTGACTCCAATGACGAAATTTTTACAGAAGAATGTAAAGTTTGAATGGACAGAAAAGTCTCAAGAAAGTTTTGAGAAATTGAAGGCAATGTTGACAGAGGCTCAAGTTCTAGTACAACCCGAATCGGGGAAAGAATTCGTGATCTATAGTGATGCATCCTTAAATAGATTGGGTTGTGTACTTATGCAAGAAGGCAAGGTGATAGCATATTCCTCCAGACAACTAAAGCCACGTGAGAAGAATTACTCGACGCAGGATTTAGAGTTGGTCGATATTGTTTTTACATTGAATATATGGAGACACCATTTTTATGGTGAAAGATGTCAGATTTTCACAGATTACAAAAGTTTAAGGTACTTAATGACTCAAAAGGAACTGAATTTAAGGTAGGGAAGATTGCTAGAGTTGATAAAGGACTATGATTTGGTCATCGATTACCATCCAGGAAAGGCGAATGTAGTCTCCGATGCTTTGAGTAGAAAGTCCCTATTTGCATTGAGGGCATTGAATATGCAGATGACCTTGTCCGACGATGGTTCTATTCTGGCTGAGTTGAGGGCTAAACCGATGTTCCTCCAGGAGATCTTTGAGGCTCAGAAAGATGACAGTGAATTACAAGCCAAAAGAGCTCAGTGCGAGTTGGGTGTTGAGTCCGACTTTCGGATCAATTAGACAGATGTTTAATGTTCAGAGATAGAGTTTGTGGATCGAGGGATGATAAGCTCATTGCACGAGGCACATAGCGGGTGTTTATCTGTACATCCGGGTAGCACCAAGATGTATAATGATCTAAGGAAATGGTATTGGTAGCCGAGTATGAAGAAAGATATTTCTGAGTTCGTTTCAAGATGCTTGATTTGTCAACAAGTAAAGGCCGGACACCAAGTACCTTCGGGTTTGCTTCAACCTATTATGGTACCCGAGTGGAAATGGGGTTGTGTTACCATGGACTTTGTAACGGGTTTGCCATTGACATCGAGCATGAAAGATATA
Source organism: Gossypium bickii (assembly GCA_025503065.1). Classification (NCBI taxonomy): domain Eukaryota; kingdom Viridiplantae; phylum Streptophyta; class Magnoliopsida; order Malvales; family Malvaceae; genus Gossypium; species Gossypium bickii. The sequence goes on from CP106709.1 coordinate 62,525,289, forward strand.
CGTGTACCTATACGTGTATATCGAGCATGAAAGCCATTGTAGTCGATAGACTTACGAAGTCAGCCCACTTCATACCTATACGTGTCGACTACTCACTTGACAAGTTGGCAAACTTGTATATCTCAGAGATTGTGAGACTTCATGGAGTATCATTATCCGTTATATATGATAAAGATCTAAGATTTACGTCCATATTTTGGAAGAAGTTGCAAAACGCCTTGGGAACAAAGTTGAGTTTTAGTACGACTTTTCACCCCCAAACCGACGAACAATCGAAGAGGGTAATACAAGTACTTGAAGATATGCTACGGTGTTGTATTCTTGAGTTTCAGGGCAGCTGGGAGAAATACATACTCTTGGTGGAATTCGCCTACAATAACAGTTTTCAATCAAGTTTGAAAATGGTGCCTTATGAGGCTTTGTATAGGCGTAAGTACTGAACGCCTTTATATTGGACTGAACTTAAGGAAAACCAGATCCACGGGGTTTACTTGGTTAGAGAAACTGAAGAGAAGGTAAAGGTGATTCGAGATTATTTACAGGCTACTTCTGAAAGATAAAAATCTTACTCGGATTTGAGAAGGAAAGAGATTGAGTATCAAGTCGGTGATAGAGTATTCTTGAAAGTGTCACCATAGAAGAAAATACTTAGATTTGGCTGGAAGGGAAAATTAAGTCCACATTTTATTGGACCCTATGAGATTACCGAGAGGATTGGGCCGGTAGCCTATCGGTTGGCTTTGCCACCTGAATTAGAGAAGATTCATGATGTATTTTATGTGTCCATGTTGCGACGCTACCGATCAGACCCCTCGCATGTGATTGCACCGACAGAGGTTGACATACAACTCGACATGACTTATGGTGAAGAACCGGTTAAGATTCTAGCCCGGGAAGTCAAGCAATTAAAAAATAAAAGTATAGCTCTCATGAAAGTCTTATGGCAGAGACATGGGGTAGAATAGGCTACGTGGGAACCTGAGGAAGCTATGAGGAATTAATACCCAAACCTTTTTACCGGTAAGATTTTTCGGGATGAAAATCGCTAAGGGGGGAGAATTGTAACAACCTGATTTAAGGCCTAGTTGGACTAGTGGTGCGAGACCACAAAACTGAAGTAGAAATATGTGTTTTATGATTTTTATGAGGCTTATGAGGTGGTTGCATAATTGAGTGAACATTTCATGAAGAAATTTTACTAATTAGTGAACAAATTGTCCATTATGACTAAATTGTAAAGATGAGAAAATATGAGTTTCTAGAAGATTTGAGTATGAAATAGAATCATAAAAATTATTAGAAGTCCTTAATTAACAATTAGATCATTAATTGTTAAGATGGACAAAAATGGATATGGGAAGGAAAAATCCTAAAGAAAGGGCCTTAAGGGCATTGTGGTCATTTAGTTAACAAATGATTAAAAAGGAAAAAAGAATTAAAAAATCATGTCCATCGAAATTTGGAGAGAAGCCATAGCTAGGGTTTTTCTCATTTTCAAGCTCAAAGTAAGTGCATCCTAGTCCCGTTTTTAATATTCTTCGTATTTTTGAAATCCTCGTAACTTGAATTAGCTATTTCTAGCTATATTTTGAGCTAGGATTCATGTTTAAAAATTTACCCTTGTATGACATGCATGTATTTTGATGTTTTATGGAGGATTATGAATGCTTGATGTAGTATGAACATCTTTTTCTAAGAGAATTTCATGAAAAAATGCATGTAAGGACTAAATTGTAAAAGTTATGAAATTGGTCATACATGAGTGAAATAGTGAGAATTGAATATTTCTATAGTTGAGGATATGATTTGGCTAGGCTTGAAATGTAAGAAAGTTGAATGAAAATCATTTTACGAGTCTAAAAGTGTAATTATGAGAAAGATTAGGGGTAAAATAGTAATTTTGCCAAAGTATGAGTTATGAGTCAATTTTGTCAATGTGAGTATTAAACAAGTTAAATTGTTATTATAGATCAAGAAATATGAAGCCCGGATCGAAACCGAGGCAAGAATAAAGTCGAGAACTAAATTGCACATCTACATACATTTTGAATACCGAGGTAAGTTTGTATGAATTTAAGGCTACATATGTTTTTATGTTTAAAATTACTTATTATGATGTATAATGTACATTACTTCCTTGAAGTTGATTATCAATGTCTAATAAAGAAATCAATGAGAACATGTAAGTAGAAATCTCGGTTGAAGATTCAGAATAACGAGGATACATATGTCACAACATGAGACAAGGAAATCCCGTGTAAGACCATGTCTGGGACATGGCGTCAGCACCGAACGTAGATCTTGTGTAAGACCATGTCTGGGACATGGCATCAGCATCGAACAAGGAAGGTATCATGTAAGACTATGTTTGGGACATGGCATCGACACCATACAAGGAAGGTCCCGTGAAAGACCATGTCTGGGACATGGCTTCAGCACCAAAGGAAGATCTTGTGTAAGACCATGTCTGGGACATGGCATCGACATCAGGTTTAGGGATCCCATGTAAGACCGTATCTGGGATATGGCATTGGCATCATGAGGCGATCCCATGTAAGACCATGTTTGGGACATGGCATTGGCATTAAGACCCATGTGTGATGAGATTGAGTAACCTCAGTTATTCCGGGTAATTCATCGGGCAAAAGAGCCAAGTATGAAAGAGGTAACAAGAAAGCTAAGCAAGTAAAGATAGTAATAAGCTAAGTTTTTCAAAGTTGATAAAGAGTTTTATTCAACTTAAGGAAGATGAAGATTGAGTTTATGTTTGTATTAGCAAAATATACTAATTTATGTGATTAAGTGATACAGGTACCATGAGTACATTACAAGTATGTAATTATTATGTACCATGTGATTAGTAAGAATAAGTATGAGTAAGTAAGCCCAAGCACTTGAGACTCATGTTGTATTTGTCTCTTGATGGATGAGTTATATTAAACAAATATAATTGCTATATGAATTTCATGCAAACTTACTAAGCTATATGCTTACCTCTTCCATTTCCTTCTTCCTTGTAGTTTTGCAAACCTAGTTCAGGGATCTTTGATGTTAGAGCTCGGATCACACTATCAATCATTATTTTGGGTATTGCCAAGTTGTTTTATTTTAAGTATGGCATGTATAGAATTATGTCATTTTGAGCTATAGCATATTAGGAGCCAAAGTGTTGGCTATTAAGGTTATTCCTCTTTTGTATATGTCCAAAGAGATTGGCCAAATGTTATTAATCTGTATATATTATTGATGATGAGTTATTTGAGTTCTACAAGTGACGTTTTAAGGGTCATTTATAGTGCATTAAGGCCATATTATGTATTGCTTGAGTTGGCATAATTGAGTTTATGTTTCAGAGTGGCAATTGACTTGGAAAATAGCCTCTAACTGTCCACACGGGTAGACACACAAACGTGTGTCTAGGCCGTGTGTGCATGGTCAACCTCTATGGGTGTGTTGATAGGTCGTGTGTCCCCTGCATTTAATTGCGAGAATTCAATTCGTCACAGGGCCAACACACAGACGTGTGCTTAAGCCTTGTGCTCCTTAAGAGGTTGCTGACGTCATAAACAGAATACCCCTAGTTTTCACACACGGGTGAGGACATGGGCGTGTCTAGGCCATGTGAAGGACACGGGCCATTGACACAGGCATGTGTCCGGCCTTGTGAAAACCCCTGTAGGTTCGAAATAAAAAAATAAATCCTACACGGGCTAGGGATGCGGGTATGTGCGACCACACAGCCTTCTCACACGGGCGTGTCCCAAGTCACTCGGGCGTGTGACCCTTGTTTAGGTAAAAATTTTCAAAAAGTGTAAAAGTTTTCGGTTGAATCCTAAAACCTTCCAGATGTATGTTTAAGGTCTCGTAGGACTATGAGATGTATGTTATGACTAAGAAGAAAAAGGTTTTTAGTTGAAGCGAAATTTTATAGCCCGTTATTACATGTTTAAGCAAGATTAAGCATGGTAATGCCTCGGATCCGGTCCCGGTGTCGCACGCGGGTAAGGGGTGTTACACATAGCTTAGGTATGGTATTACATGATATGGTCCTTTTCATTATGGTGCCATGGCCATGGACTTTCCCTTTCAAAGACTCGTGTTGAAAGTCCTAACGGACCCCTTTAGAAACTCCGGAGATAGACACAGATTGACCATTCATTGACTCATTATAAATTACTCACTCATGCTTCCAAACAGATATACTCACCATAATCATTCAGATTCATGCCCTATACTTAGACCATCAAATTTCATGCAATCCATACACACAAGTCCATAATTCATACATTCCTCATCAAAATCATCCTATCATACTTTTGCAACTTAAATATCTTGTTTTTATCTCTTGTTACCGAAGTTTCTAGAATGCATAACACATATGCAAGAGTTAGCTTAGGTAATTACTTGATTTCTAACTCCAAACTCCAGATTCAGACTTCGATCGAATGATAAGCAACAATTACTACCACAAAACATGGAAATTGATCAAGACCCACTCATACATTATTTCATATACTAAAATTCGCCCGAATAAAGCCTTATGCCCTTAATCTTACCCAGTTGGGTTAACCTTCTCTTTCACAACGTAGCATGGAAGATTATAAATCTTACCCTAACATGAAGCACTCATCAGTGGGGATCTAGATCTACAACTTAGCTTCTGTGAACAAAGGAATTGATCTAGGTTTCTTTAGATCCACACAAAGAAATACTCTTGAAGAAGGAAGAGGCAAAACTCTCCTTTCTCAATCCTGATTATCTAAATATATAACCCTTGTCCCTATGGAAACTTGACACGCGTCAAAATCCTATTCTATCTGCCATATGGGTGAATTATAGTTGTAAGGAAATCTATACAACAATCAATAGTTATAGGTAGAAATAGATATATCTGGGTCAAGTCCATCATTCGTTCCTGGCCATCTCATTAGAATATAACCAACACCTTAACTTGCCAAACTTAGCACACAATGCCTTTTGGCAGTATCCCGATTACTCAAAATTCCTCAAGTTTGTACTAAATTCCACTCCTAGATATGTTTCACTTTCTGAGACATTTTCACTCAATATCCCAGTGTTTCCAGTTTGCCTTATCTATCCTCCAAAGCATCGTTTGAGTGGATAGAACCATGATACAGTTTTCCTCCAACTTGTTCGCCTAACCAAGACTTCACCCAAGGGCGTACCTATAGACTTCAACCTCTTAGTTAATTCCAACACCTTACTTAAAACCTATTCTGAAATTCTTACTTTCTAAAACAAAACCCGAAGACAAGGGCTTCGCCGTGCAGAATGTAACAACTCTCCCCTACTTAAGAAATTTCGTCCCCAAAATTTTTCTAGCTCTAAAGATTACACTTGTATACCAGATTGCTGACTTTCCCACCAGGCGTGTACTATAAGTTGGGTGCTTTTGAATTTAAACCGTCATCACAAAGTTCCTAAACATTTCACTTACCTTTTTAGGATAGATGTCAAACATTCATTGGAGAATTTGAACCGCCCCTATTAAAAAGAAAACTCCCTGAGTAAGTTTTTTTTTTCTACTAAACATGTACTAAATCTCTTTATCAGTTACTTTACAAAATCATTTGAAACCCTAACCTTCCTCTGTTAGATCTTTCTGATATCTTTATTCCCCGATTTCAGTTTTTTTCGAAGGTAACTCTTTTCTTCTTTCATCCCTTTGACTTTTAAGCTAAATTATGAAAAGAACCACCATTATAGGGATGGACTATGACTAGGCTATTCTAAATGTTGTTCATAAAACTCCTCTGAATATAGAGACAGAGATATGCGACTGTTCCACTACTCAAGAGGAGATGAATCATTACCTAGGGGCTCAAGGCCTCTAGAACCCCAACTTTTCTTACCATTTCAACCTTCACGACCGGTGTCGTCCCAATAACAGTTCTCTAGGTTTCATTTTGGCACTCATCTTGTTAGAGGTTAGGTTTCATCTGCCCCTTCACCCATTCATTTGTACTGTAATAAATAGTTATGGGATTGCTCCAGGTCAATTGTTTGCCACATATTGGTAGACAATAGTAGCGTTTTTCATTGACTGTTGCATACATGATGAACACCCACTACTGGGGTCTTCCAAAGATTTTACTAGCTCAAAGTTCAGAGGACCGAAGCTTCTGTTGGCAATGTTTACTTTAGTGTAAGGTCAAACTATGTTCCTCTCATCAAAAATAGATTTCCAGCCTTTATTTAAGAAAGGATAACTACATTAGGGTGGTGGGAAAATTCAGTTCTGGTTTTAGTTTTCCACCAAATGGTCCCTTCCTCGAGAAAGCATCTACATTGCAAGCCAGCCTGAAGATGCTCATGTGACTGAAATGCAATACTAAAGGCTAAAAAGGGGTCATTTATTTAATTTGGTGGAGTTGGTCTCAATCAGGGATGTGTTCCAACATCGTTTAAAGAACCTAAGTCCCAATGGTTACAACCTAACCTTTTCCACCAGTCAGAGGATTGATTCTTCCCTGCCATCTACCTTTCAAGCTTGGCCATATAAATTGGATAGTGAATTGTCACATGTTCAATTGGGCCCATCAGATAGCTCCCTTCATACTTTTATCATATCTGTAAACTACACCCAATAAATTGGATAAATATGTCTTCAGGTCAAGCTAATTTTCCTATTACTGTTGCAGGGTCTTCATCGCGTACTCAACCTCAAAACATGGACATCTCTTTGATTCCTAAGGAAACTCATGGCCAATGGAGGGCCACTATTGTGCCACCACATAAATTTATAGCAAGGAAGAGGTCCAGGTCCGTCGAAGGCACTCAGGAACCTAGAAACAGTGTGTGCCCACCATTGGTTGGGCATTAAACAAGTAAGGAACCTGCTTTAGCCATTACTCACTCTCCTTTAATTCCAATTCCTCTTAGAATTCCTTAAGTGCCCGAGGGATCTGCCCCTCGAGCATTCTCTCCCAGACATAATCATGATTCTTCATCATCAGATTATCCTACAGAGGCTACCTATCCAAATCAGTTGTCTATCCTTCCCTCTTTAACACGGGATGTAACTCCTACAAGGTCAAGTAGTAACTTTCCTTGGTGTGGCCTCATAGAGTCAGTGTCCTTTCCTACTCTCAATTCAATCATCAACAATAGCTAAGCTGACTGCCACCACAGTTAAGAGAAGCCTTCTACTTCAAAATTTCTACACAGTCTTTTGAGGATCCCTTTGCCCTTATGGCTTAATTTTAAGAGATCTCATCTCTCGAGCACAACCTTTGGAGTAGGGTACTTAGAGAGGCTAGCATGGATTATAAATGCAAAATAATAGGTTTGGAAAATTTTGTAAAATCTAGAGAAGACATATTGGCCACTATCCACCGAAAGTACCAAGACTCGAGCAATATGATGGTGAGGCTCTCTACCTAGCTTAGAACTCTTGAGAACGAATATGGGTATGTTTAAACTAAAATCAATCAACTTAAGGATAAGATTAGCCACTTAGGGAATGGAAAAACTACCTTCGATAAGAGGTCCAAGGCCCAAGTAGAGTTGGAGTGATTGCGCCACTCCTAGGGAGAGGCCCTTAGAAAATATCATGAAGATACTCAAAAAAATATTATCGAAGCCCTACCAAAGTGAAAAGAAGACCTAATCCTACACACCCGAGTAGCCGCGGGTCCTTTCAACTTGAGAAATGTAAACTTTGAGTATCTAAAGGGAGTTTCTATAGACTCACTCGATTTCGATGTTTATAATCCCGAGGGTGAGAACTGGGAGGCCTTCCAGGAAGAGTGGAAGCAATCCATTGTCTTTTGTATCCCCACTACGCTGGGAGTTGAGGATAAGGAAGAGGACTTGGCAAGAGCAGAGCAAATCCTTGAAGGAAATCCTCAGCTAGATCAGGTTTCGATTGGTCCTGCCAACCAGCTCATTAAAGGAAGAAATTGAGATGCTCTTTTATACTGTTTTGTACTTTCTTTCTATTATTTCCCATTTTGTAAGACATCCCATTATAAATGGAATAACCTTTTGTCTTTCTTTTATTCATTTATTTCATCATTATTCTCTTTTTTTTAGCTGTTAGTTCTACATTAACCTCATAGTAAAGAAATTTTAAAATACCTAAGAGACTAAGCCAGGCTTGGCTCATTAGGCATACAAGGCTTCTTCATCTTTCATTGTCTGAGAATCGGCTAAACCTTGGCTCTGATACAAAAACTTGTAATGCCTTTAACCCAATTCGATTCATCAAATCCAGATCTCAGGTGTCACCACTCTATTACAAACCTATATTAAAATAAGACACAAACTTTCAACAAATAAATCTTATTTAGTAACGTTGCCCAACCAACTCACAACTGGGTGTACTGTATGCACTTAAAAGTATTGAAGAAGACCTTTCACTTGGTAAGGACTTTACAATTACATATATATTACATATATTTACTTTACTTTACTTAATCTGCTTATAATCAATATTGTTGGCTAAGTATTCTTGCCATCATATCTTGTTCAATCTACAAGGCTTATAAATAATTTTCATAGCTTCTTTACTATGTTCTCTCAAACTTGAACATGCCACTTTACTCACTCTGTATGCATAATAGCCCATCCCGCCAATCTCTTTGGTGCAGCCTTGGCATTGTTCCTCTTGGTGTAGTCCTATCTCATCTTACCTGTGACATAAACATAGAGGTAAGTTCTTGAGAACTTAGTGAGTAAACCCTTTTTTACCTGAATCTTATTTGAGAAATCTGTGATCATTCTCATTTGGTCTTGTCCTTCCCTTGAATCTGGAGAGTACTTCACTATGGTTCTAATCTTGTGTCATAGACGTCGTACCTTGTTTAGGAATTAGAACATGTCTTTCATATATTTGATTACCTCATTTGCGTCCTTTGCCTTGTCCTTTCATGACTCATTAAATGATCTTATTTTAGAGGCTATACAGTTAGAATACTCTAGATCAGGTTGATCTATTGATTTCTTTTGAATCATGTTCATGATTCATCACATGCCTTGGCGCAACCTATCTTCAATGTTCATCCCTTGTTACTATACAGAGCTTACCATAACCTCTCTTAAGGAGTTTTCTTCCTTCAGGGTTATTGTATACATTATTCCTTCAGAGATTGCCATACTTAATGTCCTTTTAGGGTACTATTCACTCCATTCCATTAGAGTTCAACAAAGGTTTCTTTCTCTTTGTTCAGAGTCCGCCATCGAGGCACTTCCTTCATATGATTGCCTCGAGAGCTATTATTTAGACTGTGCCACAAAGGTTTCCATTACAGAGATAGCCAGAAAGACATCATTTATAGAGATTTCCAAAAAGGCGTCGTTTACATTCAGTACTCACCACAAGGATTTCCTTTTAGAGGTTCATCACACAAGCTTTCCTCTCTCTTTGTTCAAGGTTCGCCGCAGAGGCGTTCCCCTCAAATGGTTGCCACAGAGGTCATTCTTTAGACTATCCCACAAAGGTGTTCCTTTTCAGAGTTAGCCATGATGGCTTCCGTTACGGAGATAGCCACGAAGGATTCCATTAATTTACACCAGGAATGTTTCATTTTCTAGTGTTTTAGGCTATAGGGATTTACCTAAACTCACATTTCATGAGGTTTGCCCTTTATCGTCCTAGGAAACACAAAGAACCACATTTGGTAATAACCTCCCTTTAGTTTTCCCATATGATGCCATAGCCTAGCTATAGTATTACACGATATGGTCTTTTTCATTGTGGTGTCATGGCCATGGACTTTCCCTTTCAAAGATTCGTGTTTAAAGTCCCGACGGACCCCTTTAGTTGATTCCAAAGACATAAACAAACTCATCATACATTGACTCATCATACAATGACTCACTCATGTCAGACACATTCATGCTTCCAGACAAATTTACACATCATAATCATTAAGATTCATTCTGTAACACCCCTTACCCGAAACCTTGGCCGGAGTCGAGTATGTGGCATTACTAGACTACTAATTTGGGGCATAAAAATTTAAAGCTGTCCAACTGCATCATGCTGACTAAATTGACCATAACTCGAGTTACAAAACTCAAAATTTAGATATGTAAATTTTCCTTGAAACTAGACTCATATAAATATTTACCATAATGTTTCCAGAATTTTTCATGTGGCCAATTAGTACAGTTTATTCATCAAAGTTACCCCTATTTCACTATTTGATAATTCTGACCTATCTTTACAAAAACTCAGTTATCTCATTGCACAAAATTTCAATAATGTTCTTGTTTATTCCAATAAAAAATAGACTCATTAAGGATTCTAAACATATAAACTATGCTCCATAATTATTTTTGTACAATTTTTAACAATTTTTCCAATAAAGAACAGGGACTCACGAATTCATTCAGAATAAGTCTCACTAAAACTTAAATATCTCATAATATATAATTCCTTTTTCTACTCTGTTTCTTTCATGTAAAAATAGACACAATAAGATTTAATTCTATATCTTATCCACTTTCTAATTCAATTTATCCTATTTTTGGTGATTTTTCAAAATCACATCACTGCTGCTAACTAAAAACTATTTCATTGCAAAATATGATTAACTAGTTTATAACCGAACATACCCACATACAACTCATACTGTCCATGCATTTTAATCATTTATACAAATTAACCTATACCTAAAACATTCACATAATATCCTAACATCATCGATTTATTAACAAAACACAACTATGGTTCCATATAATCGAGTGTACCATTGGTTACTTACCACGATACCTAATTCAAAGATTCATTTTCGTGAGACATACATTTCCTTATCAAAAACGATTAAACTTCGATTAAAATATGCACAAACATTACCAACATAAACCGACATTTGTATCAAAAGCACAAAAAGCATACTTAACTAGAAATTTAGCCATATTCGCATGGCTATTATATACATGAACCAAAAGTTTTCATCAAAACAAAGACAAAGTCTTTCCTATACATGCCTTCATTTGAAAACCAAAATGAAAGAGTACCAAAATAGTTTGATAGTGTGGATAACTTTCGAACGATCCCGACGAGCTTGTAGCTTGCACCTAATCTATAAAGCAGAGAAAACATTTTCGCACAATTAAAGCTTACTAGCTTAGTAAGTCCTAAATTCATGATAAATATAACATTCAAATATTAACATTTAAAATTACAATAATTCAACTTGTACATTTGTACTCACATTTACTTTCAAGCTTTCAATTTCATACCTATATAACGTATAATTTCATAGAACAATTTCTCTTTAACCGCATGCTTATATAATCAAAATATTTATTCATAATCCAACCTTCCAAAACCAAAATGTCATCACGCAACCATGGATAAAAACATTCATATACTTAAAGTTCAATTATTATAATGTGGCATCAAAAACACAACAACCCATGTGGCCGAATATACCTAGTCTTGTATCCATATTTTAAAAGACCAAAGCCACAATATTCATATCATTCATTAGTAAAACCGAGAACACATATTATAACCATACGTGTATATATGTATATACTTCATTTGTAACACATACAATTTGTAATAAATAACTGAATTACTTGCTTACCTTATTTTAAATAGGTAAGAAGTTAATTCATACCTTACATGCTTACTACGAGCATTTAACCCAATAAATTAGCTTTAACTTGCCTTGAACAAAAACTCGATTTCTCTTTTGTAAAACACGTCCACCGGCATCAAGCTGCTAGGCGTAAAAAGCCCGATAAGTGACACTGGCACAAGGCACGCTAGGCGTAATAGCTTCGATAAGTAACACAAGCACGAAGCTCGCTAGGCACAATAGCCCGATAAGTAAGTAACAAGACGCACGAAGCACGCTAGGCGTAATAGCCCGAAACATATCAATATAGTTAAACATTTCCAATGCACTTTATAAATATTATATACATATGTCCAACTCAATTGGGCTCGCACACATTTAAATAATTAAAATCATTATACGATCCAACAATTTACACCACATAACCAACTTTAATCATCAAGCTAGTATACTTACATACACTCGGCCATGATATAAACGGGTACTAAAATTCATCAATTTTTATAATTTAATATAATCAAAATTTATTCTTTGACATATTTTAGCTAAAGGACTTACCTCGGTTGTCGATAGTCCGCGCAGAATGAATCGGCTATTCGAGAACCTTCGTCTTTCCCGGTCTAATTAGCTTTTTCTTTGCTCTTGATCTAAAACACATTAGAATTTAGTTCATTTAATCGCATTTCATCTCAATTTAGTCCAAAAACACAATGGGCAATTTACCATTTTGCCCTTAATGTTTTCCATTTTTACAAATTGGTCCTATTTACACAAAACACAAAATATGCAAAATTTTCCAACACCATAGCTTGGCCGAATCTTCCCTATAGCCATAGGTGTCCATGCACTTCATTTATTTGACATTTTAATCCTTCACAAATTTATTCTTTTCAATTTAGCCCTATTTACTCAAAATCACCAAAAACTTCAACATAAAACTTATAAATCTTTAACATATATTTAATCTAAAATCATCAAACATCAAAACTATCCAAGCATGTTAATGGCCGAATCCTATATACATAGTATTTTCAAAAATTTAGACATGGGTCGGGTAATATACGAAGCAACGATCTCAAAAACGTAAAAATTATCAAAAACTAAAAACCGACCATACCTTAATCAAGCTTTCTAACTTGCCTAAAACTTGAAGCTTTAACAATGGTGTTTTCTATCATAACATTCGGCTAGGAGAGAATGAAAGAGATGATGGCTTTATTTTTATGTTTGTTTTATATAAATGCATTAACATTATTATAATATATAACATAACCTTATAAAAAAATTAATATAACTAAACTAACATATATAGGTAGCTAATTTGGCCCATTGCCGTCCATTAATATGGTTAATGGGCTAATTGCCCTTTTGGGACACCCACTTAAAAAGCCACAAGCAAATTAGTACATTACACCTTAGCATGCAACTTTTACGCTTTTCACGATTAAATCCTTTTTATCAAATTAAGCACTTAAACGATAAAATTTCTCTACGAAACTTTCACACATTTTATTTCACATATAATAGACACAGAATAAATTATTAGAATATTACTCGGGCTCGGATTCGTGGTCCCGAAACCACCGTTCCGATTAAGGTCAAAACTGGTCTGTTACACATGCCCTATACTTAGACCATCAAATTTCATGCAATCCATACACACAAGTCCATAATTCATACATTTCTCATCAAAATCATCACATCGTACTTTCATACCTGAATATCATGGTTTTATCTCTTTTCACCAAAGTTTTTAGAATGCATAACACATGCAAGAGTCAGCTTAGGGACTCACCTAATTTCCAACTCCAAACTCTAGATTCAGACTTCCATCGAACGATCAACAGCAATTATTGATATAGAACATGAAAACTCATCAAGATCCACTAATATATCCTTTTTTTTTCCATCTTTTCAAATACAAAAATTCTCCCTTAATAAAGTCTTATGTCCTTAATCTTACCAAATTGGGTTGAGTTACTCTTTCACAATGTAGCGTGGAAGATCGTAAATTTTACCTTGGCATGAAGCACCCATCGGCAGGGATCCATACCTACAACTTAGCTTTCGTGAATAAATGAATTTATTTAGGTTTCTTTAGATCTAGAGAACGAAATACTTCTTAAAGAAGGAAAAGGCAAAAATTTCCTTTATAAATCCTGATTATCTAAATATACAACCCTTGACCTTATAGAAACTTGACAAGCATCAAAATCATATTCTATCTACCATATGGGTGATTTACAACTGTAAGGAAACATAACTATTTTTGGGTCAAGTCTAACATTCATTCCTAACCATCTCATTAGAATATAACCAACACCTTAACATGCCAAACTTGGCATACAACGCCTTTTGGCAGTATCCCAATTACTTGAAATTCCTTAACTTTGTACAAAGTTCCACTCCTATAGATGTCTCACTTTCTGAGACATTTTCACTCACTAGCCTAATGTTTACGGTTCACCCAAACTATCCACCAAATTATTGTTTGGGTGGATATAGCCACACTACTTCTTTCCATTTACTTATTCGTCTAACCAAGGCTTCGCCCAAGGGCGTACCCTTAGACTTCAACCTCTTAGTTAAATCTAATCTGGCATAATTCAGTGTAGCAATTAAGCTAGTTTTTGCATTTTAGGAGTTTGAACATAAGCATTTTGGTTAAGTTTTAATTATGTTTTTTTGCAATTTTAGTTAAATTCAATAAAAATGTGTGATTGGAGTCTTTTATTGACCTTAGGGGGCAAATGAGGCCTAAGGGTGAGCTAATATACTTTGTGAGCATGCAAGAGACCATTAGAAGGCGTGGTAACCCGATACTAGTCGCTATGTTCAACACAGAGAGCTGCATGTCGCAGCATAGGGAGCAAAGTAAAAAAATTCCAAGACTTCCTTCGATGTTACGACGTAGTATGAGGATGTTGCGAACCACCCCTAAAGAAACCCTGAAGATGAAGAATACAACCTTCAATGTCGCACACAGGACTTGGTGTGTCACGACATCAACTCTGCATGGGAAATAATTACGAGCAAGGGGCTTTTTGGTCCGCACAATCAAACATTAACCATGAGGACAATAACTGACCTAGGGTTAAGGAGGACAACCACTCTAAAGTCTATAAATAGGCTCAATTAATACATGTTATGCACAACTTTCATATTGTATAATTTTCTTCCTAGTTCTAGTCATTAGTTTTTCTCTTCTCTTAGGCTTTAGGCTTATTTCAGTTTTCGTTCTTTCCTTTATGAAGAAATCAGATTTCTGAAACATGATCGAACTTTGTGAGGATTCAACATTCCATTTTAATACCAATTAGGCTTCTTCTAAACATTATATTCTTGAATTATTGTTTATGCATATTCTTTTTATCAGGTTTATATTGCTTATAAGATCCATGAGGAACTAATCATCCTGTGGGGGATTAGCGAGTGGAGGTATGATTAATTAACTATTTTTTAGGGTTCTCTTAAGCGGATAGCTATTCAGGAAAGGAAGAACTGAAAACCTAGGCGTGACAACCCTAGGAAGTCACTAAGGTAGTAATTAACCCAAAATTGGTATGGCCTATCCGTGAACCCCTTAACCCTGAACTAGTCTGGATTGTGAGATCAAGAGATAAATGGTTCTTGCCAACTAATTATTCTAGTGGAAAATTGGAAGATTCTGTTGGGATATCAACTAGTTGATTAAAAAAGAAAACTTGAAGCCACACCCATGCTTAGATTTGATAAATTTACTTTTTGATTTCTCATTATTTCTTTACTTCTTTGCTTTTTGATTTCTCATTATTTCTTTACTTCTTTGTAGTTTATTTTTATTATTATTAAGAATCCTAAAAACCTTTCTTTTTATTTGATCATAACATAATTAATCTAAAGTACTAATTAGATCTATTTATACTTAGGTTAGAATTAATTTAGTGTTCGCCTCCCTTAGGTACGATCCTCAGAGTACTCATCTACTCTGTTGTAACAATATTACAACCTCGCCTGTATACTTGCGAATACCACTTTTTCTTTTATTTTGTGTGGGGTTTCTATTCTGGATGTTGGTACGTCCAGAGGCGTCAAGTTTTTGGCACCATTGCCTGGGAGGCAACGTCACTAGATTAATTTTGATTTTTGCTTTGTAAAAGGATAATTAGGAAATATCTAAATTATAGATACATTATTTAATTTATTTTTATTTAAGTTATTTTTTAACATTATTAACACTTCTTTTTTCTTCAAGAAATCACAGTACATCCCTCTGGAAAGAAAACTACCACAATGACTATTGAAATAAGGTCTTGCACCATGGACAACTTCGATTATATATTGTTAGATGATGAGATAAATTATGAAGATGAAATTTACAAAAAATGAGTCTATGAAGAACGGGAGATTCAAGAGAACCAGAGAATATTACTGCTGGAATTAGGTAACCTTAGAGGTGAAACTCCCACGAATCTGCAGGAGTTTCACGTAAGTACGAACATAAATCTAATTGTCTACCAGTATGAGCAACCTCAAATTCTAGATAAAGAGGAATACTTAACAACCCAAGTACTTGGGGAAATTCTAAATAGTCAGGGATTTCAAAGCACAGAAGATAACCAAGATGAGCTAGAGGAATTAACAGTACGAGAAGATACTCAGAAAGAGATAGAGCCAAGCAAGGAATAACCACCAAATGCAATAATTAATTAAGAGTTGGAGTCATTCCTTTAGCAATCTCTGAGTTATCAGACTGGGGAAAAGAACAAGATCAGAACGTAGCAGAGGATATCAGATTTGTGAATGTTCTCTAATCATTGGAGGGGATAGTTTCTTCTAACGAATTCATAAAGGAATGTCTGAAGCATTACGAATTGATAAATGGGAACAAGGCCAAATATGAAACTTTTAAGCAAAAGGATACGTTTAATCTAGATATATTCTACGAAGTATTGATTCTCAATTAGACACTGCAAAAGTTTAACAAATTAGAGGGTCTCAAGATGTTAATGAAGATAGAGATGGTATACTTTGGTGGAAACTTATATGGTTTTGAGACTAAAAATGAGCAGCCAATACTACCCAATAATGCTGAAATAAGGTTGCAGGGTCACGAACCACTCATCTCCTACTAGAGCCACCTGGCAAAACTGCAATTCATCCTATCAAAGAGTCTAAAAGGGTGTGGAATAAGCAACGTAGTTACATTATACGTAAAAGCTCCATAATCAGAACCTCTGAGGTAAATTTTGAATAATCCCTTCTACGGAACGAGTTCTTGGTGGACCCTATCCAAATTATGCATAAGTGTGAAGACAAGGAAATAAAAAGAAAAAATATCTCAAGAACATTCTTCAAAATCAGGACTATGAAAGGTATTTAGTGTTGTTAAATAGTTACTTGGTATTAAGTATAATTAACCGTTTTGAATTGCAAAAAGAGATTTCAGTGGTCAATGTAGGGTGAAAGAGCAAGTTCTAAAAAATATAAATGAAGAAGAGCCGAATGACATGATGGATGATGGACGAACACTGATAGAAAAGAAACAAAAAGAGCATCCACAGACACACTGATTGAGCTGATGGATGAATCCAGCAGAAAAACCTAACAATTTCTTTAAACTTTAATTTTATGTATATTATTGTACATTTAACTAACTGTTTAGTTTAGACTCTAACTTGTATCAAATTTGTGTGTTGCAGGAACCTAGGACACTTTGAAAAGTGGAAGTTTGGGTGAAAACAGAGTCAGTGTTGCAACACAATACTCTTGTGTCGTGACGCAGCATCCAGAATCAGAAGATTGAGAAAATCATCTTGATGTCACGACACAAACACCCTTGTGTCGCGACACTATAGATAGTAGACCTAGAGTTTCAAAAATGAAAAATGTGTTGCAACATCGAACCTCGATGTCGTGAAAATAGAAAACTGTTAGGGATGTCGCAACACAAAACCCCTATGTCACGACATCGCTACAATTTTCTACAGGGTTACCCGACCTGATTGCGCAACCCGGTGGACTAAACCTTCTTTTACCCAATTTTTAACCCTAAAACCCTATTTTAAAACCTAAAAATACCTTATCTTCACATTCTAAATATTTTTAACTTTCTAACCCTCTCAAAATTCTCTCAAATCCCAAAACCCCTTTTCATCAAAACCCAAAACCCAAAAATATCCATTGCCAACACTCGAGCTTTATTTGGGTGGAAAATCATTAACCATCTAAGAAGCAGCAAAACAATGCAAAAGAGTTACGGTTAAGTGTTTCCTTACCCATTTTACTATTTTATCAATTACTATTCATTATTATTTGATTATTTTTAGTATTAGAAAATACCACCTAGAAAGAGTAGGAAATTGATGGTCCAAGAAACTCCAGTGGTTTTTGACCCTAAAAAATTTCAAAACTGAAATACCGAGAAATATTTTCTCGAATTACAGGGACGATGGCTTATACAAGAGTGAGGGTTTGAACCCTCAATGGTTCTATGCAAAGAAATTTAGACATTAGTCAAGTACCATCGATGGGAGCAATTTTGTGCCACTCCTAAGGAAAATGCGGTTATAGTACAAGAATTTTGCATGTCTTTTCGAGATCAAGAAATGAGAAAAAGCCAAGGTGAAAGTTGGGACACTAACGGTTAGAAGAGAACAAGTACCGCTTACCTTTAGAGAGTTCTATAAGTTTTATGATATTCCCTACTATGGCAAAGACTTCCTTAATAACACTGATTTGAATACATTTGAGAATATAGAAATGGAAGATGTTGTTAAATATTTAACTTAGGGTAGAAGTACATGGAATTATAGGCCTGTTACAACCTTACCAACTAATTTCAATCAAGCAATAATGTTTCCAATAGCTAAAATGTGGATGAAATTCATAGGTACTAGAATTGCACCCGCATTGAATGTTTCTAACGTTAATACTTTTTGAGCTATTCTTTTGTATGGTATTTTGCAGTGCAAGCAAATATGTGTGGGCACGTGGATTTATTGTGAGATGAGGTGTTGTGTGAATAGCCAAAAAGCCGGGCTTTTCTTTCCTCACCTTGTGACAACATTGTGTCGAAACGCAGAAGTTCCAATAGGAGAAAATGAGCAGTTCATAAAGCCAACAAAGAGCATAATTGGAGATTCACTATATAAACAATATGTTGAGCTTCAGATGAAGTAGTTTATTGATTGGAACCAGAGGAGGAAAGAAAAGATGGATGTTTCGGCGTCACTAAAGCAGAAGGAAAAATAAAAAAATTTAAAAATCGGAAAGGGGAAAGGGGAGCACTGAAGAAAAACTTGATGGAATGATCATATGGATGCAGGAGACAGGCCCGATACTTCAAGAAATTGCTTGAATGAATGGATTAAGAGAACCAAATTATCCACCAGACATGTTTGGTCCAATACAAATCTATCATAAAGATGAAGAGGAAAAGACGACCTCAGAGGACAAGGCTGAGATAGAAGAACAATATCTCTAGAGGAATGTAGACGGGTATGAAGCAGTACTTTAGCCACAATACTCCACACCAAAAGGACCCATTATCTAAAGCCCAACCCGACATGTACCTTCGACGAGAGGGACTTCCCATAATGAATATGGCTCAGGAAAAGGAAAAGCACCAATGGTGAGGAGGCAATTGCACCGTTTTGATGATTCGAACGATGATTAAACTAGATTTTTCATTTTTCTATTATGGGATTGTATTAACTTCTTTCCTTATCTTTATAGAGGCTACACATTAAGGACAATGTGTTATCTAAAGTGTGGGGGTAACATAGAATTTTTTTTTTAAAATTTTATTCTTTTCTTTAATTTTTTTTTCTTGTTAATTGTGTGCTTGAGCTTGTAGAAATACAATTGATTGGTTAATGGGCATGTACATAGGTTGATAGTAGTTACGGTAAATTTGGCATGATGATAGGTGATTTTAAATTTTTTATTATTAGATTATTAAGTTCTATATATTACACTATAAATAAGCATTAAACAATTGAATGTCCCAAATGATATAGAGAATACAAGGAAACAAGCATGCTAGTATGAATGATAAATTATTGAATTTGTGATTGTTTGGTTGACTAAATTTATGACTATTGAGATACCTAGGGATAATCTAAGGCATTGTTTGGTATACACTCAGAGCCAAAAAGCTAACCCTATTTATTCATCCTTAGTACCTATTTTGAGCCAGAAAACACTTCCTCTATACAAAATCCAAGCTAAAAACGATAATTTGTGCTTACCCTTTTCTTTGGTCCTAAACTATATGATTATAGACGTCTAGCCATACATATTGAGGGTTAAGTAGAGAAATTACGGTGGTTTTGTAAAAATAGTGTGATAGGAAAGATCAGTGTAGTATGGTGATTACAGGTTAGCTTAAAATGCAAAAAGAAAAAAATCAAAAAGAAAATTAAATGAGTAGGAAAAGTACGTGACAAATAAAATTTCTTGTGAGTGAGGTGCTGTGAAAAGAAAAGTGACAAAGTTACAATAATAGAAAAACTTGTTCATTAATGCACGAAAACGTGTGAGCTAGTCGTAGTTATTATATGATGCTAAGATTTCCTATAAGGAGACATAAGGAAGGTGAGAGAAGGATAAAGAAGGCGGTGGGCAGGAAAAGGGTCACTAAGGGTGAGAATACTGGAGAATATGATGTACAAAGCTACTTTCGTGCTTAATTATCTGTAAGTATGAAATGCTTATTCATGTGTTCCAAACAAACATTTGTACCATACCGACTCAAGGGTCATCTTTTCATTTGCTGTTTTTGTTTATTTTGCTTGAGGGAAAGCAATGACTTAAGTGTGGGGGAGTTTGATCTACTATAATTCAGTGTAGCAGATTAAACTAGTTTTCACACTTTAGGAGTTTGAACACAAGCATTTTGGTTAAGTTTTAATTACATTTTCGTAATTTTAGTTAAGTTCAATAAAATGTGTAATTTGAGTCTTTTATTAACCTTAGGGACCGAATGAGGCCTAAAAGTGAGCTAAAATGCTTTGTGAGCATACAGGAGACCATTAGAAGGTGTGCTAACTCGATACTAGTCACTGTGTTACAACATGGAGAGCTGGATGTCACAACATAGAAAGTAGAATAGAAGAATTCCAAGACTGCCTTTGGTGTCACGACATAGTCTGAGGATGTTACGACACAACCCTGAAGACACCCTGAAGATGAAGCATACTACCTTCGATGAAGCATATGGGAAATAATTACGAGCAAGAGGCATTTGTTCTGCATAATCAAACATTAAGAACAAGGATGATAGTTGACCTAGGGTTAATGACGACGACCACTCTAAAGTCTATAAATAGCCTCAATTCATAGCTTTTAGATTGTATAATTTTCTTCCTAGTTCTATTCTTTAGTTTTTCTCTTCTCTTAGGCTTTAGGTTTATTTCAGTTTTCTTTCTTTGCTTTGTGGAAGAAATTAGATTTGTGAAACGTGATTAAACTCTGTAAGGATTCGACTTTCTATTGTAATTCAAGTCAAGCTTCTCTAAACCTTATATTCTTGAATTATTTTCCATGCCTATTCTTTTTATAAAGTTTATATTTTTATAAGATCCATGAGAAATTAATCCTCTTGTGGGGGATTAGCGAGTAGAGGTATGATTAATTAACTGTTTGTTAGGGTTCTCTTAAGCAGATCAGCTGTTCAGGAAAGGAAGAACTTAAACCCGAGGCCTAACAACCCTAGGAAGTCATTAAGGTGGGAATTAACCTAAAATTGGTATGGCTTATCTGTGAACACTTTAACTTTAAATTAGTCTGGACTGTGAGGTCGAGAGATAGGTAGTTCTTGCCGACTCGTTATTCTAGTGGAAGATCAGAAAATCTTGCTAGGATATCGACTAGTTGATTGAACAAGAAAACTTGAAACTATAATTGATTAGGATTATCGAAGCAAGCTAATCACCTATGCTCAGATTTGATAAATTTACTATTTGATTTCTCATTACTTTTTTATTTCTTTTTAGTTTATATTTATTATTAATAAGAATCCTAAAAACCTTTCTTTTTATTTGATCATAATATAATTCAACTAAAGTACTAATTAGATCTATTTATGCTTAGGTTAAAATTAATTTAGTGCTTGCCTCCTTTAGGTACGATCCTCAGAGTACTCATCTACTCCGTTGTAATTATATTACAACCTGACCCGTATACTTGCGGATACCGCTTTTTCATATATTTGGTGTATATTTCAATTTTGGATGTTGGTATATCTGGAGGTGATCAAAATCCAACACCGTACTTACTCAAAACCTATTACGAATTCTTACTTTTTAAAACAACACCTAAACACTAGGGCTTCGTTGGGCGGAATGTTACATTCTCTTCGTAGAGTGCCACAAAGGCTTCATTTTCATATATTTCCCCAAAAGCTTCCTTATCATAGATTTCCATAAAGGCTTCTTTATCATAGACCGCCACAAAGGCTTCCTTTTTCCTAGCGTGTTCACGATAGAGATTTGCCTAGACTCACATTTCGTTAGGTTTTCTATTCATCGTCTTGGGTCACATAGAGAACCCCCTTTTAGGTAATCACCTTCTTTTAGTTTCTTTCTATATGATGCCATAGCATAGCTATGGTCTTACACAATATAGTGCCATGGCCATGGACTCTCTTTCAGAGATTCACATCGGAGATCGTGTTTTTAGTCCCGACGGACCCCTTTAGATGACTCCATAGAGATAGACACAAACTTATCATGCTTAGACCAACTCTCATCGGAACATTTTGAATAGCATACAACTAAGACGTATATATGTAATTTAGACATCCAGATGCAACCATAATTCACACCGACTTACTTTAACTCAACAGATCTATAACAAGTATGCTTATCATTCCCAATAAACATTAGCACGGTCATAAACATACTTCAATAACCATACAAAGGGTTACATACATAGCATATTGTACCTCAAAGATCACAACATCATCTTTCAACCACTCTCTTACAGATATACAAGTACCATAATCATACAAACAAGAGTAAGCATAGAGACTCATATGATTCTCTCCTACTGTAGTTCAAAGCTCCATATCCAGACTTCAATTGTGCAATCAACAACAATTACTACTACAGAAAAAAGAGGCTCATCAAGATCTATAAATGTAAATGAAATCCATTATTTTTTATATTCCTTAATTGTCCCTATTTTTTTTCTAACTACCTCGTTAGAATGTAACCAACACAACAACTCAATAAAATGGGTATACAATACCTTTGGTAGTAATCCCCAACACTCTTACCAAATCTCTTCTTCTTTATAACTTAATACATTCTGAGAACAATCCTCGCTTAACAATCTGACACCTATTATGCACTTGATCTATATTCTAGAACAACAATTGTGTGAATAACACTACGCCACTTAGGTTACTTTCGGTTTACTCGCCAAATTTAGAACCCGCCCAAAATTGGGTGTTACACTATGTTGTTGTGTGAACTCATAATTTGTGTGTTGCGAATTCATGTTGAATGCTGCTAAGTGAGCTTATGTTATTTGATGTCTGTGAACTCTTAAGTCTTACTATTTTTTGACATGCGAACCTTTCCTTTGATGTTTTGTAAGCTTGCATGTTTACATTTTGTGTATGAAAATAATTCTGCTGCAATGTTTTAATTTAACACATTATTGTCGCAAGTAAGTGGTGTGTTGGAGGTTAGGTTGGGAGTGAACGAAGAGTCACTTTGGTGGACAATATGGCACACCAGATTTGGGTCAAACTTACTCGGTCGGGTTTGGGGTGTTACACAACCACTATGATCACTATCGGTAATATTGGTTCTACAAAACTTGATGACACCACACCAACCACGATAATCTCTCAACCTGGTATTACAACTATTAGCCCTTACGTAACCATTCATGTCATGTTTAGTTTTGCTAACCTTGGTTCACTTGGATTCTCAGTCTTCATCCATGTCCTCTACCTCAATAGAAGTGTGATTGTTTTAAAACATTTTCCAAGTTTCGAAGATAGCCAAATAAGCTTTGAGTGGCTATATGTAAACCTTGGCCCTTCATGATGCCGGAGATCGATATATTAAGAACTTTTCCTTAGGGCACAAGTCAAAGAAAATTTTCTATGAAAGTTAATCCTATTTTGATATAACATCCCACACATACTTGTAGCCATGGTTGTTTGAATTGGGTGATAACTCTAGAAAACAGAGTTATGTCCCACACTTTTAAACTAGTAATTCATGCATATTTGAGTGTTTGATAAAAACTTTTGGATTTTTATTGTAATTTTGTCCTGGTAAATGATACTAAGATAAGTTTTCTAATTTGATCATTTTATACACTAAAACACATAATTTTTGCAGTTTTTGTGCCAGCTGATGCACTGGAGGAAAAGACAGTCTTGAAGTTCACCTTTTGATGCTCAATGTTGTAGTATTTCTACAATGTAAGCCATGTAGAAGAGGATTGATGTATGGTCATCTTTGGACACCCAATTAAAGTCCTATTAGACTTTGGAAATTCTCTTGACCTAACTTAACGATTGGGTCAGCAAAATGGACAACCTACTAAGGAGATAGAAGTCCAAACCATCCACTAAGGAGGAGAAGGCCCAATTGTCCATAAAGGTGCCCAAATTAGCTGACTTGGTAAAACATAAAAAATCAGCCACAAAATTCCCACATGTGATCGTCCAACTCCCCTCCTCTTTTCAAGCTTTCTCTCTCATGAATCAAGCATGAAATTCAAAGCCACCCACTCACTTTCCTTAAAGCAAGGGCTGACCACATAAGAAGAGAGAATCAAGCCTGTAATTTGCTAAAAATAGACGGCCTCTATATGTATAAATAAGGGCTAACTATTCATTCATTTCACTCATCTCTCACTCACCATCTCTTCTCTTATTCTCCATTCTTTCACTTCCCATTCGAGAGAGTAACACAAGAGTTTGAGAGGAACATTTTAGAAGTTATTTTTAATAGTAAAATTTGACATTGTTGAAGGCAATTGTGCGAAGGAGCAAAGAAGAAGGAATGAGGAAAAGGAATACAAGCTGAGCTACGGAAAAATACCAATTTGTCTTCTAGTTTCTTTCCTTTTTATACTTTTTATTTTGTTCTGAATTGATGAACATGATTACTAAATATATTTTTGTTTTTAGTTTAATTAAAATGGTTTAATTTTTTTGTTGTTAGATTGATTGCATTCTTTTAACTTAAATTGTTATTATTATGTTAATGATGTTATGTGCTTTGGTTGTTTATGCATTCAAATAGGAGCATGAACATGCTACTCATGCATTATGAATGTAGGGAAGCAATTGAATGAATTATTTAATTCTAACAAGATTGTAATTAATTGACACAATATTTGAATGATGCATGTTTTAGTCTTTTTATGATAAATTAGGTCAAAATAATAATAATATCAAAAGAAATTTATTACTTTCATAACCTTAGTGTAACAGCCTGGTTTAGACCCTAGTCGGAACAATGGTTTCGGGACCACAAATTCAAGTCAAAAAATATTTTAATATTATTTTCAGTATTTACAGTATGTTATTAAGCATGTGTGAAAGTTTTGTATGAAAATTTGATTGTTTGTATGCTCAATTTGATAAAAGGACTAAATTGCAGAAAATGAAAAAGTTGTGTGCTACTTGATATGTGTGCCGAATTGATATGGTTTATTAGATGGGAAGTCCTTATAATGCAATTTGACCATTGAATTTATGAATGGACATATATGTTTATGGGATGGAGGATTTTAAATGTTTTAAAGAAAGGGTAAATTGGTAAATGATGTATAAATTATGATTAAATAAAGCAAAATGATAAAATGATGTTCATCTTTGTTGTTTCCACCAAAAATAAGAAGAGAAAATAGGGTTTATACACTTAGAAGCATTCGCTCATTTTGGTTAATTAAGGTATGGTTTTTGATTTGTTTTCGATAATTTCTACGTTTTTGTGATCGTTGTTAAGTGTTCTAGCTAGCCCATGCTTGAATTTTTGAAATTGATGATGATTTTGAGATATGTCATGGATGAATATGTTTGTTTTGTGTTGATAGTTGGTGAAATATGAAAGCTTGATGATTGATAAATATGTTTTGTATTGGGTTTTTTGATGAAATTGATTATTATGGGCTAATTTGTGAAAATAAGAAATTGAAAGACTAAAATGTGAAATAAATGAAAGATATGAGCTGCTAGGGACTAGTATGAAATTCGGCCAAGCTTGGGTGTGAGTAAATTATGTGTATTTTGTGTATTTGTAAAATAGGGACTAAAATGTCAATATGTGAAATTATAGGGGCTAAAGTGTAAAATGCCCTAATTATGTGTTTGTGGATTGAATTGAATGACATATGTGATTAAAGAGTCAAATTTGAATGTATATAGATCAAGAACTAAAGAAAATAGAATTAGATCGGGGAAAGTCGAAAGTCGTAAAATAGTACTTTCCGTCCATTCTTTCCTGTACGAGGTAAGTCTATATACAAATAAATGTGTTTGAATTGAATTATTATTGGTTATATTTTAATGAAATGTGATGAATGGCTATTGGAGTTGAATATGTGAAATCCGAGAAAATTTCGATAATGTGATGACGTCTGAAAAGCCCCGTACGAACCATAGGAATAGTTAGGATTCATATGTCATGACATAGGAATTCGATATGTGTTATGACCACGTCTGGGACATTGGCATCGATTTGAGATTTATGTGTAAGACCATGTCTAGGACATCGGCATTGTATATGATTTCGTGTAAGGCCCTGTCTGGGATAGAGGCATCGATATTTAATTACATGTAAGACCACGTCTGGGATGTTGGCATTGTACGAGCTTTACGAGCTATCCGAGTATCCTTATTGATTCTGAACAATTCAATGGGCATTCCGAGAAATGAATGAGTATATGATTGTGCCTTCGAATTCTGGTACGTATAAATGTTTATGAAATTTAGCAATGAAAGGTATATGATCATTTGATATGTGAGCTACATTACATGATATGTGGTTATGAGCAAGTGAACATGATCAACTGAGATATAAAAAAAATATGACTTATAATTGTGTTATGTCATGAACCATATGTATGAAATGGTTCATAATTATTCTATATGATAAGTTTATTTGTATATGGCTTACTAAGCTTTTGAAAGCTTACTTTGTGTGTGTTTGCATTGTTTCATAGATTATTGAAGCTACTGGAGGCTCGAGGATTGTCGAGGATCATCACCACACTATCGAACTATATTTTGGTACCTTTTGAAAATGTATATATTGAAGTATGGCATGTATAGGCTAGAAATGTTAAGATATGTTTTGGGACATATATGTATAGCCATGTGATATGGCTTGATAATGAATATGATTATGGGTGAATTTAGTGCATGCTATGTGATGAAAAAGTTGGTATGTTTTGTTGTGCTCATGAATGGCCAAAAGAGATGGTCAATTTTAATAAGTTTCATGGTTGATTTGAGAAATTGAAATGATGAGAAATGTTATGAAATGAAATGGATTCATATGATGTATGAATCACATGTTTTTGATGTGAGGTTGGTATTTTGAATTGGTATGTTTGAGTTGGATTTGTATATGGAAATGAATGATATTATTATGGGTCGAATTGTGCATAAGTTGGTATGTTTTGGCTGTATTTGGGACGATGCTTGTAGGTATGACCCAAGGTGGCAATTTGGCCTTGCAAATGGCCTATAATTGTCCACATGGTTGAGTATACGGGCGTGTGCTTGACCGTGTCCTTCAATGTCCCAATTCGAAGCAAGTCAGACTTGCACACGAGCCAGACACATAGGTGTGTGACAGGCCGTGGGATTCAAGTCAGTTTTGCACACGGACCGAGACATGGTCTAAGGCATGGTCGTGTGAAGCACACGGCCTAGCCACACGGGTGTGTGTCTTGTTTTGGAAGAAAAATTTTCTAAATGCCGCAAAGTTTCCGTATGATTCGGTTTAGTCCCGAACCTTCTCTAAAACATGTTTAAGGTCTTGTAGACCTTCTAAAGGGACTATATGAATATGAATTATTATGTAATGATATTGTATGATTGATATTGTGAAATGAGTGTAAAATGTTCCGATATGTCTGGTAAAGCCTCTTAACCCTAGTTCGGCGACGGATATGGGTTAGGGGTGTTACACTTAAATTAAAGTGATTAAATTGTTTCAGTATAGATATATTAATGTTACTTCACATAATATGATGTCTACTTTTGAGATTGTCAAGTTTATTAAACATAGAAATATGATAGAAAAACTTAATAATTAAATAAGTATGACTTCTTGAGTTAATAAATAGCTAAATTGCCATGGTTTACTTCCGTAACATCATTAACATTATTTTATTAATTCTAAGTTAAAAAAGGCAATTAATCTAACTTCTTCCTGTCATTGAAATGAAATATTGTGAATTGCTGTTTTTGATTCTGTGTTTACATTTCTTTTAGTTTTTACATACTTAGTTAATTTTAGTGTAGTTATTTAGTTAATACAATCTACTCCCAATTATGGTCCATCACGAATTTGCGAAGTTTTTATTTTCACAATATTTGCCTATACAGTCATTGTGGAGATGATACTTTTTTACTTACTATTTTATTACTTGTTGACGACTGTATACTCTTGCACACCATTCGAACATTTTGTGAGACTGGGCTAGACCAGTCAGTACGACCATTTGGACCAGGGTTCGATCGAAGTATTGATCCAGAGAAAGGCATCAAACCAGTTGACTCGCGAACCGCTATGGACCTGATGAACTAGGCCAAAAACTTGATCAAACTAGTAGTTAAATTTATTTTTTTAATTTTTTAATATATTTTTTGTTTTTTATGATTTTTTTTAATTATTTTTTTAATCAAACTATATAGATTAGTTAAACCAACAAATCGATGGCCTAATTGATTCAACCACCAAATCGATTTTGAAAACCTTACTTGTATCAGAAAATGACACTTAATTATCAAAAGTCAAAGTATTCTGTTAGTGTGTCAATATAATGTACATGTGACTTAATGGTTCACTCTTTAAAAAAAATGGTAAAACATCAACAAAAACATCTCGACTTTTTTAATGAAGAAGCTTTATGAAGCTAAAGGGACTTGGGTAGAAGAAGTCTTTTGAATCTTATGCGTTATAAGAACAACCTTGAAAGCAATATGGCACACTCCATTCCAATTTCCCAATGGCACTGAACCAATTATCTCTCTTGAAATAGGCATCTATATTGTATTGACTAAATACCCTAACACTCAATTCAATGACAAGACTAATTGAAAAAGTCAAGGGAGATGCTTTTGTCAAAAAATTGGTTTGAGCAAAACAAGTAGCTAGATGGTAAAATAGAACGGTCAAATACAAGCAATTTCAAGTAGAAGTTTTTAGTGCTAAGGTGTTGTGAAGTAAGTAGGCCACCTTCTAAAAGAAAAAAATTATCACTTATGTAGGAATGACCTTACAAAGTGTTTAGTGTCTTAAGTCATAGTGCCTACAAGGTAATTGCAATGAAAAATAAACATGTAAACAATGAAAAATAAACTTGTCAGCAACTCCTAGAATGCTATTAATATAAAGAAATAGTACACCTAAAGGCATTCTCTTTATTATTATATACTCTATACTCGCACGAAGCAAATATCTTTGGTATACAAAGCAACAGATAGCGAGCACGACATATTATGCAACAAAAATAATATAGGATAATGCATATATATATATATGGGGCTCCCTTAACCCAATAAAGGAGTTAAAACATTTAGGGTATTTAGTCTCTCCAACATCCAAATGGAAAACAAGCCAACCAATTCAACAAAAAAACAAAACTTTTAACCCTTTGAAGGGGATGAATAATTAGCAATAGTATCGTTTAACATGGAGCTTGGATCAAACGATGGTAGCAACACTAATAGAAGACTTAGAAACAATAATGACACCATCAACCTTGGGGAAATCTCTAGCAACCTGGGCCATATTTCCTCAAGTTCCTCCTCAAAAGGGTTGACAACGTTGTAGTCCATGGAAATTAATTTGAGGTCTTTAAACAAAAACACATTCGACCAGTCCAAAGGTCAATATAAAAATTGCACCTCCATTGAAGTGGCCTCATGATATACTTTGGCAACTAACATAACCTCCTCATTCCCGGTTCTCTCTTCTTGCAATTACCTATAAAGGTTTCAAATTTTCTTCTTTGTTGGCTTAGCCTCTATGTGAAGTTTCTCTAGGCCAGTAGCATGCTGAGTTGCTACCAAATTGGTGAACTAGTGCACCTTAGTAAGCTCTGCCTTCAACTCATGTTCGATTGCAGTTATTTACTCAAGTCTCTCTTTGCCACCTTCAAATTTCGCTCTTGTGACTTCAACAAGATCTTTTCTGCTTCATTCTTTTTCAAGAAATTGTCTTCTATTTCTGTTGCACTTTGGCGTGACGTCACCTCCTTCCTATTAGCATCAATGGCGCTTAGTTACCCTGAAATCACCTATTTGATTATATGGATATAAACAAAATGCCGAAGTAGCAATACTAAACATTAACTCTTTGTGAAATATGCCATACCTCTTCCACAGTGATTGCTACGAAGTTAAGCAGGTTGGGAGCACCAATTGCACCCATGGATCCAATCCTAGTCTAGACACTTGTTAACCAATCACAATCGGTTTTCTCATTGACATAAACTTCACCGACACTCTATCTACAGCAGACTTCCCCTTATCCTCATCTACACTAACAAGTGTCTTAAAAACAATATTTCCCTTATTGCAGATGGAATTGGTGCAAGCTTCACCATGGTTATCTCTCTTCTTTTTTCAACGCTCTTGTGTTGCACCATTTCCCTTAGATTGCTCATTCTCCCTATTGGAACATTTTTTGTATAATGCTTTACAAGCAAAAAAAAAAAAAAAAAAAAAAAAAACCAATTGAATGGAAAACCACAATTAACAATATAAACCCTTTAGTCAAAACTTACCTTATCCCATATGCATTTCGAGATACTAGTGGCTCTCCCTTTTTTGACTGCCTCATGCTTCTTAAATGTATCTTTCCATTGGTTCCTAACATCAATGGAACCTCATCCTCAACAGATCTACCACTTGGATTATCCCTTGAAGAAGAGGTAATAGTAACAAACCTTAAATCACCTATGCTGAAAAATGGTCGCAAACTCCAACCAATAGCCGTAAGTGATAGAACAAAGTGAGGGAAATGTAGTGACTCGAAAGACATACTAAACCCTTACAACATAAATTGGAAAAAGACCCTCGTCTTATTTTCCTTGAGCAAACAATGTCATATTAGGATCACTACATGGTATAATTAAGAATACAAACAAAAATATATATACGAGCAAACAACATTCTTCCCTGGTGGCACACCAAGTTGAACTAGGATTCCCCTTGAAACCACACCAGTTTTCCAATCTAGGAAATATTCTCAAACCTTCTATCTTCTCAAAATTTCCTTAAAACGAAATATTCACTGCAGAAAGAAGTCCATAGCCTTATTCTCTTCACCAAAAACATAAGTAAACTTGTTCATATCTATATACCTAGGGCCCCAATCAACTTCTCTCTTTCTCTTAATAACCACAAATCCATCCTTATCGGCAATTATAATTTCATTCACTCCTTCATACACTTTCTTCCACATAGTAAGATAAAACCAACTATTTATTTATTTTGGATCACAAATAAATAGGTTCAGAAAAGGGGTAAATCGTTTTTCCTAGTATAGAAAGAAAAACTCGACCAAAACACCCCATGCGTTAGGCAAAAGTTGGTTAAGGTTTACTCGATAATTCTTATGAACATTGTTGAAGAATGAATG
Source organism: Gossypium bickii (assembly GCA_025503065.1). Classification (NCBI taxonomy): domain Eukaryota; kingdom Viridiplantae; phylum Streptophyta; class Magnoliopsida; order Malvales; family Malvaceae; genus Gossypium; species Gossypium bickii. Next base: position 62,556,676 of record CP106709.1, read on the forward strand.
AAGGGCAGATGAAATCCATAGGCAAATAAATAAAGATAAAAAAGAGAAAGTTATCACCACAACATAATCCTTAAAAGTAATCAATGGACTCACCTTTTCAAAGGATTTTCAAAACACCATAACAAAAGGCGGATCATACACCACAATTGATAAAGTGTCTTACTCTCATGTCACAATTCAAAATTGTTGTTTTTCTTCCATGACATATGGTAATGACTCATATAAATACTCCCACGACATATGGTAGAGCCCTATCCCTTAGGGAAAGCTATAAAGCCTAAAATGGCTCACATTCTATTACTCTCATGACACGTAATAGAACCCTATCCCACAAGCGAAGCTATCAAGCCAAAATTGGCTTTCATATCTTTTGCTCCCACGACATGTGGCAAAACCCTATCCCTCAAGTATCTCCAAATATAGACCCAAACACCACGTATTAGAACACCACTTATTCTCTGTCAAAAAAAAAAAATAACACCACTTATTCAATTAGGTCTTCATCAAGTCACTTTGTAACCTTTTTCAGACTTGGGGGTACATATGTCATCGCAGCTCGAGAAATAGGCCATGAAGACCAAAGAACAAGCGACCCAAAGGACCCAACTCTAAAGCTACTTATTGTAATGCTACACTTGGAATTTTAAGATAAGCATTAGAAACTAACACACGTCTGGATAAAACAAATAAACAAGATAACAATTGCATGGTCTTTGGGCATAGCTCTGATAGATTAAGGCGCTCTAGCCAATTAATGTAGGAGGGACAAGGGCATCTTAGCCAATTGGAAGGAAGCCATACACTCTCATGCAGAAAATATACTCACGAATAGTAGAAGGAATGAAGAGGAGGCTCGACTATATAGAAGAATGTATAGCGGTTACCAGGGATCATCTTTTACCACCATTATTCTTTAATATTATCAAGGTCTTATCCTAAAAGTACTCACTAAGTTAAGCATCAACACCTCCCTAGTTTTTCGTGCTCTTGCATGTCATTCTCGATAAGCCTATAGCCTATCTACACCAAAGGCCAATCATGACCCAAAAAGTTGTAAACAGTTCAGTATTTCAATTGAATCATCAAAATAAATTATTTTCCTAATCAGGTTATTTTGTTAGTTAGCAGTTGGATGTGGCATTAAACACCAACTTGGATATGAAGTGGTTCATTTATTAAATTAATAAGTGCATAAATACAAGTCATTTGTGATACTTGTGCATTTTAAGTGCATAAATATTTTATATTGATTTTTTTTTTCATAAGCTAGGCGGAAGAATTTGAGTAAAAAAACCTTAGATTATTTTTGACAAGTTTTATGAATTGAGCTTACTTAAAAGATCTCAACTTGACCGTACTTCATTGTTTTGATTATATCTTTAGTTAACAAATTTTGATTTAGGCCTATAATATACTTTTTTTTTTAAGAGAATTGAAAGATCTAATTAAATTATTTTAACATTCAAAGCCTAAAAAATAATAAAAAATGCCCAAATTTGCTTGGAAGTTTGCGGTAGAAATTTGATAAAACTTGAAAAATATGCTTTAATTCATTAAGGGCAATTTAATCTTTTGCACCTTATGCAAATTCTACCTTATAAATACTTATTTTTAGGATCAGAGTTATACCCGATCACATTCAATGTTATTTTATTTTTGTATTTCCTTTTTTTATTTTATTTTTGTATTTCCTTTTCAATATGAGCTGCTAAAATCTTTCTAGTCTAAAGGATTTTGAAAATTTGATTCTGTTTGCGAGATCTAATTTGTTTTTATTCTTTCCCTATTCTTTAATTTGCATATCTTCCATTTTAATTACAAATATTCAAGTTTATTGAATATGGTTTCGTATTTGATAGTTTTAAATATTTGCTTTGTCAATTAGAATTTTTGAATCTGTAATTGTTTAGTTAATCTAAGACTTGTGATTAATAGCATGATCGAGCATAAGCTACATATGAAATTCATGTTGTGTGGAAATATGATCTAATTTAAATAAACCATGCTTGTGTATATTTGTTGGCTAGAAATAGGTATCTCTATTTTTTAATGTTATTAATAAATTAAAACCTAGAAACTTCATTATAAGGTTATTTGTTAATAAGAGAAATAATTTCAACTAACTTCCTTTTAGTCATTAAAAAGGAGAGAAGATATTGATTGTTAGGCGCAAGTTTTTGGATTGATGTCAAAATTATAAATCAAAACTAAGATTTAGCCTTTGACTAGATTTTCACCATGTTGATTATTCTTAAATTCTACTTGCAATATTTTTATTTACTTGTTAATAGATTTATTACTAGTATCCGTGAAAACAATCTACAAATTTTATATTTTTTTAGTAGAAAATTACTTTTGTTGGTTTTAACACCCACCAAAACATGTATTAATTAATAAATATTTTTAAGCATATCATATTCTGACATTCAACTCTAATATTAGTAGCCATACTAACAAAAAGATTTGATTACAATGATACTTTAATTTAAAGATTTAATATTTTGAAATCCAATCACTAATTTAAAATTTAATTCATAGTTTAAATTTGATAGTTTAACTAATGTCGAAACCATTTTTGAAAACGGGTCGACTTTGATTTTAATAGTAAAAATAAAAACGGGAGTCGCCACCAATCCTTTTTGATGAGGTGTGATCGGGTAACCTTGTAATTTGATCGTTTTTAATAAAATTTGTAATTTACTAAAACGACGATTTTTTTGGTCTACGAAGTCCAGAAAAAAGGTTCGAGAGTCGGTTACGCACGAGGAAAGGTTAGCACCCTCGCTACACCTAAAAATTGGTACCTAATTGATTATTTAACGTCTTAATATTGAAAATTTGAAAAGATTTTAAAAATATGATTTCTTTTAAAACATTCGAATATACTCAAATTGGATATTAAGAATTTTTTGCTCCAAAGGAATAAAACACGACAGTTTAAATCCTCGAATCCAAGATCATTTCATGATTCCCAAAACTCATTGAAAATATCAAAAGGATATTCGATTATTTGGCCAAGCGAAAAACCAAAACCCATCACTTTAGGGCACGATTTCTCGAATTCCCAAACACAGAATATTGCCTTAATTTAGAAAATCTTATCTAGCGTTAACGAAACGTCACATCCAATACGTTAGGACGCAACCTCTCGATTTCTCGAGAATAAGCTCTTATTTAACTTTTATGCTTTGATTTTAAAAAAGAAAATAGTAGGTTCTTTAGATTCGATGAGAAAAAATCGAAACCCAGTTAGTTAGGGTACGATTTCTTTCGAACCTTAGAACACGGAATTTTCGGTTATTTCAAAAATCAAATAAAATATAATACGATCGTAATAAAATAGAAGATGAATTTTAATGCCAATATGCGTAATAGAATAAAGATAAGGGCAATAATATAAATAATGATAATGAAGGTTGAAATAAAATACAATAAACGCTAAATCAAACAATCGGTATAAAATAACAGATGGATGTTAGAAATAATGAATAAATAAACAGATAAAGAAAATAAGAATAAGGGTAATAGCTAATTGTAAATTAATAAATAGATTAATACTATGTACAATAGTTGAAAGATAATAAAATAATAACAATATAATAGAAATAATAATAAAAATAATAATAAATTATAATAAAATAACTTGATAAACAAATAATAATAGTGAAATACATAAATATGAGTAATAATAATAGTAATAATAAAAATAATAAAATAAGTAATCTAATATTTGAAAGCATAAAAAATAATAAGTAATGAATAAAGATAATCATAATGAAAATAATAATAATAAAATAAAAAATAAGAAGTCAATAAAGTCTAAAAAGATTAATATTCAATGTTAAATATCAATTTAGTAATAACAATAGAATAATAGTAGTAACTATAATAATAATAATAATAATAATAATAATAATAATAATAATAATAATAATAATAATGAAAGAAAGTAGCATACATAAAATAAATAAATAAAAGTATGAACAAACAAAAAACATAATGAAAAAGAAAGTGAAAACAAAAAGAAAAAAAAAATAAAAGGAATATATGTACATGTACACAAATAAATAAAAAGATATAAAACTGATGCGGTATTAAATTGCAATTGAAATGAAATTAAGAACCCAAATCATGAATAAAACATCAAAAGAGACTAAATTTAAAGAAAAATAAGATTAAAGGATCAAATCTAAAAGAAGGAAGACAGATCGGGGGGCCTATGTAACGAACGTAGAAATAGGGGGCCAGTTGGGAAATAATTCCCTTCTTCTAAAACGCAACGTTTTGTCAAGGGCCAAAATGGAACCAGAGAAATCTACAGGCGCAAATTTGTAAATAAAAAGAACTGAATTAAACAATTAAAAAATACGGAAGGTCTATTCGCGGAAATAGCCCTTTTAAAAAAACACGCGAATCCCTTTTTGCGCGGGTCGGGTCGCAGACGAGTCAGCTCCACACGGCACCGTTTTGATACACAGGCTCAAGACTGAAACGACGCCGTTTGGGTTGTCTTATAAAAGGCAATATATTTTTTTAAAATTCATTTTTTGCAGCTTAAAAAAAATACTTAGAAAAGCCCTCCGTTTTCTCTGGGTCTCAACCCCGAGATCAACCGCGAAGATCGTCGGCGTCCGTCTCCATGTCGGCGTCCGTCGCCATGGCCGCGCCAAAGTCCACCGTACGCTGTGGTTAGGGGGTCCCGAAGATGGGTTTCTCAGCCCCTTGTCTAACCCGACTTTGGGTATTTTGAAACCTCCAAAAAGAGAAAATATAGGAGGATCTCGGTATCCTTCTCCCATTTTCGGACCCTCGCTGTCCGGGAGTCGACCATGCCCTTCAACAGTGATCGAAAAAAAAGGTAACCCATTTATCTGTTTTTATTGTCTTTCGAAAATGAAACTATGTAGAAGTAGACACCCTTTTTTTTTTGAAATCCCAAATCTGTTTCAAGTCCTTTTGTATTTGATTCTGGCTGTGTCTATTTTCTTCTATTACATTGTTTTTTGGGCTTATATAGCCGAAAGGAAAATACATTAAGTGCTTGTGATTTGGTTTTTTGCTTTTTTCTGTCTCTTGTCGCTGTTGTCTTCTCCTTTTGCAGGGGTCGTGGGCGGTGGCAGAGAGCAGGTGCGCCGACGGCTGGCATGGCAGTGGTCAAGCAGTGCAAGTGGCGGCAGACCTAGGTTTTTTTGTTTTTTTTTTTCTGTTTATTTTTGGGCTTTAGTGTAATGGGCCGGGTAATTTTGGGCTTATACAGTTAACAAATATTAATATGTTAACTGGAGGGATAATATTAATTTAAATATATTTAGCTGTAACCTCCCTAACTTGACCTAAACATTATGGCTAAATTGAAAAGGCTACACTAGCCACCGAAATGACTAAATAACCCAATCGATCTTTTTAAACCCTAATCCATATAATCATTGGAAAACGATGGTTGATGTTGCTTTGAGTCGATTTAAAATATTTATTTATTAAGTCGTCTGTACTTAGAAACTGTAATACCCTATAACCAATCTGATTTATCAGACCCGAATATAGGATGCCACCAAACATAAATACTTAATAGAATTTTTCATTAGGCAAAAACTAACCTAAACATATTTATTATGAGTTTATAATCTTTCTAAGTCAAAAGATCTTAAAAGCGGTGTTTACTAAATACAACATATTTAAAAAAACAGTTTAATATATTACAACCTAAAACTTTGCTAAAATTCACTTAATCATGGCGTAGAGTACTATTTGCTCAACATTTAAAAATGTCCTTTTTATACATAATATTGCTCTGCCATCTTGGCACATGTCTAGCTTGGCCCCTCTTGGTGCACTGGTTCTATTCTTAGAATCCTGCATGACAAATAGACACATGTAAGTTCAAAAGAATTTAGTGATTCTCAACAATTATTACCCAAAAGAATTTAGTGATTCTCAACAATTATTACCTTTAGATGGTGTTGAATTTCTTGACTTAGGGATTTCTGGACTTCCTCTCAAACTTTAGAGGATATGTTTCTAATTTTTGCCTAGCAATGCCCTAGTGCTCAGGTGTTGTTTTAGAAAGTAAGAATTTTGGAATAGGTTTTGAGTAAGTAAGGTGTTTGATTTAACTAAGAGGTTGAAGTCTACAAGTACGTCCTTGGGCAAAGTCTTGGTTAGGCGAACAAATTGGAGGAAAAGAGTAGCGTGGTTTTATCAGCCCAAACGATACTTTGGCGGATAGATTGGGCAAACAGTAAACATTTCGATATCGAGTGAAAATGTCTCAGAAAGTAGGACATCTCTAGGAGTAGAACTTAGTACAAAGTTGAGGAATTTCAAGTAATCGGGATACCGCCAAAGGGTGTTGTATGTCAAGTGTAACAACCAATTTTCCAGTGGTATTGGAAACAGTAGTTTCGGGAGCACAATTCTGGAAAGTGAGTCTGTAAATATTATTATTTAATATTTACTAGTAAAGTATTATGATATAATGAATTTGTTTGATAATTTCATTTAATGGGATAATTAGTTAAGTACAAGTGATTTGTCCCTAAAGTTAAGTGGTTTTGAAAAATGAGGTATCGAGACCTTGTTTCTGTAAATCGAGCCCGTAAATATTTTTATTAAATATTTACGAAATTATTATATAGGTGAATTTAATTTTGGTCTAAATATTTTAATAATTGGATGACTAATTAAGGTATAAGGACTAAATATTAAAAATGTAAAAATTAATCACTATAAAGCTTTATTAGCTAAAAAAGGTTAATCGGTAAAATAAGAGGGATTTATATGGAAATTATGTCATATTTACTTATGGTGGATGGTAGTGCTTAATTTCTTAATGTATTGTTGTTAATTAAAAATAAAATTTAATAATAATAAAATACTAAAAGCTTAAAATAAAATATGCTTTTCATCCAATTTTTTCTTTTTGCACCGAACATCAAATTGAAGAAGGAGAAGCCATTGACGAGCTTCAAGAAACCTTCAGCCCTCTTTCTTGGTAAGAAAATCAATTCTGTTTCTTGTAGATTTTATGTTTTTGTGATCATTGCAACTAGGTCTAGTTAATCGTACCTTCGTTTTCAAAACTGCTAAAGATTTTAAATTTTTCCATTGATGAATCTTAGATATTCTTGATAGAAAATGGTATATTTGGAAGCTATGAAATGTTTAAGGACTATTTTATAAAGTTATTTTTGTTAATTTGAACATAAGGACTAAATTGTTAGTATCTGGAAATTAGTATGAAATTTTCGTGATTGTTGATAATAGGTGGCTGTAATTGAATGTATTTGAAATTGGTTTAAAGTTTGAAGTCCAATTTTAAAAGTTGTGATAAGTTTTATTTTAGGGACTAAATTGAATAAAATGTAAAATTTAATCACATCCACTCAAACACACAATCCAATTCATTCTGAAATCACATGGATATATACTAAGAATACATACATATCTTCAACAGTCACTCATGAACTCATTTACCGATTCTATCACAACAATCATAAGAATATCTAAAGATTTAGAGGATTCAAAATTAAGGACTCACTTAATACTCACTTACCCCAACTATGAGCTCCAGATCCAAATATCTAGTTTAAACAAGCAGCAACAACTTCTTAAAGAACATGAATTCACCATTAAACCCATTTATAGACAAATTGTCAATATTTCAATTGCAAAAAGGCCCCATGCAAGAATTCTTATAAATTAGCACCCATATACTTTATAGCATTCCTTACTCTTAACATGCGAACTTATCAGACTTACCAGGAGATGGAACACCTCTTTAATTTCCAAGAATTCTTAGCTTCCAATTTACATAAGGAGTGCAACCAGCAATAACGTTTAATACTTAAGAAAAGAAAGAATATAAGAATTACTTTAAAGGAAGAAGAATCCTTATCACGAACCTTTCCCACATATATATAATCCTCTTTCGTTTAGTAGAATTTGACAAGTACCCCAAAATTTCAGAATATGCCTTTCATAATGGCCTACAAAATTTAAAGGAAACATAAATGAAAGTCTTTTCCATATGCCATTTGCCCAATCAGTTTAGTTGGGTTATAACCAAATGTAGTTATTGAGACTTGCCATTTATAGTAATTAAACAAACTAGGCAAAATATACCTTTGGCGGTTACTTATACAAAGCTTATTTTTTTCTTTTATCGAATTCTTTTGTTTATTGAAGAACACGTCAGAGACTAAATCATGATATACTTTCTTGGACAAATCCTCAATTCGCCCAAAACATTAATTTGCCAGAAGCTACAAATTGGCATACTAACTTTCAAAGTGTGCTAGAACCAAACATCTTTTCGTCCACGCCTAAAATTTGGGTTATCCAATTTTGAGGTGTGACAAAACGCATAAACAGATTCAGAATCTATTCTGCTTGGGTCCTATCCAATGTATTGCGATCCAGTTAGTCACATCCATTTCTCTATCTTCTAGGAATCATTCGCTCCGAGGCTCAAGACAACGCATCTCTCCAATTGGACTTGATAAACGACATATTAGTCTTTCAATAGGTTTGCTCTTTTTCAATTAGACTAAGGACATGTTTAGGTTCGTCTACTAATACAAGTTGTCTTTCTGTACTACGATCCGACCACATAATACCGCTTAGTATTACTTAAATATTTGGACAACCAATAAGCAACATTTGCTTCCATTTTTCTTTGCATGTAAAAAACCATGTGAAGACAATTTTATACAAAGTATATTAATTTAATTAATGAATTTATTTTATTAATCAATTTGTTCGAAAAAATTACAAGTGTCTATTAACTAAAATACTACACTTAGGGCACCAGATCCAACAATATTGTGATACCTTATAATTCCTTAACCCGTATCCATTACTGGAATAGGGTTACGGAGCGTTACCAGAACTTTTCAAAACATTTTTAGATAAATCATGTCAATTACTATTCATTAACCGAGATCATTCGTAATGTCCCTTAGATGGACCCTCGAGATCTAATACGAGCATTAGAATCGAGTCGGGACTTAATTGGAAACTCTAAGAATTTTTCGTGACATTTCAAAAATTTTCCAAGGTAGAGGCCTCACACGCCCGTGCATCAGGCCGTGTCCGATTTAGGTTGCTCTCTGACTTGCGCCACACGGCCATGCCACACGCCCTTGTGCTAGGCCGTGTGGTTAATTAATTTAATTTGAATTAGATGCAGGTTTTACACGGCCATGGCACATGCCCGTGTTCAAGGTCGTGTCACCCACACGGCTGAGACATACGGCCGTGTCTTTGCCCGTATGCTAAATTCTGAGCATTCTATTTCTAAATTTTAGGATGCAGAGGATACACAGCCAAACCACACGCCCATGTGCTAGGCCGTGTGTCGCACACGGTCAAGATATACGCTTGTGTGTCTACTCGTGTGGACAAAATAAGGCTATTTTCCAATCCTTATTCCTCACCCTTTTTACCTTATATTTGCACTAAAACTTAAACAAATTCTCATGGCCATATAAACTGTAACATCCCAAAAATTAGGGGTTGGTGATTTTTGCTTTGTTGCATGTGTTGGGCTTGTTAGTTAATTATTTGAGGGTGTTTAGGGAGGCCTGGGTTGGAATCCAAGCCCTAGAAAAATTTTGGTTTTTGGGCCTTCAGTGGAGAGAGCTGTTGGAAGTAGGACTTAAGGGAAATTGAGTGGATTTTTTTGACACAAGTTGAACACATGGTGGAGTGGTGGTGGCGTCACTAGGGGACAAGGGGGAGAGGAGTTCGATTCCCTTGGCAAGCAATTAAAGGTAATTATTTTATGCTTTGCGAGAGGAGGAAGCAGAGTTGGGATCAAACTCTGCTATGGGAGTTAGAGACTGGGTCAAATGGTTTCAAATGGATGAAGGGGAGAAAATCATGGGATAGGGGAGAGTGGTAGTGTTGGCCAAATTTGGAGTGTAGTGAGGATGAGAATTTCGGCTGCTAGGGGCTTAGGTAGCATATTCGGCCTTGAATGGGAAGGGTGCCGGATTTCTCTAGTTTTTCTTTGGCGTTTTTGCATTTTGGGCACTTTTTCCTGGAGCATTTCGGGTCAACTCTTTTGCAATTTATTTCTTGCCGAACTCCTTATCTCCTTCTTTTCTTCTCCGTTTTCTCTTCTACTCCTTTTCCATAAGCCGAATATCCTCTCTCTTCTCTAATCTGTAACTGTTTCTTCTTTCTTTTGCTATTAGCCGAATCATTGTTCTTCTTTTCCCTTCTCTTCACACAGTTTTCCTCTTCTACCACTTCTTTTCTTCATTCTATCTTTAGTTTGTGGTTGCTACATTTGGTTGCTGAATCTTTCTTTCCCATTCGATTTTTCTCTGGTCAAAGGCCGAAACTACTTACCTTCCTCAAATTGATTCCCTATTGTTTTCTTGTGGTGAGGGCCGAATCCTCTAGGGTGCAAAAACTCGTATCTTGTTGGTTCAAATGCTTCGGGATCTCTTCCGTTTGTTGGTAAGTTGAGGCCATGGCCAATTAGGGGTGGAAGTTTCTTTTATCTTTTTGAGTTCGTTAGGGCTGAAAGGTCGTTTCTCTTATAATCTTGAATAGCGTTCTAACATGTTCTTTTCGTTAGGGACGCGGATCTTTGATTAGTAGGGGGTGGACCGAATACTCTCCATAGAAGGGAGTCTGTTATTCGTTGGTAAGCTAAGCCAATAGTTAAATGTATTCATATTTTGGGATTATCGAATATTAAGAAGACTAACTGATGACCAACTATGTTTTTAGGTGCCTCGGATAGTAACGCGATCAATAATCCGTAACAGGTGTGTAATCTCACACTGTTACTTAAACTATTACTGCTATAACCCGCGAGTCAGCTAGAAGCCAAAATATCAAAAGCCAGATTACCGGTTATGAAGATCACTCGAGCGTGCGAGCGCCCGTAATGACAATCGAGCCTCTAGGGAGGGCGATAAACCATTGAGAGTGTCAAGAACACTCTGGTGAAACTGAGGCCATAACGGGCCTTGTTGAGCCGATACGGGCTAAATGGGCCCAACGGGTTAATGGGCCCATGTGAGCGAAACGACAAAAAATGTGAGTTGATCGATGCGACTGCTAAGTCCACAGAACCGTGGCTGAAAACGAACTGAATGGAACCCACAAGCGTGTGGGCCCAAATGGACCGAAATCGAGTTTTAGGCCCAATAACACTATAATAACCGATAATGGTAACCGATTCGCTCGAGGCGATATTAGGCCTTCGGAAAGGCCATTGTAAGGGTAAAATTACTGAAATACCTTCGATGCGTAAAATTACTGAAATACCATCGATGGGTAAAATTATTAAAATACCCTTTTAGGATGAAATTACTGAAATGCCCTCGTTGGGTGAGATTACTGATATACCCTTGAGGGGTAAATTACAGTTTTACCCCTACCGACCAAATTACCATTATACCCTTAGGGGTAGATTTAGTATGTTTGTAGGTAATCTGTTTAGTTACTATGATGGTAAATTATTGCATACACTGAATTAATATGTCATGACATGTTGCATTGGGTTGGGTTATGTATTCAGAGGAAGTACGGTACTAGTACCTATGCCACGTTATACTGATTCAGTGGCTCTGCCACGATATCATCGATTTTAGTGGCTCGACCCACGATATCGCATCGCGACTTTCTTTGCGTTGATACCGTAGCTCGATTGCGATCTTGGTATGTAGGGCTGGGTGGGTTCACTTGGTCCCCTGGTGTGTAGAAAGGTGAATGCGGGTGGTGTGATGGTTGGGGTTGGGTTGAAATTTTGCATTTCTGGTTGGCATTACCATGATTTTGGGGCTTAGGCGCAAACCGATACTGCCTGGGCTTGAGGCCATACTGTGACTGTAGCTAGGGATTGAACACTGAGTTCTCGTAACTCACCCCTTTTCCTTTAACTGTGCAGGTAATCCCCAGCCTTAGAGGATTTGGAGCCACGAGGGACTCGGAGGTGGTCACACGTACCGCATGATTCGAGGGTGAATTTAGTATTTCAATTTGGGATTACTTTACTTTAATTTCTGGGTTTATAATTGTTGTAATAAGGCCTTTGGAACTGTTTTAACTTTTAATCGGGATTTCTTTAAACATTGAAAATTTAATCAACACGGGGTTTTCAAAACAATAAACAACTATTTTTTTAAACTATCACGTCTTTCGTAAACGTTAAGATCAAACTTCTGAATCTGACATGATTTTTAATAAGTAAAGAAATACATGTTTTTCTGAAAAGAGTATTAATACGTGTAAACCTCTTTTATGAAATAGCAGCGAGAAACGGAATTTTGAACGTTTAAGTTGGAATTTGATAATGAATTTCTCAACAAAATAAGGTTTTTCAAACTTCATCTGATGTGGCACGCTAGATTCGGTCGTAATGTTTAGGTCGGGTGTGGGGTGTTACATTTAATGGTATCAGAGTCATGTTGCAACATTCGGCTGTGGAATGGGTTTTGAAAATTGTTTACATTTGTTTAAAGTCTGGTTTAGAAAAGTAGTAGTATCACTGAACGTGTGGTATACCGAGTCTCCGGCACCGAATCCGTAAGTTCCCTTACTTTATACTTTGTTTTAGGCTAATATGATTGTACTATAGAACACTGGGGATAGTGGTAGTACACTGAAACTTTTTAGCTTTATAAACTAAGACTATGGAGATTGAATCTTTAGTAAAATCGATCTGCGAAAACTACTATTACTACTGTTTTCTTTTCATAAAACATGTGGTAATAAATACATGAACGATAAGCTGATGCATAAAACTCTTAAACAGATTAATATGTTACATTGGTATGAGTACAAGAGGTCACAGAAGAGGTACACGTGGCCGTGGTAGAGGCCGAGGTGCTAGGGCTGGGTCCTCAGCATCAGGGCATATGCCTAAAAGGGAGGCGCCAGCATCGCCAGTAACTGAAATAGCGTCCCATGACCGAGCGGAAAGGGATGATGCTTTGTCCCAAGCAATGCTACGAGTTCTGTAAAGGGTTGCTAGAGCGAGTATTGGGTCGGTGCCTCGGGGGTCCATTTCTGAGCGACTCCGGTCAATGGGGCAGAAATCTTTAGGGGCATTTCTGGTGTAGCCTTGAATGTAGTGGAATACTGGTTGGAGGCAGTTGAGCGAATCATGGACGATCTTCACTGCACAGTAGAACAAAAGCTGAAGGGAGCAGTGTCCCTACTGTGAAATGAGGCGTACCAATGGTGGCGTACAGTAAGGGAAGGTACTCAAGCTGAACGTGTAACTTGGGATTTCTTTAAAACGGCCTTCTAGGGGAAGTATGTTGGGGCAAGTTATGTGGACGCCCGAAGAAAAAAAATTTTGAATCTGATTCAGGGGAATAAGTCTATTGCAGAATATGAGGCAGAGTTCCTACGCTTGAGCCGGTACGCACAGGGCATAGTTTCTACAGAATATGAGCATTGCGTACGGTTTGAGGATGGTCTTAGGGATGAATTGCGGGTGCTGATAGCTCTGTAGAGGGAAAGAAACTTCGCGGCCCTGGTGGAGAAGGCCAAGATTGCTGAGGATGTGAAACGCTCTGAGCGTCAAAATCGTGAGAAGGAAAGGGGCAGGAATAAGAGAGATTTTAGGCCTTCAAGTTGTTCAGATAGATTTCATAAGAGGCCTAAATATGATGAGCCGGTAGTGTTCACACTAAAAATATGGAGACATTATCTCTATGGGGAAAAGACAATCATCTACACTGACATAAGAGTCTTAAGTATCTCCTTACCCAAAAGGAGTTGAATCTTAGGCAACGAAGATGGATAGAGTTGCTGATGGATTATGATTGTTCAATTGAGTATCATCGGGAAAAAGCTAACGTGCTGGCAGATGCCCTAAGTCGTAAGGTTATGTCGGAATTGAAGGCAATGTTTGCTCGTCTCAGCCTATTTAAAGATGGTAGTTTGTTGGCAGAGCTTCGGTGAAACCGACTTGGGTCAAATAGATTAAAGAAAAGTAAATGTTGGATGAGTCGTTAGTTTCTTATTTCCAGTAGGTGAAGAAAGGAGAGACTAAGGATTTTGGGCTGAATAGTGAAGGAGTGATGTGTTTCTATGGAAGAGTTTGTGTACCGAAGGACTCTGAGTTAAGACAGTTGGTTTTACGGAAGGCGTATAGTAGCCCATATGCTATGCATCCCGGTAGATTATATCAAGATCTAGGAGAGCTGTATTGGTGGCTAGGACTTAAACATGAGGTTACTGACTTCATAGGTAAGTGCCTGACATGCCAGCAAGTGAAGGCTAAGCATCAATTACCTTCTAGATTACTGCAACCTGTGAGAATTCTACTTTGGAAGTAGGAGAGGGTAACCATGGATTTTGTTAGTGGGCTATCCCTGACGCCTACTAAGAAAGATTCAGTATGGGTAATTATTGACCGGTTGACTAAGTCTGCCCATTTCATACCGGTTCGCACTGATTACTCGTTGCAGAAATTGGCGAAGTTGTATGTGGCAGAGATTGTACGGTTGCATGGGGTGCCAGTGTCTATCATCTCGGACAGGGATCCTGAATTCACATCTCGGTTCTAGAGAGTGTTGCATGAGGCTCTGGGTAAAAGGTTGGATTTCAGCACAGCGTTTCATCTGCAGACTAATGGACAGTCAGAGAGGGTAACTCAGATTTTGGAAGACATATTGAGAAGTTGTGTGATTGATTTCAGAACAGTTGGGAAGATTATTTACCCTTAGCGGAATTTGCTTATAACAACAGTTACCAATCCAGCATTCAAATGGCACCATACGAGGCATTATATGGTCGTAGATGTCGTACCCCTACATGCTGGACGAAATTGGGTAAGCGATAATTGTAGGATCCAGAGTTAATTTCAGAAACTGAGGAGAAAGTGAAGTTGATCCGGAGTAGATTAAAAGAAGCATCTAATAGGAAGGAATCGTATGCTAACTTAAAACGTAGAGAGATAGAGTTCTCTGTGGGGGATTATGTCTTCTTAAAGGTCTCACTGTGGAAAAAGATTATGAGATTTGGACGAAAGGGCAAGTTAAGCCCTAGATTCATTGAACCTTATCAGGTATTAAAACGTGTTGGACCGATCGCCTATCAGCTTGTGCTGCCTCCTGAGTTAAACCGGATACATAACGTATTCCACGTTTCTATGCTGAGATGCTACCGTTCGAATCCATCTCATATAGTGCCGGTGGAAGAGATCGAGGTAAGATCTGATCTAACATTTGAAGAAGAACCGGTGTAGATTTTGGATCGAGATGTTAAGGTGCTGAGAAGGAAGTCTGTTCCATTAGTCAAGGTACTGTGGCGTAATCACAATTCAGAGGAAGCTAGTGGGAGCCTGAGGAGGCAATATGACAGCAATACCCTCATCTCTTTTGATCAGGCAAATTTTGAGGCTGAAATTTCTTTAAGGGGGTAGAATTGTAACATCCCAAAAATTAGGGGTTGGTGATTTTTGCTTTGTTGCATGTGTTGGGCTTGTTAGTTAATTATTTGAGGGTGTTTAGGGGTTTTAGGGAGGCCTGGGTTCGAATCCAAGCCCTGGAAAAATTTTGGTTTTTGGGCCTTCAGTGGAGAGAGCTGTTGGAAGCAGGACTTAAGGGAAATTGAGTGGGTTTTTTTTATACAAGTTGAGCACATGGTGGAGTGGTGGTGGCATCACTAAGGGACAAGGGGGAGAGGAGTTCGATTCCCTTAGCAAGCAATTAAAGGTAATTATTTTATGCTTTGGGAGAGGAGGAAGCAGAGTTGGGATCAAACTCTGCTATGGGAGTTGGAGACTAGATCAAATGGTTTTAAATGGATGAAGGGGAGAAAATTGTGGGATAGGGGAGAGTGGTAGTGTTGGCCGAATTTGGGAGTGTAGTAGGGATGAGAATTTCAGCTGAAGAGGGGCTTAGGTAGCATATTCGGCCTTAAATGGGAAGGGTGCCGAACTTCTCTAGTTTCTCTTTGGCATTTTTGCATTTTGGGCACTTTTTCCTAGAGCATTTCGGGTAAGCTCTTTTGCAATTTCTTTCTTGTCGAATTCCTTATCTCCCTCTCTTCTTCTCTGTTTTCTCTTCTACTCCTTCTCCACAAGCCGAATCTCCTCTCTCTTCTCTAATCTCTAACTGTTTCTTTTTTCTTTTTCTATTAGCCGAATCATTGTTCTTCTCCTCCCTTCTCTTCACGCTTTACTTATCTTTTCTCTAGCCGAATAACTACACACTTTTCCTCTTTTACCACTTCTTTTCTTCATTCCATCTTTAGTTCGTGGTTGCTACATTTGGTTGTTGAATCTTTCTTTCCCATTCGGCTTTTCTCTGGTCAAAGGCCGAATCTATTTACCTTCTTCAAACTGAAACCCTGTTGTTTTCTTGTGGTGAGGGCCGAATCCTCTAGGGTGCAAAAACTCGTATCTTATTGGTTCAAACTGCTTCGGGTTCTCTTCCGTTTGTTGGTAAGTTGGGGCCATGGCCGATTAGCGGTGAAAGTTTCTTTTATCTTTTTGAGTTCGTTAGGGCCGAAAGGCCGTTTCTCTTATTATCTTAAATAACGTTCTAACACGTTCTTTTCGTTAGGGACACGGATATTTGATCAGTAGGGGTGGACCGAATACTCTCCATAGAAGAGAGTCTGTTATTTGTTAGTAAGCTAAGCCAATATTTAAATGTATTCATATTTTGGGATTATCGAATAAGAAGACTAACTGATGGCCAATTATGTTTTTAGGTGCCTCGGATAGTAACGCGATCCATAATTCGTAACTGGTGTGTAATCTCACACCCCTGCTTAAACTATTACTGCTATAACCCACGAGTCGACTAGAAGTTAAAATACCGAAAGCCGGATTACGACTATGAAGACCACTCGAGCGTGCGAGCGCTCGTAGTGACAACTGAGCCTCTAGAGAGGGAGATAAACTGTTGAGAGTGTCACGAACGCTCTCGTGAAACTGAGGCCATAACGGGCATTGTTTAGCAGATACGGGCTAAATGGGCCCAGCGGGTTAATGGGCCCATGTGAGAGAAACGACGAAAAAGGTGAGTTGATTGCGACTGCTAAGTTCGCAAAATTGCGGCTGAAAATGAACTGAATGGGCCCCACGAGCATGTGGGCCCAAATGGGCCGAAATTAAGTTTTAGGCCCAATAGCACTTTAATGACCAGTAATGGTAACCGAGTCGCTCGAGGCGATATTAGGCCTTCGAAAAGGCTATTGTAGGGGTAAAATTACTGAAATACCCTCGGTGGGTAAAATTAATGAAATACCCTTTTAGGATGAAATTATTGAAATGCTCTCATTGGGTGAGATTACTGAGGCGTAAATTACCGTTTTACCCATACTGGCCAAATTACCATTATACTCTTAGGGGTAGATTTAGTATGTTTGTGGGTAATCTGTTTAATTGCTATGATGGTAAATTATTGAATACACTGAATTAATATGTCATGACATGTTGCATTGGGTTGGGTTATGTATTCGGAGGAAGTACTGTACTGGTGGCTATGCCATGTTATACTGATTTAGTGACTCTGCCACGATATATTGATTTTAGTGGCTCACCACCACACTGCATCATTCTTGGCGGCTTTCTTTGTTGTTGATCTGGCGGCTTCATTGCGATCTTGGTGTGTGGGGCTGGGTGGGTTAACTTGGTCCCCACAGGTGTGTAGGGTTGGTACGGGTGGTGTGATGGTTAGATTGGGTTGGGCTGCATTTCTGGTTGGCATTACCATGATTTTGGGGCTTAGGCCCAAATCGATACTGCCTGGGCTTGAGGCCATACTGTGACTGTAGCTAGGGATTGCACACTGAGTTCTCATAACTCACCCCTTTTCCTTTAACCGTGCATGTAATCCCTAGCCTTAGAGGATTTGCAACCGCAAGGGACTCGGAGGTGGTCACACGTACCGCATGATTCGAGGGTGAATTTAGTATTTCAATTTGGGATTACTTTACTTCAATTTCTAAGTTTATAATTTTTGTAATAAGGCCTTTGGAACTGTTTTAACTTTTAATTGGGATTTATTTAAACATTGAAAATTTAATCAACACGGGGTTTTCAAAACAATAAACAGCTATTTTTTTAAACTATCACTTCTTTCGTAAATGTTAAGATCAAACTTCTGAATCTGAAATGGTTTTTAATAAGCAAAGAAATACATGTTTTTCTAAAAAGAGTATTAATATGTGTAAACCTCTTTTATGAAATAGCAACGAGAAACGGAATTTTGAACGTTTAAGTTGGAATTTGATAATGAGTTTCTCAACAAAATAAGGTTTTTCCAGCTTCATCTGATGTGGCACGCTAGATCCGGTCGTAGCGTTTAGGCCGGGTTTGGGGTGTTACATAAACATTCAACCAATATGCCTTTATTCACCACAATTTATTTCCATATCAATCTTGTACTCATATTTACCTATATATAATGGTCACATTTGTGCATTTTGTATAAATTTTACTAATTTAATTCATTCATCCATTTGTCAATATGATTTCTATCAATTAACCATTTTAAACATATACTATGATAGCTTTCATACATAAACACCAAAGCATGTCCATAACTAGCCATTCCAATGGCTAGTCATTATCAAATATTTACATATCATTCTTTGACCAATTTAACCTATACATTGTAACACCCTTAACTCGTATCCGCCGCCGGAGTAGGGTTATGAGGTATTACCGGTCAATACTTATCATTTAACATATGTAATTCATATATTTATGCATTCATACTAGAATACCATTTAATCACAAACACATTGTCCCTTAATATGACCTACGAGGCCTTGAACATACTTTAGGAGTGGTTCGGGACAAAACTGATAACTTATAAAAATTTTGAAAACTTAGAAAAATTTCAAATATACAGGGGTCACACTCTTATGTGAACAGGCCGTGTGCCTTACATAGCTCTAGACATGCCCGTGTCTCAGGCCGTGTGGAAACAGGGTATAAATACTAATTTGGGTCACACGGCCGACCACACGCTCGTGTATCTAGCCCGTGTACCCTTTAAAGTGGCCACACACGCCCGTGTGCTAGGCCGTGCCAAACCTGTAGGGTATATTGACTTATGCAACACGGCCAAGTGACATGCATGTGTGCTAGGCCGTGCGCCATTTAGGGAGCAATACTGATTTGTGCTATATAATCGATCATATACTCGTGGGTGAAGCCGTGTGGAGCATACTGACTTCAATTTGATTTCAACACCAAGGGACACACAGCCGTGCAACATGACCGTGTGTCGCACACGGCTGAGACACACGCCCGTATCTTTGCCCGTGTAGACAAAAATAGGTCATTTGTAAAGCTATTTTTGCCACCCTATTTTTACATACATACACAAGCATAAATTGCAACATTTCACAACTCAATTGGCAGCCAATACATGACATTTCATACATATATTGCATCCATTTCAACATAGTATTCAAATGCCTAATAAATAACATATATTTTCCTTTCACATGCTAACCATAGATCAAGATAACATTTGCATATTTCCACTCCATCTATTACTAGCCAAAACATACCATATTTAAATACTTAAACACAACCAAAAATATTATACCAAGTTAAGCCAAATCATATGGCTTTAACTCATACCACAACATGTATCAAAATTAATTTCTCAAGTAACCTTAACTATCTTCCTTATAACTAGCCTATACATGCCATATTTACATATATCCACAAATTCATAAGTACCAATCGGCAACTGGATAGTGTGATGCGTAACTCTGACTTTATTCGAATCGAGCGAGCTATCAAACCTCTATAATACACGAAAAGGAAATAGAGTAAGCTTTATAACTTAGTAAGCCCGTATAATTCAGAATTAAACTTACCAATTTTACATAATTAAGACAATAAATAAGATAAATCGAATTCAATTTCCAAATGCCTAGCACAAGCATTCATCAACAAGTTAGTCATATAAATACATGAAATCATCCATTCTCTCAATTCAATACTCAATACATTGTATCATTCCAAATTCATATATCATGTACATCATATTCAATATTTCACTCTCAATCATATAATCAATAATCCATTCAATAATAGTACTCATCTGTATAAGAAATATTTATGCCCGTTGAACTAATTAGAACATCAGACGATACTCAGGTGATATACATTAGTATTCCATCAATACATTATCATTTTCGCTCTGTCGAGCTATGATTAGTAAGCTTCTCCTGAGTTGATGGACAGTAAGCTCTATTGAGCTGAAACGGTAAGCTCTAACGAGCTGAAAATAGTAAGCTCTTATGAGCTGAGAATAGTAAGCTCTTACGAGTAGATATATCGATAAGCTCATACGAGCTGTGGTGATTCCGCAACAAATGCAGGAGCTTGACCAAAATGGTAACCCTAGTGACATGTCACTCGTATCTTACGAATTCATACGGTTCAAACGGGGCTCAGTAATCATCAGTCTATACCAATTAAGCATTCGTATTCCAAGTATATCAATTACTCAATTATATACATACATTTCAAATAAATACAAGTATTTAAAGTTTGATTCTAATTATACAAACTTACCTCGTATCGCTCGAACAGCAATACCGGCTATTCGTTAATTTTCTCTTTTCCCCGATCTATACCCGATCTCGGCTTATCTTCATCTATATATTATCAACTTTAGCACATTCAGTATTCAATCTATTCAATTTACTCCAAAACACACATTAGAGCTATTTTACACATTTGCCTCTAAACTTCTACATTTTTACAATTTTGTCCTTATCACATAAAATTGCAAATTCATGCAATTTAGTACAATTTCATGCTAGCCAAATATACTACATGTTACTAGCAGCCCATATTTTCAATTTATTCACACTTTTACCCACCAAATTTTACCTTTTTACACATTAATCCCTTTTTGACATTGTTATCAAAAATCACTTTACAAAACTAGTTTAACTATCAACAACTATTCAAAATCTATCATCAGCCATCAAATTACTCAAGCATTCGACAATGGCAACATGATCAATCTTTAACAGTTTTGAAAATTAAGGTATGGGCCAGCTAGATTACGAAGAAACGATCACAAAAGCATAGAAATCATTAAAAACGGATCAAAAATCGTACCTTAATTGCTCAAAATAGCTTGGCCGAATGAAGAAGATAAAAATGGTGTTTTATTCACCCTAATTTTGGTTGATGAAGATGAATGGAGAAAGAATTTTGTTTTATTTTATTATAATTAACCTTACTTAACCAAATTACAAAAATAACCTTAATGAACATTAATAATTTCAAATTTACCAAGCCACTATCATCCACTATCATGTTAATGGTCTAATTTCAACATAAAGACCTTAACTTTGAAGTTCTATAGCAATTAGACACTTTTAGCTAGTAGAACACATGTTTTACGCTTTACGCGATTTAGTCCTTTTACTTGAATTAACCATTCAAACAGTAAAATTTCTTTACGAAACTTTCACACAATAATTCTACCATGCTGTAAACTTCAATAAAATAATAAAATAAATATTTTTGCCTCAGATTTTTGGTCCCGAAACCACTGTTCTAATATGACCTAAAAATGGGTTGTTACATCTCTCCCCCTTAGGAAGTTTCGTCCTTGAAAATCTCACCAGTAAATAGGTTAAGGTATTGTTTTTGTATAACTTCCTCAGGTTCCCATGTAGCTTCCTCAATCCCGTGTTTATGCCAAAGAACCTTCACTAGGGCTATGCATTTATTTCTCAATTCTTTGATTTCACGAGCTAAAATCCTGATCAGTTCTTCGCTATACGTCAAATCTGCCTGTAGCTCAACATCTACCGGAGAAATTACATGTGACAGATCAAATCTATATCGACGTAACATAGAAACATGGAATACATTATGAATCTTTTCAAGTTCTGACGATAAAGCTAGTCGATATGCCACTGCCCTATTCGTTCAATAATCTCATACGACCCTATGAAACGCGGACTCAACTTCCCTTTACGACCAAATCGAAGAACCTTTTTCCACGGTGACACCTTTAAAAACATTCAGCCCCCGACTTGAAATTCAATTTCTTTATGTTTCAAATCCGCGTATGATTTCTGTAGATCTGAAGCTGCTTTTAAATTGCCGCGAATCATTTTCACTTTTTCTTCAGTTTCTATGATCAATTCAACCCCATGAATCTTTTTCTCACTTAGTTCAGTTCAGTATAGTGGAGTTCAACATTTGCGACCATATAAAGCTTCGTACGGTGCCATCTTTATACTCGTCTGAAAACTGTTATTATACGCGAACTCAATCAACGGTAAGTATCTTTCCCAACTTCCCCCAAACTCTAAAATACAACATCTCAACATGTCTTCGAGAATCTGAATAACTCTCTCAGTCTGACCGTCAGTCTGAGGATGAAAAGCTGTACTGAAATTCAACTTCCTACACAAAGCTTCTTACAGCTTCTTTAAGAATCGCGACGTAAATCTCTAATCTCTATAAAAAATAATAGATAATGGCACCCCGTGCAATAAAACAATCTCAGAAATGTACAATTCAGCTAATTTATCAAGTGTGTAATTTGTACGTATCGGTATGAAATGAGCAGATTTCGTTAGTCGATCAACGACAGCCAAGATAGCATCTTTTTTTTAGGAGGTAAGGACAATCCTGACACAAAATCCATTATAACTCTATCCCATTTCCACTTGGGAATCATCACAGGCTGCAGTAAACTAGATGGTACTTGATGTTCAGCTTTGACTTACTGACAAATCAAACATTTAGAAACAAACTCTAATTTATCTCGTTTCATGCCTTGCCACTAGTAAAATTGTTTCAAATCATTATACATTTTGGTACTTCTGGATGAATAGATAAGCAGCTATGAGGCACTTCGTGCAAAATCTTATGAATGAGTTCCAAATTTCTCGGTATGCAAATTTTATTTTGAAACCTTAAACAATCATCTTTTTCAATCTTAAACTCTGAATCGAGGATATTCTCACATTGAATCCGTTTAACTTGCAATTCAAAATCCTTTTTCTGAGATTCACAAATTTATTGAAGAAATACCAGTTTAGCTTTTAATTCAACTAAAATAGACCCATCATCAAAAATCATCTACTGGGTAATCATTGCTCGTAATGCAAACAAAGATTTTCGACTCAAGGCATCAGTAACAATTGTAACGCCCCAAAATTCTTGTTTTTGTTATCGTGAAAATGTGACACAGATGTGTATCTGCATTAGTGGTTAAGTGCTCTGGGTGTGTCTGGGAGGTCTTGAATTCAAGCCCTGACTTTGGCAAATTCTAGTATTTTTCTAACTTAACCCCTATTTCTGGCTAATAGGCTTTTAATTAAAAGTTTGTAAGCACTTTCCAAAATGGGCCTGCTGGTCTGGTGGTTAAGGGGAGTGTTGGTTGGCAGAGGGTCAGGAGTTTGAATCCCTGTGTAGGCAATATTTTTGTTCGGCTCTAAGAGAGAGAGTTTGAGTTGTGTTAGACGTCTGAGTAGTGGAGAGTTTGGTGGAGAGAATTAAGGGGAGTTGGGATAGGGGGTTATCAGGATATTCATTTGGAGTTTATTTTTGCAAAAAAATTATGCTCTCTCTTCTCCCTCTCTGCCGAATTTTCCATCTCACTCTCTCTATCTTCTTTTTGATTTCTTGCTCAAGTCGTCTGCATTGTGCAACGTTTGTTTTCATTTGATCGGTAAGTTGCATATTGCTAGATTTGTAATGTCTTTTTGGCTAAATAGTAATTGAGGGGTTTTGGTTTGTGTTTAGGGGATATTCAAGGGGCTGAAGTTTCGCTATCGTTGTTATAGTGTATGAAATCTCTATTTTTCAATCGAAAGTAAGGTTTTGATATATTATCAATGGTCGACCCCGTTATGTTTTTGATTGAAAGACGATTTAAGTGACTAAATTGGGAAATATTGGTCAATTATAGGTGTTGGATATCTCGAGAGTGTTTTAGCATCAATTAAAACCAGGTGTGTACCTGATTATGTAGAAAATGGGTTTACGATGAAAGCCGAAAACCCCACTGTCAACGTCACACGGGCGTATGGTCACTCATATGGTAGGCCGTGCGATGGGTCACGGGCATGCGATCGATGAGGCGTGCAAAGTCGCGCGCAAGACACGCACCGTGATGATGGCAGTGCAGCGTGTGTGCAACACACTGCTAGGATCGATTTGGGCCTTGTGGGCCACATAGGCGTGTGGGATTTTGGGCCAAGCAATGTGATCCACACGGCCAAGGCCAATTTGAGCCATGTAGGCCACACGGGCGTGTGGGCCCATAGGGGTAGGCCACATGGACGTGTGGGCCCATTTAACTGAAAAGTTTCTTAAGGTTGCATGGGTTACCCAAGTTGACTATGAACCTACTCGGGGGTCGATAAGCACTACTTGGACCCCTATATGCGTAAATTGAATACATGATGTATCTATTAAGCATGATGCTTATATGCATGTATACTGAACTGTATGTGTAATTGTTATCTATATAATATCATGTCATTTATTATATGTTTGCATTGCATTGGGTTGGGATGATGATATGTGGAGGAAGTGTACTGAAAGGCTCTTATGCCTAATATCTGGCAGCTCAGCTGCAAATCTACGGATAATGTGCCATATTCGGTACTACTTGGAGTGTAGGGACGGGTGGGAGTTTTTAAACCCCACATAGAGTGTAGGGATGGACGGAGATGGTGTGTAGAGGCTGGTGGATAGGACTCTGTTACTGGTTACTGAATGAATGACTGTTACTATGAAGGGCTAAAGCCCTAGTGTATAACTGATACTGAATACTAAAACTGAACTAGGGTAAGGCCCAAACTGCTACCAGAACTGTAATGGGCTTAGGCCCAGATTGCATATGACTGTTAACTGCTAATTGATTGTAAGCGTGTTTTTTGTGGGGATTACACACTGAGTTTACGTAAACTCACCCGTTTATGTTAAACTGTGCAAGTAATCCCCAGACTTGATGGTTCGGTGCAACGGAGGACTCTACGATGACCACTTGTTTATCGCACTGTTTAAACTTCATTTGCTGAAATTGTTTACATAAAATATCTGCTAATAACTACTGAAATCGTAACTGATTCATAAAATTCATAATACCAGATAAATCTGACTAGACATAAGCGCACAAGGTATCCACGGACGAGGTACCAGAGGCTGAGGTAGAGGCCGTAGAGGGGCTCGAGCTGAGTCCTCTTCACTAGGCAGTATGCCAAATCTGTACACGAGTGAGACGCCAATGTCACCTTCTACTAAGACTGGGTCTCAAGATCGCATGGCTGGGGACGATCCATTGTCTCAGGCTATGTTAAGGATACTAGAGAGGGTCGCTGGGCAAACACAGGATCTGGGGGCCATGGGTCGATTACAGAACGACTCTGGTCCAATGCAGTTGAACTTTTTAAGGGTGTCACTGGAGTTGCCCCTAATGTCGCTGAGTACTGGATTGAGGTCATGAAGCGGATTATGGATGACCTGGATTGCACCCTTGAGAAGAAACTGAAGGGTGAGGTCTCTTTGTTACGAGACGAGGCTTATCAATGGTGGCTGGCCATTAGAGAGGGCACTCAGCTCGAATGTCTGCGTAGGAGTTCTTTAAGAACACCTTCTAGGGGAAATATGTGGGATGTGGACGCGCGTAGGGGAGAGTTTTTGAATCTTACTCAGGGGGTCAATCAGTTTCCGAGTATGAGGCTGAGTTCCTAAGATTGAGCCGCTATGCGCGAGGTATGGTGGCATCGGAGTATGAGAGGTGTGTCTGTTTTGAGGATAGCCTCAGAGATAATTTGAGAGTTCTGATAGCACCGTAGAGGGAGCGAGATTTTTCTGTTCTGGTCGAGAAGGTGAAGATTACCGAGGATGTTAAGCGCGCTGAGCGCCATAACAGAGAGAGAGTGGGGTAGGAACAAGAGGGATTCGGAGCCCTTGAGTTTTGTATAGAGGCCCAAGAAAAAGGCCAGATCTGATGGGCCAGTTACAGTTAAGCCCCCTGTTATTGCCACTGGACTACAACCGTGTGTAGATTGTGGTAGACACCACCAGGGTAAGTGTTGGAGGAGAACTGGGGCGTGTTTGAGGTGTAGGTCGTTAGAGCATCGCATTCGGGAATGTCTGCTGAGGGTGGATCAGATGCAAGCCTGGTTCCGCATGCGCGCACCACGCAGAGTAGTTCGAAGCCACCGGGGCGTGGGTCGCTAGGGAAGTAAAGGTATAGGCCGTGGACAGAGAGCATCAAGTAGAGGTGCTGGACAGACCGAGGCGAGGCAACCTGTTTTGGTTTATGCTGCACGTCGCCGTGAGGATAGGGATGCTCTTGACGTCATCACTGGTACATTTCTTATTTTTGATACACCATATCTTACTCTGATAGACGTAGGATATACCTATTCCTATATAGCCTGCTCTGTTTTTGATAATCGGGGGTTATCGGTTGAGAGCATTACGAGTGAGGTCACTGTACCGAGTTTGTTGGGGCAATCTATTCGGTTTAGCAAACTGTATAGAGATGTTCCGCTAGAGGTGCAAGGATCGGTATTTTTTGCTAATCTGATGAAGCTTCCATTTAGGGAGTTCGACCTGGTTCTAGTTATGGATTAGTTGGGCAAGCACCGTGTCAGTTTGGACTGTACGGCTAGGAGGCTTGTTTTGAGAACTGAGGAGGATAATGAGGTAGTCATGATTGGGGAACGTCGAAAGTACCTAGCTAATGTGATCTCTGCACTGGTGGCGGGGAAACTTGTTCGTAAGGGATGTGAGGCATTTTTGGCCTACATTAGTGTTTCTGTTTCTAGGGACTCTACTGTAAAGGACATCCGAACTGTAAGGGATTTTCCAGACGTTTTTCTGAGGAGCTATTGGGTTTACCTCCAAATTAGGAAGTGGAATTTGGGATTGAGCTTCTTCCAGGTATAGCTCCGGTGTCTATCGCCCCCTATCGAATGGCAGCAAAGGAGCTTGTGGAGCTTAAGGCCCAACTTAAAGAGTTGTTAGACCGTGGTTTCATCCATCCGAGTGTGTCTCTGTAGGGAGCATCGATCCTATTTGTTAAGAAGAATGATGGGACCATGAGGATGTGTATTGATTATCGGCAACTGAACAAGTTGACTATTAAGAACAAGTATCCACTTCCGAGGATCGACGACTTATTTGAACAGTTTTGAGGGGCTTCCGTGTTTTCTAATATAGATCTTAGTTTTGGGTACCATCAGCTCAGGGTTAAGGATGTGGATGTGCATAAGACTACTTTTAGGACTTGTTATGGGCATTACAGGTTCCTAGTTATGCCTTTCAGGTTGACGAATGCACCGGCTGCATTTATAGATCTGATGAACTGTGTGTTTCAGCCCTATCTGGATCAGTTCGTTGTAGTATTCATCGATGATATTTTGGTATATTCTAAGACTGAGGATGAGCATGACGAGCACCTTAGTGTGGTTCTCCATATTCTGAGGGAAAGGCAGCTATATGCTAAGCCCAGCAAGTGCGAGTTCTGGTTACGTGAAGTAACTTTTCTGGGTCATGTGGTTTCTGCTCAGGGGATTTAAATGGATTCTCGAAAGATTGAGGCTATATTGGATTGGAAGCAGCCTAAGAACATCTTTGAGATCCGCAGCTTTATGGGGTTGGCAGGTTATTATCGACGGTTTGTGGAAGGTTTCTCACTGATTGTAGCACCCTTAACTAAGATGCTACATAAGGGTGCACTGCTTGTCTGGACTGATATGCAGTAAGAGAGCTTTGAGAAGCTCAATACTGTATTGACTGAGGTTCCTGTTCTGATGCAACCTAAACCTGGAAAGGAGTTTATGGTTTATAGTGATGCATCACATGTCGGTTTGGGATATGTGTTGATGCAATATGGTAAGGTGGTAGCATATGCGTCAGGTCAACTTAAGACGCATGAGGCGAACTACCCGACGCACGATTTGGAATTGGCCACCGTAGTCTTTGCTTTGAAAATCTGGAGGCATTATCTATATAGTGAGAAGTGTGTCATCTACACTGATCACAAAGGCCTCAAGTACCTCATTACTCAGAAGGAGCTGAATCTTAGGCGGCGTAGATGGGTTGAGCTGCTTAAGGATTATGACTGTACCATTGAGTACCATCCTATCAAGGCCAATGTGCTGGCCGATGCATTGAGCCATAGGGCTATGACAGATCTTAGAGCGATGTTCGCTCGACTTAGCTTGTTCGACGATGAGAGTCTGTTGGCTGAGTTTCAAGTCAAACCAACTTGGATCGAGCAGATTAAGGGCAAAAAGATGGAGGATTAGTCTTTGGGTCTTCAGTTTTGATAGATTAAGAGTGGTAGTACCACAGACTTTAGGTTGAACTCTAAGGGTGTGCTGTGTTTCCGAGGCCAGATATGTGTGCCGAATGATTTTGATTTGAGACAGCTTATATTGAGAGAGGCGCATAGTAGCCCTTACGCTATACACCCTGGTGGGAATAAGATGTACCGAGATCTTTGAGTGTTGTATTGGTGGCTAGGATTGAAGCGAGAGGTTACTAATTTTGTGGCTAGATGTTTGACATGCCAGCAGGTTAAGGCTGAGCATCAGTTGCCTTCGGGTTTGCTACAATCGGTTAAGATTCCGTTATGGAAATAGGAGTGAGTAACGATGGATTTTGTTAGTGGGTTGCCTTTAACACCCACTAAGAAGGATTCTGTGTGGGTTATCGTGGACCGATTGACCAAGTCCGCGCACTTCATACCAGTTAGGACAGATTATTCTCTACAGAAGCTGGCGAAGCTTTATATTTCTGAGATAGTGAGACTGCATAGGGTACCAATTTCAATTATCTCTGATAGGGATCCTTGCTTCACGTCTCGGCTTTAGAAGAAGCTACATGAGGCTCTGGGTTCAAGGTTGGACTTCAGTACTAAGTTTCATCCTCAGACTGATGGTCAATCAGATAGGGTGATTCAGATACTGGAGGATATGTTGAGGAGCTGTGCTATCAACTTCCGAGGTAGCTGAGAGGAGTATCTGCCGCTAGCGGAGTTTGCTTACAATAACATTTTCCAGTCTAGCATTCAGATGGCACCTTACGAGGCTCTGTATGGTCGTAAGTGTCGCACTCCCTTGTGTTGGACTGAGTTGGGTGAACGACGTGTTCTGGGTCCTGAGTTGGTTTTTGAGACTGAGGATAAGGTCAGATTGATTTGGGATATACTGAAAGCGGCATTTGACAGAAAGAAATCTTATGCTAATCTGAAGAGACGCAAGATTGAGTATTATATGGGGGACTTTGTATTTCTCAAGGTCTCGCCATGGAAAAAGATTCTGAGGTTCGGTCATAAATGCAAGTTGAGCTCTAGGTTTATTGGGCCGTACCGGATTCTGAAACGAGTAGGACCGGTCGCTTATCACTTGAAGCTACCTCTAGAGTTAAAGTGTATTCATGATGTGTTCCACATCTCGATATTGAGGCGTTACCACTCTGATCCCCCGCATATTGCCCCTATTGAGGAGATTGAGGTTAGGCCGGACTTGACCTTTAAGGAGGAGCCAGTTCAGGTTCTGGATCGTGACGTTAAGGTTATGAGGAAGAAATCCATTCCACTAGTGAAGGTTCTGTGGAGTAATCATAGCACTGAGGAAGCTACGTGGGAACCTGAGGAGGTGATGCGCCAGTAGTATCCTCACCTTCTCTGACCAAGTAAATTTCGAGGAAGAAATTTTCTTTTAGGGGGCTAGAGTTGTAATGCCCCAAAATTCTTATTTTTGTTATCGTGAAAATGTGACAATTGTGTATCTGCATTAGTGATTAAGTGCTCTGGGAAGGTCTGGGAGGTATTGAGTTCAAGCCTTGACTTTGGCAAATTCTAGTATTTTTCTTACTTAACCCCTATTTCTGGCTAACAGGTTTTTAATTAAAAGTCTGTAAGCACTTACCAGAATGGGCCTGCTGGTCTGGTGGTTAAGGGGAGTGTTGGTTGGCAGAGGGTTAGGAGTTCGAATCCCTGCGTAGGTAATATTTTTGGTCGGCTCTAAGAGAGAGAGAGAGAGTTTGAGTTGTGTTAGACGTCTAAATAGTGGAGAGTTTGGTGGAGAGAATTAAGGGGAGTTGGGATAGGGGGTTATCAGGATATTTATTTGGAGTTTCTTTTTGCAAAAAAATTATGCTCTCTCTTCTCCCTCTCTACCGAATTTTCCATCTCACTCTTCCTATCTTCTTTCAATTTCTTGTTCAAGTCGTCTCCGTTGTGCAACGTTTGTTTTCATTTGATCGGTAAGTTGCATATTGCTAGATTTTTAAGGTTTTTTGGCTAAATAGTAATTGAGGGGGTTCGTTTTGTGTTTAGGGAATATTCAAGGGGCTGAAGTTTCTCCATTACCGTTGTAGTGTACGAAATCTCTATTTCTCAATCAAAGGTAAGGTTTTGATAGATTATCAATGGTCGACCCCGTTATGTTTTTGATTGAAAGACGATTTAAGTGACTGAATTGGGAAATATTTGTGAATTATAGGTGCTAGAAATCTCAGGAGTGTTTTAGCATCAATCAAAACCAGGTGTGTACCAGATTGTGCAGAAAATAGGGTTGCAGCGAAAGCTAAAAACCCCACTGTTGATGCCACACAGACGTGTGGTCGCCCGTGTGGTAGGCTGTGCGATGGGACACGGGCATGTGATTGACGAGGCCAGACCGTGGGCATAAGACACAGCCGTGTGATGGCCAGGTAGGCCGTGTGTGACACACGAGCTAGACTGATTTGGGCCATGTGGGCCTACACAGGTAGACAACATGGGGTGTGGGCCCATTTAACTGAGAAGTTTCTTAAGGTTGCACGGGTCACCCAAGTCGACTGTGAACCTACTGGGGGTCGGTAAGCACTGCTTGGACCCCAATATGATTAAATTGAATGCATGATGTATGTACTTAGCATGATGCTTATATGCATGTATACTGAACTGTATGTGTTACTGTTAATTATGTAATAGCATGTCATTTATTATATGTTTGCATTGTATTAGGTTGGGATGATGATATATGGAGGAAGTGTACTGAAAGGCTCTTAAGCCTAATAGCTAATAGATTAGTTGTAAATCTACTGATAATGTGCCGCATTCGATACTACTTGGAGTGTAGGGATGGGTGGGAGTTTTTAAACCCCACATGGAGTGTTGGGATGGACAGAGATGCTATGTAGAGGTTGATGGGTAGGACTCTGTTACGTGTTACTGAATGCATGACTGTTACTGTGAAAGGCTAAGGCCATAGTGTATAACTGATACTGAATACTAAAACTGAACTGGGCTAAGGCCTAAACTGCTATCGAAACTGTAATGGGCTTAGGCCCAGATTGCATATGACTGTTAACTGCTAATTGATTGTATGCTTGTTTTCTGTGGGGATTACACACTGAGTTTACGTAAACTCACCCCTTTCTGTTAACTGTGCAGGTAATCCCCAGACTTGACGGTTTGGTGCAACAGAGGACTCTACGGTGACCACTTGTTTATCGCACTATTTAAACTTCATTTATGGTTTTATTCTTTATTTTTATGGGTTGTTTTGATGTAATTTGGAATTTTGGACTGTTGCGTTTGTTTTGGGTTTAAATTATTTTCATGAGATTTTGAACTACAACGAAAACTCAATTTTATTAAAATCAACATTTTTTCCTAAATGCAAACAATTTTCTTCAAATATCATGGTTTAAAAGCTTTCGCTACGAGATAAGATTTTAAACGAATCAAATTAGTTAGAAAATAAGTTTTGAAATTAACGAGAGATAAATAAAAGCTAATAAATGGAAACAACTTTAACTTGATGAATTGATTTTCAAATTCTATTCCATGTGACATCGCCAGATTAGGCCATAACGTTTAGGCCGGATTTGGGGTGTTACAACAACTTTAGCTTTTCTCGGGTGATAATCAATCACAAATTCATAATATTTCAATAACTCAAGCCATCTTCATTGTCGCAGATTCAGATTTTTCTGTGACATAAGATATTTTAAACTTTTGTGATCCGTTTACATGTGACATTTTTCACCGTACTAGTATTGCCAAATTTTCAATGCAAACACAATTGTAACCAACTTAAGGTTATGTGTCGGATAATTCTTTTCATACGGTTTCAATTGTTGAGAAGCATAAGCTATAACTTTTTCTTCTTGCATCAGGAAACATCCCAGACCATTTAATAACGCGTCACTATAAATCAAAAATTATTTCCCCGATTTAGGTTGAACCAAAACTAGTGCTTCAGTTAATAGTACTTTCAACTGTTCAAAACTCTACTGATATTTTTCTGACCATTCGAATTTCGCATCTTTTTGAAGTAGTCGTGTCATCAATGTTGTAATCATCGAAAATCCTCTCATGAATCTTCGGTAATAACCCGCTAAGCCAAGAAAACTACGGGCTTCAGACACGTTTGTCGAAGGTTTCCAATCAACATTAGCAGAAATCTTACTGGGTCAACTTTAATACCGTTAGTTGAAATAATATGCCCCAGAAATCCAACCTCTTGGAGCCGAAACTCACATTTGCTGAACTTTGCAAATAATTGCTTATCATGTAGAGTTTGTAACACAACTCTCAAGTGCTCGGTATGTTCAGATTCATCTCGCGAATAGATCAGAATGTCGTCAATGAATACAACAACAAATCTGTCTGAATACAGTCTGAATATCCGGTTCATCAACTCCATAAAAACTGTTGGAGCATTATTTAATCTGAAATGCATAACAAGGAATTCATAATGTCCATACCTCATTCTGAATGCGGTTTTCGGTACATCTGACTCTTTAACTCGCAACTGATAATAACTCGATCTCAAATCAATCTTTGAAAATACTGTAGCCCTTTTCAACTGATCAAATAAATCATCAATCCGCGGTAGAGGGTATTTGTTGTTTGTAGTCACCTTATTCAACTGTCTGTAATCGATACACATTCTCATTGTGCCATCTTTCTTTTTCACCAACAATACCGGTGCACTCAGCGCGAATAACTCGGTCGTGCAAAACCTCTATCTGTCACTTCTTACAACTGATCTTTCAACTCTTTTAATTCTATTGGAGCCATTCTATACGGAGCTATCGATATCGGTGTTGGTCCCGGTACTAATTCAATACCAAATTCAACTTATCTGATCGGTGGCAAACCTAGTAATTCTTATGGAAATACATCCGAAAACTCACAAACAACAAGTAAAGATTCAATCCTTGATTCAGACACCTTAGTATCTAATACGTATGCAAGATATGCATCACAACCCTTTTTCATACATTTATGGGCTAACATAGACGATATCACAGTAGGTAATTGACTTGAATCATCAAACTCAATCTAAAGAATTTCACCGTTTTGAAATTTCAATTCGATAGTCTTTCGTCTACAATTCACAACTACATCAAGCTTTGTCAGCCAGTCCATACCCAAAATCACATAAACTCATTGAATGGTAGAAGCATCAAGTCAGCTGAAAATAGTAGCCCCGAGTCATCAAAGGACAATTCTTACAAATTTTATCAACTAATACAGATTTGCCTAAGGGGTTCGATACTTTAATTACAAACTTTGTAGACTTGACATGTAAACTCTTTTTAAATACTAAATTCATATAGATATATGAATGGGTTGATCCAAGATCTATCAACGTAACTATATCAATATCAAAAAGAGAAAAAGTACCCGTAATAACGTTTGGCGATGATGCCTCCTCCCGTGCATAGATAGCATAAGCTTGGGCGGGTGCTCGTGCCTCAAATCTCACAGCAGTATCTCTCATAGCACCTCAGTTACCACTCGTATTTCCAGTATTTCGGGGTGGTCTCCCTCTAATAGCCGTATTACTCACTTTCGCTGGTTGATCTCTTTCAGCTATAGACTTTTCTGGATAGTCTTGGAAATAATGATCAAGAGATCCACATCTAAAACAAGCTCCACTCTCTATTTTGCATTCACCGTAATGTCACTTGTTGTAGTGCTTACATTCAGGTACAACATTTTTAACGTTACCTACACTGGCAACAGATGTCGTGTGAGGTTTAGAGCTGAAATGTCTCGCATGTCTATCTCTAATCTAAATCCTCGTAGAAGCAGTAGAACAAGGATGATATTCTTTAGATTTCTTTAATGTTGACTGATGTGATTTGCCCACAAATCTTTTTCTAAAGTCTCTAGCCTTAGAATTGGCTTTTCTTTTCTCTTTGCTAAGTTGTTCAACTTTGCAAGCTCTGTCAAATAGAATGACAAACTCTTTCAGCTTAAGAATCCCAACCAATAGTCTTATTTTTCCATTTAACCCATCTTCAAACCTTTTACACATTATAGCCTCAGAAGAAACATATTCACAAGCATATTTGTTGAGTCGTACAAACTCTCTTTCGTATTCCGTTACTGACATACAGTCATGTTTCAGTTCAAGAAATTCCTTTCTTTTCTGATCAACGAATCTTTGGCTGATGTATTTCTTTCTGAATTCAACTTGAAAGAATTCCCATGTAACTCTTTCTCACGGAACTACAGATATCAATGTATTCCACCATTGATACGCAGTGTCTGTCAACAGAGATACAACATATTTAAAACATTCTTCAGCTGTGCAAGACAGTTCGTCAAATACCCGAATTGTGTTCTCAAGCCAAAACTCGACTCTCAGGGTCATCACTAATAGTAACTCTGAAGTCTTCAGCCCTGTGTTTCCGTTTTGTTTATTCAATCGCAAAGGATCTATACCTTAAGGAACTGCAGGGATTGGTTGGGGAATAGGTGGGGGTGGAGGTTTTTTGAGCACCGGGTTCATACGAATGTATTATGTAAACCATTCGTTCATCATTTGGAAGAAGGCTTCTTTAGCCTCTCCTCCTTGGCTATCTGTGGGTCTAGAGTCAGATGGCACTGTCCCTTGCGTGGGAGTAGGGGCGTTACTGTCAACCTCATCAACTACAGATCGATCAAGATCCATTTACTATATAAAAACACATTTAAAATGTCAGGAGTCATCACACTATCACAGTTTATATATATGGCATGTATAGCTAGACTCACATACGCTACGTTAGTCCTAGGATCGACTAAACCGTAGCTCTGATGCCAATAAATGTAGCACCCCTAACCCGTATCTGTCTTCGGAGTAGGGTTACAAGGTACTATCGATCAATACTCATCATTTAACATACGTAATTCATATATTTATTTATTCATACTCGAATACCATTTAATAACAAACACATTGTCCTTTAATATGGCCTACGAGCCCTTAAACATGCTTTAGTAGCGGTTCGGGACAAAACTAGTAACTTATAAAAATTTTTGAAACATAGAAAAATTTCAAGCATACAGAGATCACATGCCCGTGTGAATAGGCCGTGCGCCTTACACAGCTCCAGACATGCCCGCGCCTCAGGCTGTGTGGAAACAAGGCATACATACTGACTTGGGTCAGACGGCCGACCACACACCCATGTGTCTAGCCCGTGTACTATGCCAAACTTGTAGGGTATACTGACTTATTCAACACGGCCAAGTCACGCGCCCGTGTGCTAGGCTGTGTGCCATTTAGGGGGTATACTGACTTGTGCCACACGACCGATCACACGTCCATGTGTGAAGCCATGTGGAGCATACTGAATTCAATTTAATTTCAACACTAGGGGACACACGGGCGTGCAACATGACCGTGTGTCATACACGGCCGAGACACACGTCCGTGTCTCTGTCTGTGTGGACAAAAATAGGCCATTTGTAAAGCCATTTTGCCACCCTATTTTTACATACATACACAAGCATAAATTGCAACATTTCACAACTCAATTGGCAGCTAATACATGACATTTTATACACATATTACATCCATTTCAACATAGTATTAAAATGCCTAATAAATAACATACATTTTCCATTCACATGCTAACCACATATTAAGATAACGTTTGCATATTTCCATTCCATCTATTACTAGCCAAAGCATACCATATTTAAATACTTAAACACAACCAAAAATATTATACCAAGTTAAGCCAAATCACATGGCTTTAACTCATACCACAACATGTGTCAAAATCAATATCTCAAGTAACCTTAACTATCATCCTTATAACTAGCCTATACATGCCATATTTACATATATCCACAAATTCATAAGTACCAATCGGCAACTGGATAGTGTGATGCATAACTCTGACTTTATCTGAATCGAGCGAGCTATCAAACCTAAATAATAAACGTAAAGGAAACAGAGTAAGCTTTATAGCTTAGTAAGCCCGTATAATTTAGAATTAAACTTACCAATTTTACATAATCAAGAAAATAAATAAGGTAAACTCAATTCAATTTCCAAATGCCTAACACAAGCACTCATCAACAAGTTAGTCATATAATTACATGAAATCATCCATTCTCTCAATTCAATACTCAATACATTGTATCATAACAAATCCATATATCATGTACATCATATTCAATATTTCACTTTCAATCATATAATCAATCATTCATTCAATAACAGTACTCATCTGTATAAGCAATATTTATGCTCGTTGAACCCATTAGAACTTCAAAGGATACTCGGGTGATAAACATTATTAATTCGTCAATTCATTATCATTTTCGCTCTTTCGAGCTATGATAGGTAAGCTTCTCCTGAGCTGATGAACAGTAAGCTCTATTAGCTGAAACGGTAAGCTCTGACGAGATGAAAACAGTAATCTCTAACGAGCTGATATATCGAAAATCTCATACGAGCTGTGGTGAGTCTGCAACAAATGTAGGAGCTCGACCAAAATGGTAACCCTAATGACATGTCAGCCGTATCCTACGAATTCATATGGTTCAAACAGGGCTCGGTAATCATCAGTCTATATCGGTTAAGCATTCGTATTTCAAGTATATCAATTACTCAATTATATACATGCATTTCAAATAAATACAAGTATTTAAAGTTCAATTCAAATTATACGAACTTACTTCGTATCGCTCGAATAGCAATATCGGCTATTCGTTAATTTTCCCTTTTCCCTGATCTATACCCTATCTCGACTTATCTTGATCTATATATTATCAATTTTAGAACATTCAGTATTCAATCTATTCAATTTAGTCCAAAACACACATTACGGCTATTTTACACATTTGCCCCTAAACTTCCACATTTTTACAATTTAGTCCTTATCACATAAAATTGCAAATTCGTGCAATTTAGTACAATTTCATGCTAGCCGAATATACTACATGTTACTAGCAGCCCATGTTTTCAATTTATTTAAACCTTTACCCACCAAATTTTACCTTTTTACAAATTAATCCATTTTGACATTTTTGTCAAAAATCACTTTACAAAACTAGTTTAACCATCAACAACTATTCAAAATCTATCATCAACCATCAAATTACTCAAGTATTCAATAATAGAAACATGATCAATCTTTAACAGTTTTGAAAATTAAGGTATGGGCTAGCTAGATTATGAAGTAACGATCACAAAAACATAGAAATCATTAAAAAAGGATCAAAAACCGTACCTTAATTGCTCAAAATAGCTTGGCCGAATAAAGAAGATAAACATGGTGTTTTACCTTAAATTTAATTTTCTATAGCTATTAGACACTTTTAGCTAGTAGAACACAAGTTTTACGCTTTACGCGATTTAGTCCTTTTACTTGAATTAACCATTCAAACAGTAAAATTTCTTTATGAAACTTTCACACAATAATTCTATCATGCTGTAAACTTCAATAAAATAATAAAATAAATATTTTGACCTCAGATTTGTGGTCCCAAAACCATTGTTCTGATTTGACCTAAAAATGGGCTGTTATATACATGCCATTATAACCCTAATTATTTTACCTTATATACTGAAATGAATTGTTGGATAGTGTGAGTGATCCCCGCCAAGCTTCCATTCCAACGAGCATTCCGATTTACTATAAGACAGGGAAAATAAAACGGTGTAACCATATAATGCTTAGTAAGTCCGTATAACTTGGTAAATAACGTACCAACCATTCACATTTAATTTAAACATTGCACGGTATAACCAAACCATTTGGTCACAAGCCCTAACACATATTCTCAATACCCATGTTAAACACATATTTCATATAAACATCAAGAAACACATATATGAGTCCAACAACATTCAGATTCTCATACACATATGTTTTTCCACACCATGTTTTCACATAACATATATAAAAATTATTTCCATGTATCTCAAATTTATTTCATATTAATTCATCTCGAGTTCTGGTATATTTTCATGTCAGGACTTTACTCAACAATCAATTACAGTATTGATAATCACTTGGATAATACACTTAAGGCGTACAAATCTATTCTCATAGATGAACGTATTCATCAAACCATTTCATGTAACATCATTTCATATTTTTCAAGTAAATACATGTAAAAATCCCTTTTCTTTTCGTATCAGTATTTTCCCCATTGAATGATTGAATACATCGATCGATACACAAGTAGTACACGTGAGGTGTACAATTTCATAGTCTGTCAATTCATATTTAGTAGTACCTTTTAAGTACACTCTCGAGCCACATATCATACAGCAAAATTATCAGTCCAGGCTAAATTCTAGCTGTAACATATACTCTAAAGGCTTTGTCGGATTACCAGTTCAGGCTAAATCCTTTATATGACAAAGAATTCTCTATAAAGTCCATTCTGGATTACCAGTCTAGGCTAAATCCAGTCAATTAGGATTACCAGTCCAGGCGAAATCCTAATTGAAACATATACTCGAGAGGCTCATTTCGAATTACTGGTCCGGGTTAAATCCATTCTGCAACATATGCAGTTTTTTTAGGGAAATCGCATTTATCTACCGACTTCCATTTATTCAAATGGAATTTAACATTTATCAGGCAATTTTTGGGTATATGTTCAATCTCATAAATTTATGCATTTATGTAATTCACATTTTCACATTCAACTCAAGTAGAAAAATAACATTTTTATCATTTATCACTTACCGGGTATTATCATTTATGGGGATTTATTAGATATGCAATCATTTCACTTATATATTTATAAAATCACATACACAATTCAATATAAGCATAAAAACATGCATACCTAAGTTATACGAACTTACCTTGATAAATGTTCGTATACATAATGTCTATTAATCTAACATTTTCACCTTTCCTAGTTCTAACACCGTATTCGATTTATCCGGATCTATACGAGTAAATTTAACATCAATTTAATTCAATTAATACTCAAATTAGTCCAATTTACATCTTAGGCAAAATTATCGTTTTGCCCCTAAACTTTTAATAAATGACGATTTCGTCCCTAGGCTCGAAAAATAAAATTCATGCAATTTACTCCTTATTCCAAGCCTAACCAAAATTTCAATATAAAATTTACAGCACATGTATTCTATAAAATTCAGAATTTTTCCATGGATTTCACTTTTTTACAATTTAATCCCTTAATCAAGTTTTCATCAAAATTCACTTTGTAAAAGTTGTTTATCTATCAACAACCTTTCATTTTGTACCATAAATTTCATAATTTCAGCATATTCATCTATGGTAAAAATTCTATACTTTGATATCTTTTCAAATTAATCCCCTAAATAGACAAATTAAGCTTTCTCGATCTCAAAAATATAAAAATTACTAAAAACGGGACATGAAAACTTATCAATTTGACCAAGAAAGCTTGCTTTCTCTTTCCTAGGGTCTCCATGGAATATTTGGGGAAGAAGATGATACAAAATGATTTTTATTTCAATTTAATTATTTATCATCTTTTAATTTTATCACTTTCTAATTTAGTCCTTAGCCTTTTTCTAATTTTCCATGGATGAATCATCCAAAAATATCTACTAACTTTTCATTAATGGTCTAATTACCATATAAGGACCTCAAATTTTGAATTTCATAACTATTTGATCCTTCTAGCTACTAGAATCCAATTTTCGCATTTTATGCGATTTAGTCCTTCTCGTAATTAAGCACATAATTAGTAAAATTTTTTGATCAAAGTTCTCACAGGATATTTAAATCATATTACAGACTATAAAAAAAATTTATTTTCGGCTCAAATTTGTGGTCCTTAAACCACTGTTCCGATTTCACCGAAAATAGGCTGTTACATACCCAGCCCTCGATATTGTGATACCTCTAACAGACTCAAAAATAAGGTTTTAAAAATAGGGGATATCACGATATCCACAACTAGGCATAGCGATATCCATGTCGGGTCAGGTGATACCCGATTTTCGGTATCGCGATCTGTGTGTTTTGGAGGCTTAAAAAGCCTCCAAACACCCCATTCTCTTTATTTTCCCCAAATCTTCAACCTTAAATCCCTAAAAAATCTCTCCCCTCTCTATTTTCTCTCAATCTCCCTTGTTAGTTTCTTCCATGTCCTTGAATTTCTATTTTCTTGTTTCGTTTTTTTGGTTATTTCTAATCCTCTTGTAGGTCTTTCTTTTTCCAAGGGTTGGGGAACACAACACTTCACAAATCAATCCACTCGACTAAGGTGATCAAAGCGGTTTAAGTTTTCTTTTCTTTTTATTTTTTATAATTATTCATTTTGCTTTCTTTATTTTAAATTTCAATTTTTAGTTTACTGATTGATTGCTTGTGCTAGGTGGTTAGTTGACTTTTATTTATTTAAAAATGAGAAAATTTTAAAAATGCCCTCAAGACAACGAAAATAGTCTCGATCCCAAATCATCTTGGTTCTGTCGTCAGAATTAAATGGTGTTAAATTTGCCCAAAAAGAGGCTGTAGACTTCTATCAAACTATCCAGGGACGGACGTTCATCCTTGAACGTGATTTCGACCCTATATTCTCTTTTATCGATGAAATTTGGGATAATGTCCACTTTCACAGGTGGGATGATTTTTGCATGCTTCCTAAGCAGCTTGCCATAGTACTCGTAGTATTGGAGTTTTACTACAATTTGAAAATTTTTGAACATAATCGAGTGTATGTCAGGCAGGCTAGCATCAATATTTCCCTCGAGGCCATTTGTGAATAGTATGGCATACTGTGTTATGAGGAAGACGATATGTCATCCCTCTATTTAAACCACTTTACTAACAATGAGACGGATGCAATTTTGAACTACCTTACGATAGAGGCATGTGGAAGTGGGAAGCTTCACCTCTCTCTTTAAAACAAACAATCATGTTCCCAATTGCAAAAAAAAAAAAAAAAAAAGATGCAATTCATATGTACTCGTCTTTGCCCATCACTTGATACTAATAATGTTAACATGTTTAAAGTGGCCCTATTATATTCTATTTTACAATGCAAAAGAATTTGTATAGGCACATGGATCAATCAGTAATTGAAGTGTTGCATTGTGGGAAACAATATGGGTATCTATTTCCAGCATTTGGCCATTGACCTCTACTGTAGGGCTAGTGTAGGCATCACATCCACCAAGCAAACTCATCGTCCCACTCGCAGCACCATCGGTGATTCCTTCCTCCAACTATTCCAAGAGCTTCATAGAAGCAGATTCAATAGTGGAATCAATGATGCAAGGATAGAATAGATCTGCCTCGAGCAGTGAAAAAGCTGAGTGCCAAGAAGAAGACTGAGGGTGAGCCTATACAGTGGGAACGTAGGTTAGGCCATGTACATTATAGTACTCAGATGCTTGAGGTAATTAAGCCATTTGTGGACACATTTATGGCCAGTCAAGGAGAATAGGTCAAACAATGGCTCGACAGGTCGAGTGATTCATCTGAGGGTGAGGATGATGAGGAGGAGGAAACCAGCGCAGAGGGAAGTGAAAAGGTGAACTAACAAATGATGAGGCGTCAAAGGGTGACGATGTGACATCTCATGCCGAGGCCATAGAAGACGTATTCACACTTACATGTTCGATAATCGAGGGTGTTAACATCAGAAAATAGAGCACATTCATCCGTTGAACATGCACCACGAGAATTGCTCCCAGGGGAAGAAATATATTGAGAGTTCAAGAAACCAACTCGAAGGACAACATGTCCAATGCTTAGTTACATGCTTTCGCACTTATTTTTATTTTTATTTTTTATGCTGCATGTAAAATATAAACTACTTTTGAATTTGATCCTATTATTTTTATTTTTCGTATTGAGTTTTGTAACACCTCTAACCCATCTCCATCACCCGAGTAGGGTTATGGATCATTACGATACAAATCAAAACATTTAATTTCAAACAGAAACAATTATACAAATTACATAATAACATTCAATAATTTATTTAATCAAGGTAAAAATACACTTATGGACCTTAACTCGAGCCTACGGGGCCCTAAAAATAGTTTGGGAACGTTCAGGGTTCATTTTCAAACAAATCCAAAAAGTTTGGAAAAATTGATAATTTTTGAAAAGAGAGGTCACACGGTTGTGTGGCCAGGCTGTGTGACAAAGCCCAGCCTGTGTGGCATAGGGACATGGTCGTATGGCCAACCATGTGACAGATAATGTAACTTTTGAAATAATCTCACTTGGCTGTGTTGCAGGCTGTATATATATTCAAAATACCATCACACGGCCGTGTTGCAAGCCGTGTGCCAGCACGTGTATATATTCCAATTAAAATCACATGATCGTGTGGCTATTCCATGTGCCCATGTGGCCACTTCGCATGCCCGTGCTACCAATCTGTGTAACATACTAAAGCCGTGTGGTTTAGGGTCACATGGCCGTGTTGTAGGCCCTGTGACAGACAGTGTGAAACCTACACTTAAAATCAAAAGAGACACACGACCGTGTGACAACCGTGTCCCAAGCATTGTGTGCCTTAAATAGCTTCAAAAACAAGTCAAAACATAACCTATTTCCTAGGTGCCAAGACAAACCAAATACACATGTTTACAAGCTTCCAAAACATATCAAATCATTCAACTTATGTGCCTAACCAATGTGCCCACGTTGACACCATAATTCAAATATCCAATCAAGTTGCATTTCAAGTTTTGCATGATCACATTTTAACACATGCAAATTTACCATTCATCCACAACATTCAAATCCATTTCACTATAGGATAGTCCTTCACTACAAGCATAGAATAATAATACCAAAATCACATACCTATGAACTTACAAACCAAACATCATAAACCTATTCATGTGTTCTAAAATCTATCCAAAGAGAAACATCATTCAAGTTTAACAAATTCCACAACTAACAAGTAACAACCAACATATTTACAAATCACCTATTACATACCATATAACCAAAAATGAACATTCAAAAACTACCAAACGATTTTCGGATAGTGCGATTTCTTCGAGTTGATCCAATTGCCCGATTTCCATATAATGCTATTTACAAAGAAATAAGATAAATAACACGAGTAAGCTTTTATAGAGCTTAGTTAATTCAACAGTTAAAACAAATAAAGCTTATTGAAATAACATAAAAATTTTAATAACAAGATTAATAGTCAATGTTTCCTGTCAATCAAAATCCATAACATGTGAATTTATACACAAATTAGTACAAGATACATTTGAATATAATTATACGAAATCATTTCATATCAAGTCACAAGGCTATCAAGAATTCAAGAACAATTTTCTGAAAAATTCAATAATAAGCCACTTAACACAAGACATACTGCCCAATGAATGATTTATGGATATTAGTACATAGTTATCCATCCGAAATGTAACAACCCGTTTTTAGTGAAATCGAAATAGTGGTTTTGGGACCACAAATCTAACATAAAAATATTTATTTTATTATTATTTTAATATCTACGATATGTTAGTAGTAGCGTATAAAAATTTTGTTAAGAAATTTTAAGGTTTGCATGTTTAATTAAGTGAAAAGGACTAAATGGTAAAATATGCAAAAGTGGAGTTCTAGTAGTTAAAGGTATTAAATGGCTATAGAAATTTAATGTAAGAGCACTTAGGTGGTAATTAGACCATTTAAGTGATAATGGACAATTATGGTATTGGTATTATTGAAATTATTAATGTTTTAAAAGGTTAAAAGTGTAATTAAGTAAATAAAGGTTAATTTAATAAAAAAAGAAAAATAATAAGTTATCATCTACCTTTGTTCATCCATAGCCGAAATTCTCAAGAGAAACCATAGCTAGGGTTCTGTTGCTTTGTTTTGGTTGCAGGGTCAGTATTTTGATCCTTTTTAATGATTTTTATG
Organism: Gossypium bickii; assembly: GCA_025503065.1. Classification (NCBI taxonomy): domain Eukaryota; kingdom Viridiplantae; phylum Streptophyta; class Magnoliopsida; order Malvales; family Malvaceae; genus Gossypium; species Gossypium bickii. The sequence goes on from CP106709.1 coordinate 62,600,780, forward strand.
TTTTTGGGATCATTGTAGCTTAATCTAGCTAGACCAGGGACTAATTTGCTAAACTGTTAAAGATTTAGGGTTTTTCCATGAGTGCTATTGTATGGTTCTTGAAGTTTGATGAAAGATTATGAGTTTGTTGTTAAATAAACAACTTTTGTAAAGTAATTTTTGATGAAATTATCATTTAGGGACTTATTTGTAAAAATAGTAAAATACCATGGTGAAATTGTGAAATAATGATTTGTATGAGTTGATATGTGTTCATAGTAAATTTAGCTAGCATGGGTTAGGGATGAAATTGCATAGATTCCCATTTATGAGTTTAAGGACTAAATTGTAATGAAGTTAAAATGTTATAGGTAAAATTGTAATTGTGTATAAATATGGATTATGGATTAAATTGAATATTTGAGGTTGATTGAAATGTTTAATGAAATATAATTCTTTATTTAGAACAAGATAAATCTCAGTTGGACTGAAACCGAGAGAAGGAAAAAGTCACGGATTAGCTTGATCGTATTTTTTTCATCCTAGTTATTAAGGTAAGTTCATAGTATTTCTATACGTTATTGAATTTCTACTTGTATGTTATAATATAGTTATGTAATTATTTGCTTACACTTAATTATACCTTGAATTGCACTTACGTGCCCCTGTTTGTACTTTGGTACCCCTGAATTGCACATACGTGACCCTATTTACACTTCGGTAACTTCAAATCGGGTAAAATAGGAGTTGCATTCTTTTTTTGTTAAGTTAAAAGATTTACTATGTTCTTACTAAGCTCTATAAGCTTTATGTTTTGTGTATTGTCTTTTTGATTGTTACCGCTGATTTTTGGATGGATCGAATCTTCAGATCACACTATTCACCGACGTTGGTAGTTCTTGTACTCCTTAGGTTTGTGTTATGTATATGTGGCTATATAGGTTGTTATGGTATCTTTTGGACAAAATACTAAACTAAGTTGTTATGCACTTTACTAAGGTTGTAAATATGCAACCTTTTGGTACAAATAGAATGTTATGAAAATATACACTTGTAGTTTCTTTTGGCTTGTTGGTGAATTAAGTTGATATGATAGAAATGGTCTTAATTGTTGTATGTTTTAAGATGATATGGAACAAGATGTGTATGTTGAAAGTAAGGTTAATTATGTATATGTTTTGGTAAATTTGATGATTTGTGATTGAGGTGCCTTTTGGCATATTGGTTGTATGGATATTTGGTATAGGAATTGGTCTTATTATGCATGATTTAGGTATGTTTTAAGGTCTTAACTATATGGTCAAGTTGCTTGTAGGTACATGTTTGAATGGGTGATAGAAATGGCTTCATTTTGGCCACTTTCTTGTCCACACGGCCTAAGACACGGGCGTGTGTCTCAACCGTGTGTGACACATGGCCATGCAACACGACTGTGTGTCCCGTATAGGTTTTAGTGGTTATTTTTCAGAAGTTGCACGGCCTAACACACGCCCTGTAATATCTTGAAATTGGGCTTGTGCATTTTTGCATAAATTATAAGAAATAGTATGTCTTATGTGTTATGGATGTGTTGTATGCATTTTTAGAATCTTGGAAATGTAAGGAAATGCCTTAGAAATGTTAAGTTTTAAAGTTTAAAAGAGGGAACTAAGGCAAGGTGGCCTTAAGAAAATTTATGGAGGAAATATGACATGAAATTGGGCTTGGAACAGTGGCCTGGAGGTGCCACTTAAGGCTCTGGAAATGACGCCATACACAGTGCAAGGGGGGCTTGTGCTCGAGTCGCGTGGGAAGCAAAATTTTAAGGCTTTTATTTTGTGTGTGGCGTCAAAGAGAAGGGAGTAGGGGGGCGGCACCAAGGCTAGATTTTAGGAAGTTTTATCCTTTTATTTTCAAGAGATAAATGAGGGATTATTCTTTAAATTTTAAATGAAGAGATAAAGAGGAAAATAAGGATAAGAGAGTGATAGCCAAGTAGGGGACTCTAGCTTAGTAATTTCGGAAAAAAGGAGGAAAAATAAGGCTATTCATTATTCTTTCTTCTCCTTTTCTCTCTACCGAATTCTCTAGTGCAAATCCTCTCCTCTCCTAATTTTTCCAAAGCCAAAAACTCTAGTAAATCTAGCCGATTTCTCCATCTTGTTCTTCTTCAAAGTTTATCACCATTGCCGAAATTGTTGATCCACATCCTAGCCATAGCCGAATTTCTTTGTGGATGCAAGCAAGGGAGCCGTCGATTTCAAGTTAAGGGTAAGATCAAAATTCGGTTTCCATTCTTTTTATTTTTCTTTTAGGCTTGTCGAAATCAAGGTATTAATCCTATCAGTGATTTTTGGCCGAAACTTGAAGGGTTCTCCGGGATTTCTGCCATTGTCGACATTTCCATAGTCAAGTAGCAATTTCGGGATTTAGATCCACAAGGTAAGTGCTTATGATGTTCGGCCAAGGCCTAGTTAGTGTGTCAGATACTATTTCTTACTTATTCAAAAGCCGAAACTAATCAGTTAAAGTGATCTAGTTTTAGCCGATTACAAGTGGGAAACATCACGACGTTTCGGGATTTGTTTAGGAATCAAATCGACAGCAAGGGAAGATTTAGATTGTGATAAACCCTTCGGGATTTAATCTTATAGCCGAATAGGTTTTTACTCAACATTGAGTGATTGACCGAATGTAGGGATTAAGGATCTAAAGCAGTAGATCGGGATTTTCGGCAAATCGGTGAACTTGCTAAGTGAATCAGGTGTGTACCCCACACGATTTCCTATTAGATTTATGGCACCTAATTAATGTATATGTGTTTATAATAATGTGAATATGGCTAAGGTACCATGCAATGGTACAAAGTAGTCAGGTACGTTTTCCTACTCCTACTAGGATTATAATAAGAATGTGAATAAGGGATATGACATGAATAATGAGTATTTGCATGACATAGGCATATGGGATATTATGAAAGGGGAAGTGAATGTGTTGACTTATGTCACGATATCTGAATGTGGTGACCTCGGTCACAACTATCTGAATGTGGTGTCTCATGACACAAAATATTATCTGGTGGCTATGCCACAATATTTATAAGGGCGATGAGCACGTCGACTACAGCGACTACCTTCGATGGTGTGTAGCTGATGGAGGGTTAACTCAGTAGTCCCCACTGTGTGTGTGCGAGGTTACGGGTGATGTGTAGCGGATGGCATCTAGGTTTGGGGTTCGGGTTTGCATCATATTAATTAAATGCTATTTGTGTATATGTATGATTTGATATGCCTGAATCTGTTAGGACTTAGTGTTGTGGTTACACATTGAGTCTGTTGACTCACCCCGTTGTGGGATTATTTTACAGGTGATGATCAGTGATGGACCGGGTCGGTAGGAGCTTAGGGGTGACCATGCTCAGCAAGGAATTTATTTTTATTTGAGCTTTTTTTTTATTTTATTTCATGTATTTTGAATCTAATTTGGGATTTATTTTGATGTAATAAGGCCATAGTTGAATACTTTATTCTTACCTTTATTTATTTCACGAAATTTTTATCAAATAAAGATTAAGTAGATTTCTTTTAAAAAAATAAACTCTAAAGGTTTTGTCATCTAAAATAAAGGGATTTCAATATAAGAGAAACTTGTTTTCAACTCGAGCCCAACCCAAACACAATCTTTCTTTCAAAACACACAGTCTTTCCAAGGTAACAAAAGAATTTTTAACCGGTTTACATCGAGGAACATACCAGATCCGGTCAGGGCTCATGGGCCGGGTTTGGGGTGTTTCAGTTTGGTATTAGAGCCCAATTTTAAATTCTCAGCCTGGGTTTTAAAGCCCACAGTGTTTTAAAATTAAGGCCCAAATGAATTTTGAGAAAGTTTTTAAGCAGGTTTCTGGCATGGCACCTAAGTCTCCAACCGCAGTCCACCAGGTAAGTACCCCTATCCATTGTGTGATTTATAATATGATCTGTAGAAGGGTATAAATGGAACGTAGAATAGTATGATAGGTACTTGAACCCTAGGACTAGTTTACCCTAACTATTACATAAGACTTAATGCCTAATTAAACAAACCTATGGCTAAGTCGCTGAGTTAGGGTGTGGCAACCCCCAATGCGAATGTCTAGGATTGGATCGGAAGAGCACGGGTACTTAGCGATCCCTAGTGACTCACCTCCTCTTCGCAGGAATCCTACCTGGTGCATAGCTTCGGTTCACCCTAACCAAGAGGACCCAGTCACAGGCTAAACTCAATAACTAAAACCCGAAAGGGATTAGCCGTAGTTTCATGGAAAACTTAGTTTTTAAAAGTCAATAAACTACTCTTTTATCGTGACAATTATTATTTTTGAAAATTTTTCAAAAAAAAAAAAATCTTCTAAGTTACAAAATTACCTGAATACCCCTGGTTGTAAAATTACAAAAATGCCCTTGGTTTATAAAAATGTCCAAACTACCCACAGTTCTAATCAAAACTTCCTTACTTTATAACAAGTCCAAAAACCCTAATTTGCAAAATATCAAAATACCTTGATTTTGAAAAAAAAATATTACGAAATTGCCCCTGACTTGCAAAATTACCAAAATGACCCTGATCTTCAAAATTTTTGCAATAACATCAATTTGGAAAACAAATTCTCAGAAAGAACCCCCAAGTTTTGTAAATTTTGAAATACCCCAGATTTATTAAACTTTATAAATTTACCCTGGTTTATTACCAAAATTCCCCCGAGTTTCAAAATTACCTAAATACCCTCGGATTTCAAAATTTCCAAAATACCCTCGGGAATGCAAAATTACCAAAATACCCTTATTGACAAAATCACAAGGAACCTTATTTTGAAAAATTACGAAAATACCCCTATAGGGCAAATTACGAAAATACCCCTGGGGTAGGAATTGACAAAAATAGAGAAATAGAGAACGTGTGTGAATGAATGTTTGAATGAATGTGCTTCTCTGAATTAGGATAGAAGACTTGAAAACTCTGATTGATTGAAAGAACTACTTCTAAACTTCTTTCAAAAACTTTCTTCGCGAATAATCAGTGGAACAAAATATTAATTCATAAAATTTCTTAATTAGATTAAAGCACGAACGTAGACATGAGCTTTAGGGGACGTGGTCGTAACGTACGAGGACGCGGTAGAGGTAGAATGACCGTGTCGGAACCCGTTAGATCGGGTCAGGGATTTGAGAATGAGGTATCGCCACCACCACCACTAGCTGTGCTACGAGTTCTTGAGTTGGTGGCTGGTGCAGGAGGAAATTCAGGAGCTCGAAAGTTGGTACTTGAGCGACTTCGTGCCAATGGAGCTGAGGTATTTCGTGGCGTATCTGGTGTAGCACCCAGTACGGCTGAATATTGGTTGGAGGCAACCGAGCACATTATGGATGAGCTCGATCTAACCCTTGAGGAGAAGTTGAAAGGAATAGTGGCGCTGTTACGCAATGAAGCATATCAATGGTGGTTAACAGTTCGGGATGGTGCTACAGCTGAGGATCTGACCTGGGAGTATGTTAAGGCAGCATATCAGAAGAAATATGTTGGCACACGGTATACTGATGAGCAGGGGAAGGCTTTTCTGGGGCTGGTTCAAGGGAACAAGTCCGTAGCGGAGTATGAAGCTGAATTTCTGAGGTTGAACCGGTATGCTCGAGGAGTAGTAGCTACGGAGCATGAGCGATGTGTCCGATTTGAGGACGGATTAAGGGATGACCTAAGGTTTTTAATAGCTCCACATCAGGAACAGGAGTTTTCTGCTTTAGTAGAGAAAGCTAAGGTAGCTGAAGGAATTAAGGATTCTGTGAAGCAGAATATGGATCGGAATAGGCCAAAGAGAGGTTTTGGGCCGTCAGGATCATCTGGGAATAAGAGGCCTAGAGTTGATGGGCCGCGAGGTCAGCAAGTTGCTACAGGAGGGCAGTATCGTACTTGTGATCAGTGTGGGAAGAAACACTTAGGAAAGTGTTGGAAAAACACAGGAGGATGTTTTAAGTGTGGGTCCGAGGATCATATGATTAAGGACTGTCCTATGAAACCAGAAGGGAATCGACCTGTAGCACAGAATGTTAATCAGGCTGGTAGAGGTGGACAGCAGCCTCAGTGAGGTCATGGTCCGAATGGCAGAGGTAACGGTGCTGGCAGAGGACGTGGAACACCGGGCAGAAGTGCTGCTAATACTGAGGCAAGGAAACCGGGTTTGGTTTATGCGGCTCATCGGAGGGAGGATGGAGACACGCCGGATGTTATAACCGGTACGTTCCTTATTTATGGCAAGCCTTATGTTGCTTTAATTGATGTGGGCTCGACCCATTCTTATGTTGCATGTAGAGTAGTTGAGACTCTAGACATAGCCTCTGAACTTTCTGATAGGGAGATGACTGTAGTAAGCCCACTAGGTCAAACTGTAGTGGTGAATAAGATCTTTCGGAGTGTACCTTTAGAAATTCAAGGCGTAGTATTTTCTGCCGACTTGATGGAACTTCCCTTTGGAGAATTCGATCTCATACTTGGCATGGATTGGTTAGTGGAACATCGGGCTGTATTGGATTGTGCAGCTAAGTGAATGGAGTTAAGGACCCCGGAGGATGAGGTGGTCATTATGATAGGAGAAAAAAGAAACTACTTGTCTGTCGACGCTAAAGGCTGAAAAGATGGTGCGGAAAGGGTGCAAGGCATTTTTAGCCTTCGTAAGTGCGTTAGATGGAAAGGAAGAAGGTGTCGATGGAGTTAGAAGCGTAAGGGATTTTGAAGATGTGTTTTGGAGGAATTACTGTGAATACCCCGAGATAGGGAGGTGGAGTTTGGAATTGACTTGCTCACAGGGAGCGACTCCGTGTCAATTTTCCGCATGAGAATGGCACTAAAGGAGTTGGTTGAGCTCAAGGCTCAAATCCAAGAGTTGTTGGATCGTGGGTTTATCCGACCCAGTGTGTCTCCATGGGGAGCACCGGTCCTGTTTGTGAAGAAGAAGGATGGAACTATGCGTATGTGCATAGACTATCGCCAGTTGAATAAGCTGACCATCAAGAACAAGTATCCTTTGCCAAGGATAGATAACTTGTTCGATCAGCTTAAGGGGGCCGCGGTATTCTCAAAGATCAACTTAAGGTCGGGATATCATCAGTTGAAGGTGAAGGAGGCAGATATCCATAAGACAGCCTTTAGGACAAGGTACGGCCACTATGAGTTTGTAGTGATGCCATTTGGATTGACAAACGCTCCAGCCGCGTTCATGGACATGATGAATCGGGTTTTTCAACCCTACTTGGATCGGTTCGTCATTGTATTCATCGACGACATCTTAGTGTACTCTAAGTCTGAAGAGGAACATGATGAGCATTTTTGGATTGTGTTACAAGTGCTAAGGGAGAAGAAGCTCTATGCCAAATTCAGCAAGTGTGAATTTTGGCTGAAGGAAGTTGCGTTTTTAGGACATGTGGTATCCGCGGAAGGAATAAGGGTGGATCCTCGAAAGATTGAGGCAGTGCTAAATTGGAAACCACCTAAGTCGGTGGCAGAGATTCGTAGTTTCTTGGGATTGGCAGGTTACTACAGAAGGTTTGTGGAGGGATTCTTATCGATAGCCGCGCCATTGACAAAGTTATTAAGGAAGGAAGTACCTTTTGTATGGACGGATAAGCAACAGGAGAGCTTTGAGAAGCTTAAAAAAGTATTGACGGAAGCTCCAGTTTTGATCCAGCCTGAGGCAGGAAAGGACTTTGTGGTGTATTGTGACGCCTCTCATACGGGACTAGAATGCGTATTGATGCAAGATGGGAAAGTAGTTGCTTATGCGTCTCGGCAGTTAAGGCCACATGAGGTGAATTACCCAACTCATGATTTGGAATTGGCGGCAATAGTCTTTGCTCTTAAGGTGTGGAGGCATTATCTTTACGGCGAAAGGTCGATAATCTACACAGACCATAAGAGCCTTAAGTATTTGCTGACTCAGAAGGAGTTAAACCTGAGACAGCGAAGGTGGGTGGAATTACTGAAGGACTATGATTCTTCGATAGAGTATCATTTGGGCAAGGCGAATGTGGTGGTGGATGCTCTAAGTCGGAAGGTTGTGTCGGATCTAAGGGCGATGTTCGCACATCTAAGCTTGTATGATGATGGAAGTCTGCTGGCAGAGTTGCAAGTCAAGCCGACGTGGTTGAATGAGGTGAAAGAAGGACAGTTGGCTGATTAGGACCTAAGTGTTAAGCTACAGCAAGTACAGAATGGAGAATTGAGGGATTATGGCATTAATGACGAAGAAGTGTTGTGTTTCAAGGGCAAGGTCTGTATGCCTAAAGATGAGGAACTTAGGCAGAAAATTCTTCAGGAATCGCATAGTAGCCCTTATGCTATGCATCCCGGAGGTAGTAAGCTGTACAGAGACTTGAGGGAATAGTTTTGGTGGCCTGGTCTGAAGAAGGGAGTTACAGAATTTGTTGGCAAGTGTTTGACGTGTCAGCAAGTTAAGGCTGAACACCAAGTTCCATCAGGATTGCTTCAACCGATAATGATTCCACAGTGGAAATGGGAGAGAATTACCATGGACTTCGTTAGTGGGCTTCCCTTTACGCCTACTAAGAAGGACTCGGTATAGATGATAGTGGATCGGTTGACAAAGTCCGCGCACTTTATCCCCGTGAGAGTCGACTATTCTTTGCAGAGGTTGGCAAAGTTATATGTGGCGGAAATTGTAAGGTTGCATGGAGTGCCAGTGTCAATTATCTCTGATAGGGACCCAAGGTTTACTTCTCGATTTTGGAAAGTGCTACATCAAGCAATAGGCACTAAATTGGATTTCACAACGGCTTTTCATCCACAGTCGGACGGGCAATCTGAACGGGTAATCCAAGTGCTAGAGGATATGTTGAGGGGATGTGTAATGGATTTCAGAGGAAGTTAGGAGGAATATTTGCCTTTAGCAGAATTTGCATACAGCAATAGCTACCAAGCCAGTATTCGGATGGCACCGTATGAAGCGTTGTATGGTCGGAAGTGTTGAACTCCTACGTGTTGGACTGAATTAGGGGAACGATGAGTTTTGGGTCTAGAGATCGTGGCAGAATCCGAAGAGAAGGTTGAGATAATCCGGGCACGGTTAAAGGAAGTATCAGATAGGCAGAAGTCATATGCAGATCTTAAGCGAAAGGAGATAGAATTTGATGTGGGAGATCAAGTGTTCCTTAAGGTATCGCCTTGGAAGAAGGTGATGAGATTTGGACGCAAAGGGAAGTTAAGTCCAAGGTTTATAGGACCTTATCGGGTATTGAAGCGAGTTGGACCAGTGGCATATCAGTTAGAGTTGCCACCGGAGTTGAAGCAGATGCATGACGTATTCCATGTGTCCATGCTACATCGTTATCGATCGGATCCATCTCATGTGGTACCAGTTGAGGAGGTAAAGTTAAGGCCAGATTTATCCTACGAAGAGGAGCCGATTCAGATCTTAGAGCGAGATGTGAAAGTGCTATGAAGGAAATCAGTTCCTCTAGTTAAAGTATTATGGCGCAATCATGGGTGGAAGCAAGCTTCGTGGGAGCCAGAAGAAGCAATGCGACAGCAATACCCTCATTTGTTTTAGCCAGGTAATTTCGAGGTCAAAATTATTTTAAGGGGGTAGAACTGTAATATCCTGAAATTGGGCTTGTGCATTTTTGCTTAAATTATAAGAAATAGTATGTCTTATATGTTATGGATGTGTTGTGTGCATTTTTAGAATCTTGGAAATGTAAGGAAATGCCTTAGAAATGTTAAGTTTTAAAGTTTAAAAGAGGGAACTAAGGCAAGGTGGCTTTAAGAAAATTTATGGAGGAAATATGACGTGAAATTGGGCTTGGAACAGTGGCCTGGAGGTGCCACTTAAGGCTCTGGAAATGATGCCATACACAGTGCAAGGGGGGCTTGTGTTCGAGTCGCGTGGGAAGCAAAATTTTAAGGCTTTTATTTTGTATGTGGCGTCAAAGAGAAGGGAGTAGGGGGGACGACACCAAGGCTAGATTTTAGGAAGTTTTATCCTTTTATTTTCAAGAGATAAATGAGGGATTATTCTTTAAATTTTAAATGAAGAGATAAAGAGGAAAATAAGGATAAGAGAGTGATGGCCAAGTAGGGGACTCTAGCTTAGTAATTTCGGAAAAAGGAGGAAAAGGAAGGCTATTCATCATTCTTTCTTCTCTTTTTCTCTCTGCCGAATTCTCCAGTGCAAATCCTCTCCTCTCCTAATTTTTCCAAAGCCAAAAACTCTAGTAAATCTAGCCGATTTCTCCATCTTGTTCTTCTTCAAAGTTTATCACCATTGCCGAAATTGATGATCCACATCCTAGCCATAGCCGAATTTCTTTGTGGATGCAAGCAAGAGAGCCGTCGATTTCAAGTTAAGGGTAAGATCAAAATTCAGTTTCCATTCTTTTTCTTTTTCTTTTAGGCTTGTCGAAATCAAGGTATTAGTCCTATCAGTGATTTTTGGCTGAAACTTGAAGGGTTCTCTGAGATTTCTGCCATTGTCGACATTTCCATAGTCAAGTAGCAATTTCGGGATTTAGATCCACAAGGTAAGTGCTTATGATGTTCGGCCAAGGCCTAGTTAGTGTGTCAGATACTATTTCTTACTTATTCAAAAGCCGAAACTAATCAGTTAAAGTGATCTAGAGTTAGCGAATTACAAGGGGGAAACATCACGACGTTTTGGGATTTGTTTAGGAATCAAATCGACAGCAAGGGAAGATCTAGATTGTGATAAACCCTTCGGGATTTAATCTTATAGCTGAATAGGTTTTTACTCAACATTGAGTGATTGACCGAATGTAGGGATTAAGGATTTAAAGTAGTAGATCGGGATTTTCGGGAAATTAGTGAACTTGCTAAGTGAATCAGGTGTGTACCCCACACTATTTCCTATTAGATTTATGGCACCTAATTAATGTATATGTGTTTATAATAATGTGAATATGGCTAAGGTACCATGCAATGGTACAAAGTAGTCAGGTACGTTTTCCTACTCCTACTAGGATTATAATAAGAATGTGAATAAGGGATATGACATGAATAATGAGTATTTGCATGACATGGGCATATGGGATATTATGAAAGAGGAAGTGAATGTGGTGACTTATGTCACGATATTTGAATGTGGTGACCTCAGTCACAATTATCTGAATGTGGTGTCTCATGACACAAAATGTTATCTGGTGGCTATGCCATAATATTTATAAGGGCGATGAGCACGTCGACTGCAGCGACTACCTTCGATGGTGTGTAGCGGATGGAGGGTTGACTCAGTAGTCCCCACGGTGTGCAGGTTGGTACGGGTGATGTGTAGCGGATGGCATCTAGGTTTGGGGTTCGGGTTTGCATCATATTAATTAAATGCTATTTGTGTATATGTATGATTTGATATGCCTGAATCTGTTAGGACTTAGTGTTGTGGTTACACATTGAGTCTGTTGACTCACCCCGTTGTGGGATTATTTTACAGGTGATGATCAGTGATGGACCGGGTCGGCAGGAGCTTA